>VWZX01009086.1:0-133686 GCA_013399015.1 Galbula dea | reverse complement strand
ATTCTAGGGAGGCGGGTGTTGGCCTCTTCTCCCTTGTGACTAGTGACAGGACTAGAGGGAATGGGCTTAAGCTGAGCCAGGGTAGGTTTAGATTAGATATTAGGAAGAAGTTTTTTTACTGAAAGAGAGGTGAGATATTGGAATAGGCTGCCCAGGGAGGTGGTGGAGTCACCATCCCTGGAGGTTTTTAAGAAGAGGATAGATGTGTTTCTTCAGGGGCTGATTTAGGGGTAAGAGTAGTGTAGGGCTGTCAGTTGGACTAGATGATCTTGAGGCTCCTTTCCAACCCTAATGATTCTGTGATTCTGTGTGATTCTGTGAATGTACACATTGTTTACAAAACTTAAATCACAAATTTCTTCTTTGAGTTAGTAACGCAAAAGGAAAAAAATAATAAATTCCTTATTGTTTTTTCTTGCTTGTTCTAGGTGGTTTTCATATTGTATGACACAAATCACACTCCCTATTTTTTTTCTCCTTGCAGATTAATGGCATTGAAATGAAATAGCAATTTTCTCTCAGTATTTTCTATCTATATGCTGTACGTGTTGTGTGATTCCATGGCATGGAACATATGTATGGTAACATAAACATATTGTTAAGTGAATAGTAGCTTGTTTGAAAGCCTCAGCTGCACACTCATATAGTCACAAGGCTTAGCATAAAGAAATATTTGGGGTTTTTATATCATCTTGTAGCTGTAGTGTTCTAAAGCTGTCTACAATAGATATAGAACTCTCTGATGCCATTTTACTGTCACACACAGAATCACAGAATGTTAGGAGTTGGAAGGGACCTCAAAAGATCATCTAGTCCAACCTGTCCAGTGTCATGTAATACTAAGTTATTCATAAATTATGTCCTTAACAACAAAATTTAATGTCCTTATATATGTTTCTGGATTATTGGCATGGTCTCAGAGAGGTGTAAATAGCTGAAGTATAAGGCAAGCAAAATTTGGATACAGAAACCTACTAGCATCATTAAAAAGTGCCCATTTAGTACTTGAGGATTAGAAGGATCTTAGCTTTCAAGAAAGATTATCACTTCAGATCCTGTGGTCAGAGAACCCAGAAGAATTGCTGTACTGGCTGTGCTGTGTCTTCAGCTAACTCTTGTACCCCACAGCCACTTCAGATCTCACAAGACAAACTCCTCCAAAAACTTGTGTTCTGCATTGACCAGACAGGGAACATTTCCCAGCAACCTTCTGCTTCTCACCTGAGAACACAGGGATTTTTCTCCTAGTCTGAGTACTTAGGCTTTACCTAGGGAAAAAAATGTACAAACCCACCAAACCCCAACAGAGACTGAGTTCTAAAATGTACATGGCTCTCATTTTCAGAGGTAACCAACAGCAAGTCTGCTTTCCAACAGCAAGTCAGCAGAGAATAACAAATGGGAAGCCATAGAATAAAATATGGAAAGTCTATACACTAAACCACATCATCATCCCCTTGCTGGGATGTTTCCTATTGATTTTCACTGGCTTGTGCTCATGCATTTATATTCTCCTGTTATCATAGATACAAATGGTATTCAATGGTAAATGGAAGCAAACCATGGCAAATCCACAGGCCATGCACTTTAGCCACCTCTGCTTGCTGTCCTGCATTGCAGATGCTTATTGAACATTGCAGTTCCCTGAAGAGCTTTAATCTGTGGATGTTTTAAAGCCAAAAGTTTTTCTACTTCTGTCCTGCTCATCACAATTTAGAATATCCTGTGAAAATCACCCCAGTTGTGGCTCAGATTAAAAGGTTTGGTTCTTTTCAATTTCATCTTTTAAAATGTCATGGATCTGAAGGTTCTTTTCTTGATATCTTCTCTTAAAAAAACCCCAAAACAACAACAACAAAACCCTAAACCCAAACAACAAAGCCCAACAACAACAAACCAGAAAACATCTGGAAAGGTGGCTTTGCTGTACCTAAATAGCTATTGCTTTCATCAAATATATAGAATATTTTAAGTCATTGTCAGAAGATATTATACCTTCATCCAATCCTCTTATTCACAGGAGCTCTTGGAACCTAGCAGCTCAGTCAGGTGTGAAAAATAATCTTTTTTTATAAGCACTCTAAACACACTGGAATTTGGTTTTTCAGTAAATAGATGACAAGAAATACGCTTCTTTTTTCTTTAATTCACTCCAAAATGAAGGTATTATTTTCAAGTGACAGTGAACTAATACAGAGAAATGTAGCATTTCTGTGCTTGTAGAAATTGTGGTAGAAACTTAAAGACATGCACTTGGATTCTTTGTTCCTGTTTCATGACTCTATTTAGAATGTGACTATATACCTATTATAAACTAAAAATAAAATAGGGAAACTTTTTTTCCCCTTTCCCTGAGAAACTGCATAGATCTCACAGGCCCAGACTTGAATTGTACAATCTGTTCCTTACCCTCCTTGGAGGGACTGAAGAGTTTTCCTGCCTAGAAGCATAAGCACGTAGCAGAAGTCTCTAAATTGAGAACTTGCTCATTTTAAGCTGATTCTGTAATCAGCAGCCTGGTTCTGAATCACATTCTGGAAACATTCATCTCTTGGCATTGATTACAGGCAGTTTAAAGTAACTTTAGCTCCCAACTTAGGCACTTAACTAAGAAAGACAGTGGGTGGTAGAATCATAGTATGTCCTGAGTTGGAAGGGGCCCACAACGATCATGGACTCCAACTCCTGACTGTGCACAGGACAACCTCAAAAACCACACCATGTACCTGAGGGGGTTGCCCAAATGTTTCTTGAATCCTGTCAGGTTTGGCTGTTCCTTCAACTCCTGTCACTGGTCATCAGAAAGAAGAGATCAGCTCCTGCTCCTCTGCTTCCCCTCATGGGGAAGTTATAGACCCAGATGAGATCTCTCCTCAGTCTCCTCTTCTGCAGGCTGAACAAACCAAGTGACTTTAGCTGTTCCTCATATAGGTTCCTCTCTAGACCCTTCACCATCCTTGTGGCCTCATCTGGACACTCTCCAACAACTTCATATCCTTCCTCTATTGTGTTGCCCCAAACTGCACCCAACACTGGAGCTGAGGCCACAGCAGCCCAGAGCAGAGCGGGACTAGCACCTCCCTTGCCCAGCTAACAATGCAGTGCCTGATGCACCCCAGGACACAGTTGGCCCTTTTGGCTGCCAGGGCACACTGCTGGCTCCTCTTCAACTTGCCATCAACCAGAACCCCCAGGCCCCTCTCTGTGGGGCTGCTCTCCACCCTCTCATTCCCCAGTCTGTGTGTACATCCAGGGGTGTCCTGTCCCAGGTGCAGAATCCACCACTTGCCCTTGGTCAGCTCCATGTGGTTGGTGGTTGCCCAACCCTTCAGTCTGTCCAGATATCTCTGCAGCCTCTTTGCCTTCAAAGGAGTCAACAGCTCCTCCTAGTTTGGCATCATCAATCCTACTCCAGATTCTACATGAAGTCCTGGTGTAGCTGAAGCCAACAGGAGTTATGTCATTGACCTCAGGCAGCTAGAAGCTCTCCTCAGACCTTGATTCAAAACTTGCCAGAATATTTAACCTTGGAAAATAAGGACATGGAAATATTGACACAGCCTTGAAAGCTGTAACTCAAGTGTCTGCAGTAGAATGTTTGAAGCTGGTAGCTTTGACACAGGTAGGGGGTGAAGCAGAACTCAATGAGTACAAGAGGTCTTTCCCTTTGAAACTCCAGACAGCAGTGCTCTCTCAGCAAGGCTTAACAACATATAAATATTTCTTTGTCACTCTCATGAATCCCTGTTTATAAACCCCTGAAGCCCACAGAATGCAAATAACAACTGACAAGTATTGTTGTAATTGCAGGTGCATGCAGATGTCCTGCAGGGGTTTCCTTGGTGCAGTGTTGTGTTGGGCACTTCCAAACACACTGAAGCAGTGGGACCACTGCAAACATTTTAACAAGTTATTTGGCTGCATGTGTGATGTGATTTACTTCTGGGTCTCATGAATGCACTCAGCTTTATTTGTTAACCTAGCAGAACATTATTTATTAACGAGTTCTTCATGTTTTATTAAACATGATGTCAAAACACCTCTGTGGGACTCTAGGCATGTTCTCTCTTTGTGTTAAAGCCTTCTAAAGAACATGAAAAATTATGCAGCAAAGCTGCAGATAAAAGCCAGTAGATAGCAATGCAATTACTCTTCAGCCTGGCAGTTGATGTTTCTGAAGATTTGTGAAGAAACATCATCTGACTGCATGCTGGCTTCAATTAAAGCATTCTGCAATCTCAGATATTGGGAATTAAGTTGCCTTAGAAACCCAATGGGGCTAGGGTGGTCTCCAAAGCTGAGTGGTGTTCAGATGAAAAAAACCTGACAAGTTCACTGTGGAAGTAGAATCCATGCTTTTTTTCTATGAACTAATATTTTGTATCAGAGGGAGAGTCTTCTTCATGGGAACATTGAAATGATTTCAGGTATTTGCAGATTGGATTTTCTGTGATTTTCTGTAACTTGAGAGGACTAGTATGGCTCAGGAAGCTAATACTGCAGCTTAACAAACTTTTTCACCCTTGGTCTGACTGAACACCTTCAATTCAACCCCAGTATATCTTTATCTGTAAGAATATCCTAGGATGTATTTCATTATTCTTCTACACGTGTTGGGTTTTAACATCAGCTTAGCAACAGCAGCTTTCACACCACAGAAACACACAGATAGAATGGAATAAATGGAAAGGAATAAAGGTGTGGTTCTATATAGTTGAGAAAAGGGTAATTCCCAGAAAATCAACATGTTCATCATTATTCACATGTGAAAGAACCTTTCAGAAACAGTTCTTAGTTTGCTGTCATTTTGCATTTGAGAAACAACTTTTCAAATAT
This sequence comes from Galbula dea, assembly GCA_013399015.1. Lineage (NCBI taxonomy): Eukaryota > Metazoa > Chordata > Aves > Piciformes > Galbulidae > Galbula > Galbula dea. Next base: position 128,850 of record VWZX01009086.1, on the reverse strand, counting down.
GGGCTTTCTAAAAAGATTTTAGTTAGCAACCTTAACAATGGCCAATCAGAATCACCTCAGTTACCATCACAAGCAGAGATATAACATAAAAGCCCTTAATCTATAAGAAGAAAACAATAATAGAAGTTAGTTCCTTTTATGAATGCACAGAAGAAGCCATTTAACATCTGAAGTGACAGACACAAGAGTCTTGCTGTTGAAATCTCATTGTTCTGTGCAGTTGAGATGCCATCTTGGGTCTACTGGAAACAGTTTCATTATAGCTGTTAGCAGAGAGAAGAAATAAAGCTTAGAGCTTTATTTTTACTCCCAAATCATCATATTAGCCCACATTTATGCATCTGATACAGAAAGAAGCCAAATCTGACCAAAGATAGAGGTTGAAACGATGGGCTGACACTTCAACTCCACCAACACAAAGCCATGGAGAAAAATTCCTGGAGGGAGTTGCAAATAGATGATTTGGGCACTGCATAATCACTGCTGCTTTAGTTCCCATTTTCTGTTTGTAATTACTACCAGTCATGAATATTTAATGTAAGCTTGTTTTGAGCTTTTCCTTTTTCTTTCATCTTGCTACTTTCATCCTCTCTCACAACATCAGAGAGATCACTGTAAGGCAGTGGGGTGGTAGGGGCACGTTCCATATCATTACCATATCACAGCAAACATAAATAATTGGGGGGACAGATCCTCAGCTGGTGCCTGTGAAAGGAGCTCCTCCAGTTTTGGTAGAAGTTGGCTGTCACACTGAGACCTCTTAGCACAGAGATTTCTGTCACAGAAACCAAAGACTGCCAGGTCTCCCTGCTGGAGAACTTTGTCTCATTTTATGCCAAGGAGTCACTAGAGTCTGGTTTGCCTCTTTCCAAGTGGGTGTCTGACCATCAGAGGAAAGTCTTGCTTCTCTGGTGTGTGGTTTGGTCTGGCACTAGCTATGAAGCTGTGAAATAAGCCAGGGAGTGTGGAGGAGAGCTCTGCTCTTTCTCCTCTGGTTATCCTTTCTGATAAATAACTGATCTTGCTACAGATCTTAGTCTACTAAATCCAATGGGAAGGAAGCACTTCTGCTAGCCCATGAAAGAATCTGGAATGGCACAGAGGCAGGATCAAAATTTAAGCAACATCCCTTTCATTGCTGCTTCCTATTGTTCAGTTTGGTTAACTGCAGAGTTCCTCCTACAGGGCTGAAGTGTTTTTCCCCATATTATTCAGCTACCATAGTTGTTATGGATTTTCCTCTTCCTGACCTTCCTCATGCATTGCCTGTGTCTATTGTGCAGTTTTGGGCACCATTATAGGAGGGATATGAAGCTGTTGAAGAACATACAGGGGAGGCCACTAAGATGGAGAAGGGTCTAGAAATGAAGCCATAAGGGGAATGATTAAAATCACTTGGTCTGGTCACCCTGGACAAGAGAAGACTGAGGGGAGACCTCATTGCAGTTCATAAATTCCTCATGAGGGGATGTGGGGAGGCAGGAGCTGATCTCTTCTCTCTGGTGACCAGAGACAGGAACCAAGGAAATGTCATGAAGCTGTGCCAGGGGAGGGTTAGGTTGGAAATTAGGCAAAGGTTCTTCACCCAGAGGGTGGTGGAGCACTGGAACAGGCTCCCCAGGGAAGTAATCTTGGCACCAAACCTGAGAGAATTCAATAAACATCTAGATAATGCTCTTAGACACATGGTGAGATTTTGGGGTTGTCTTGTGCATAGCCAGGAACTGGACTCAATGATTCTTGTTGGTCCCTTCCAACTCAGGACATTCCAAGATTTTATGTTATGCTATACACAGAACACAGAGGGTGGATGATGAAGGAGTGGGAAGCACAGCATTGCAGTGCTGTGTCCAGCTTCCTGCTGTAGATCCAGCTCAAGAACAAAGCAACTGCACCAAGGCCAAAGAAAGTGGGTAAGTTGGCCTCCTGAGAGTGATAAGGCCATGCAGGCTGGTCACCAGCCCCACTACAGTCAGGTACATTGCAGCTATCATTGTTTTAATGGCCACTATTTGCTAGTTTTACTCTGCTGCTTGCTCAAGAGACTGAGACTAATAAGAAAGTCGAAGCTGTCACTCTGAACCCTTTACATGCTTGTTTATTTTCTCTCTTTTAGTGTAAAAAGATGCCAGTAAAACTGTATTTGTGTCTGAACCAGCTAAACACTGAGCCACTGAGACTTAGCTAGAGTCCAGAAACTCAGCAGTAACTCATCTTAGACCAAAGGGAATCTGTTGAGAGCTTGTTAGGTCCCTATAGACCCCAGGGGAGGCTAGCAAGTCTGCCTTGTGCCGTCTTCCCAAGAGGACACAGTTAAACATCATCTTGTTGAAGCACTGCTTTGTGTCCTTTGCTTTCTAATAAAGCCCTTTGAGAGCAGCAGCAGTGTGTAACAGCCAACCTACTTGTGGTCTGGCTATGGTCTTGATGTTGCTCATTGACAGAGTCTGCCATGCTTTCTTCTCAATGCTTTCTGCTGCCTGCTGAGCAAACTCCTGGTTAAATGGAAGGTGACTTGCTTCTTTCTGTAACTTCAGTACAAACACAACCTGGAGAAAGCCTGTTTCATTTCTGTGGTTCCCAGAGGTACAGTTCCAGCTGATTAAGGTGATTTTGTGTTATGATGTGGACACATCCTTTCTTCAAAATGCATGTTGTCTGTTTACAACAAGCGAGGTCAAACTGTAGCAGATGCCTTTCTTGAGGACAGCAGAGCCATGGTAAGCTTCACTGCCTGAAGCCATGAGCTGATTTTGGTACAGACTCTGACTGACATGATACCTGGCATTCTGTCACATCTCCCTGTGCTGTGTATGTGTGAGAGGGCTCTGTGATGGCATCTGGAGTAACCCAGAATGAAAGGAACCACCAGCTGAGACAGGGCTCTGGTGATACTGGGGTTCAGCCCACCTCTGTGGACACCAAAATCCTCATGTCTAAAGTTGCTGCAGTTACTGGGATGTTTGTCCTGAAAATCAGGAGAGCAAATATGCTGGAAGAGGCTGGTTTTTGTATGCTGTCATCATAGGGCAGTTTTGCTTAGTCACATGGTTTTGACACTTATGGGATAGATGTGCAACTGACTCTGTGTCAGAGAGCAAAACATGACCTGTTACACATGCAGTAATGGGAAGGGAGAAACTGCACAATCATGTCAAATGGATGACTGGACTTCTGCTTTATTTTGCTTATGTTTGTGGGAGAGGCATATTTGGAAAGCTCTGCTCTCTCCTCCAGTGCTGCTGCTCCAGGTGTTTATACTGTTCTAGCAGTTCTGAGAATCTCCTCTTCTGTCAATGGCACATTTGCTGGCCCTTCTACAGTAGTGTGGCAATGTCTTTATTGTGTCATGCTGTATTGTGTCAATTCAAATTCCCACTGTATTGAAAAATGGCCTTAGGAACTTCTGAAGTCTGTTTGGTTAAAGTCCTTGTGAGGCTTTTCTGGTAGTCACAGCCACAGAACTATTCAAAATTACTCAAAAGCTTCACCTTGCCAAAATAGGAAAAGTAATGAGGCAAGAGAAGACTTTTGTTTAAAGGAAGCCTGTTGAATTGAGTCTCATCACTCTATCATGATCACATCTCCTCTCTTCTTATTTTGTCCTCCAGCACCACCACCATATCTCCTCTGACTTCTGTCCATTTTCCCATCTCCATTCTATGTTGTCTCTCTTTTTTTTTCTTGTCTTCCTCTCTCTGTCTCCTGTTAACTAGTAATAACAAATGGTGCTGTGCCTCTGTGATGAGAATGAGGTGATGAATAGTCCTGCAGCAAGATTTCAAGGGCTTCACACAGAGTTTGTCTCATTTTATTCTTTTCATAACAAATGTGTTTACAGCCTGCAGGTTAAAATGAATGAAAGTACCAAAGGATGCATAAGATAAACTCTGTATGAGTGAGTACACCACGAAGAGGGAACAGGGCTTGCAAACAGGAGTCATTCCAACTCATCCATTGATCACTCCTGCCCTCCCTGCAACGTTATCTTCAGTCCTGTGACACTTGATGGGTTCTTAACACTCCAGCTGCTGGAATCACTTCTTGCATGAAGACCTTTGCTTCCACCCAGTGTGTTTCTCAGTTGTCTCAGTTTCATTAAAGGATTTTTTTTTTTCCAGATGTTATCAGTAGATAATCTTTTGGCACTTTTATAGTGATTTCCTCAGGGTATCTCCCATACAAAGAGCTAACAGGCTTATGTGCTGTAGTGCACTGCCAGATGTGTCCTGAGATGGTGTTCTCAATATTTAGCAACTCTTGCAATTGCTCCACAGAGGAAGCATGTTGAAGCTGTCACAGTCAGGCTCTGCAAGCAAGGGAAACAACAAAACTCAGGTAAAGCCATAAATAGGAAGCTCACAATTCAAGACACAAACAAATCCACAGGGCTACTGTGTGAGAGAATAACAATGACTTTAGCCTTTTGCACAGACGTGGGCAGACTGAACTGCAAACAACAGTTCACTCTTCTTCATTCTATTGCTCCTAGCCTTTTGCTGCTCCAGTATAGTGTTCAAATGCAAGTGAATTAGCACTTTCAGATATACTTCTGCAGCCCTGAAGATGTGTTATTCATGTGTGGTTTTCAAGTTTCAAGGTGCAAAAGGATTGTGACTGAATTATCTGTGAACATCAACAGAATGGGCATCTGCTTATAGGACTTTCTTTCTTCTAGTACTCACTATGGATTGTGAAGAATCTTTCTGAACAGAGATGAATGTTGGGGGAGCACAGAAAGAAGCTTTTATAAGGAATAAAATCTGGGGCATGATGGGCAAGACAGAGTGGAAAGGGTAGACTTTAAAGATGGCAGAGGCAGTGAAGCCCACGGGGGAATTGCTGCAGTGTGAGGGAAGAACTTGCTGAAGGCAACAGGAGAGGATGGCAGCAGCAAAGTTCAGCAAGAACTAAAGCCAGCATTTTTCAGTCCTGGATTTCTTTGTAGTTAAATCATTCATTCCACCTAGTGAAGTGTTTGCTCCCTCCTCCCTGGTGGGACCTCTGTGAAGTAGTGCACTGTCTAGTTTCAGTTACGCAGAGCAAGGAGAAAAGACTTAGCCCCACAGTGAAGCAGTCTGGGAGCTCTTCAGCTGTGGTGACCCAGAGATGCTGCTGTGTGCTCCAGTGCCCCTCTTGGCACTGCCATGCAGAGGGGAGAAGGCTACAGGACACTTCCCCCATCCAAGCCTGAACTTTCTGCCACAAAATGCAAGGGTGCATGGAAAAATGACAATGTTTTGTCCTGAAAAGCAGCCAAGGTAAGCACCCAAGGGCTAGGGTAGCCCAACACAGCACTAATTCTATTAGTACACAGGATTTAATTCCTGATGCACACTATGTTTTTCAGACCTCTGCTTCATTCCCTGCACAGGAGGGGATATGCATTCAGAACAGAGCAACAATGCACAGAGAAAATATGCTAATCTCTGTAGGATATGTAGTATATGTAGCCTGTCTGATATGTAGTAGAAAATGGAACTGAAATGACAGCTAAGGTAGAAAAGTGCAGGTAGAAAAAAATTAAAGCACCTGAGGCTTCCAAAGGCAGTAGAGCAGTTTTAGAAGTTACTACCCAGCAGCTGTTCATTACTTTTCTTGAGCTGGAGGTTTCTGCCTCCACAACTGAGTTGCTTTCTCTGCTGATGGTTTAAAACAGTTTAAAAGTCCACTGAATTTGTGCTGAAGTAGGCTTGAGCTCTTGATGAGGGCTTTAAACCAGTGTAGCTATGGAGGTTGCAACAGCATGGGAGGGCAACTTCTTAAATTGCTTCATAGAATCATTGAATATTAATGGTTGTAAAGCCCTCTGAGATCATTGAGTCCAACCATGCAGCCAACACTGCCATGCTCACCACTAAACCATGGCCCCAGGCACCACAGCTCCATGCTTTTTGAACACTTCCAGGGATGGTGACTCCACCACTGCCCTGGGCAGTCTGGGTCAATGCCTGATAACCTTCTCAGGGATGAAATTCTTCCTAACATCCAATCTGAACCTCCCCTGGTGCAACTTGAAGCCAATTCCTCTTATCTTATCGCTTCTTAGGAGAAGAAACTCTAACCCAAAGAAGACATACTATGAAAGAAGACTCTACCTTGGGTTTCTCCTGGCCTCTGCCACAGACTAACTGGTCATGGTGGGCAGGTGACTAAAATTTAAGTTTTCACAGCTGTCCACTAAGTGCACTTTACTCCCAATTTGGCTGAGGAAAATTAAATATTTGGGCTCTGATGGACAGAAATGGTGAACATGTCCCAGCTGCAGCTGAAGATCATGCGTACCTTCCTCTGAGTTTACCAGCAGAAAAGGGTCAGGTTGCAGCCTTCTCAGACTGATTTTTAAGTTGGCTAATACTGTAGACAACTCATCTTGAACCCCTGTCTTGTGGGAACACTAGCAATACTCTCATCTCACTTGGGTATTGTTGAGGTATATTTATTGTCTTTTGTCCATAACATTTAACATTTAACATTTACAGAAAGCCTTCATTTAAGGGAACTGTCATTCCTATTAGAGCTATAAAGTGAAATTCAGCCCATCTGGTGTGTACCACTCTCTGATTTCAACTTTCTCTCTCATACTTGTAAAACTCCTGAATGTGAAAAAAAAAAATGACAATTTTTTTAAGTTGCTCTTCAGAGCATGTGGCAAATGATGCTTGGATATCCTTTTCACACTTGCAATGTGTGAGGGAAAGGATGCATAAAGAGACTTGTCTGTCTTTTTCTTTCTTTTTTTCTTCCTTCAAGCATGCAGTGCCTCCTAATAGTGCAAAGTGTCTTTCTGTGTGTGCCCTGTGTTCTGCACTGGTTAACATTATTCTATCAACTCAACCTAGAGTTGATTAGGAAATTGATATGGTTACTAACAAGTTATAGTTCATGTGCTGATTTCAGCCAACAAGACATGTTTTCTTGATGCTAGTCAGACTGATCATGGTTGATTTATTTCCTGGGAATTTGCCTCCCCTCATCACTAGATGTAGGAGTTGTTTACCTGCCTATGATCCAATCGTGGTACAGTGACCCGGGCAACACCCATCAGCTCTGTTCTGCTGGGTGCTGCTGAAGGCTGACTCTGCATTTGGGATGAAGGAACTGTAGTTTGAAACAGCCTCTACTGAGAGTGCCAGAAGAAAACTGGAAAATCACCAGAATGCACTCATTTTAAAAACATTGCTGAACTTCTTTGTGAATATATGAATATACAGAATCTTCCTTATTTCAGCTGCAAGATGATTTTGGCTTTCCTCACCTGACTGTACTTGCTTCTTGTAGGGCATCCTGGTTCAGAAAGAGATTAGAGCTTACCCCATCTATCACAGAGGGTGAAAGGTGGGAATTTGTGCATATTAAAATTAGGAACTAAGGATTTTTTTACAAATTGTATTTTGTGAATGAAGAGAAAGTTGGAGAATAGCTCAGTATTAAGCTCAATAGTTAGTACTCTCTTGTAGTACATATTGGTTCAGAAAGAGATTAGAGCTTACCCCGTGTATCACAGTGGGTGGGAGGTGGGAATTTTGCTGTTGTGCACATTAACATCAGGAATTCAGCATTTTTAAAAATATGTTTCATATTGTAAATGAGGAGAAAGTTGTAGAATTTCAATATTCAGCATGACTGAATTGTGACTGTAACAGAATTGTTCCAGAGTTGAGAGATGCTTAACCCAGTTAGAGGTTAGAGAACAGAGTAACAAGTTGGTAAAATCCAAAAGTTTGATTTCTAAAAGAGCTGCAGCCCCTGATCTTTGAAGAGAAACAGAAAAATAAATTAGGAAACATGCTTTTGTTTGCAGTCATATCTGGAGGAAGGTCCACACCCTTCTGTGTTTTAGGTGATGTTCTGTAGTTTTTCATCTGGGGCAAGCCACAAAGGTACCTCAAGCTTTGGGAAGGAAATGTCAGCGTCCCAGATCCTGCTGCCACCCTCCAACAAGCAGAAGGTGAGGCAGGTCTCCCTTGGGCAGGCTTTCACAAAGCCTTGCTCCTACCAGTGGCTTCATTTCATCCTTTGTCATTGCTTTAGGAGGACAAGCACAGGCAACGTTACAGCAGCACCTCAATGGAAAAAGGGCTGAAGGTGCTGGAGGGTTCATCAGATAGATGGATGGAGGGACAGATGGGTGGATGGATAGAAGGACAGATAAATAGATGGAAGTATGGTTGGATGGATGGAGGGATGGGTAGATGGATGGAGGGATGGATGGATAGATGGAGGGACAGATGGATGGATGGATGGATAGAAGGACAGATAAATAGATGGAGGGATGGATGGATGGATGAGTGGGTGGGTGGACGGATGGATGATGAAGGACAGATGGATGGAAGTATGGATGAATGGATGAATGGAAGGACATATGAATGGAAGGACATATGAATGGATGGAAGGACAGATGGATGGATGGATGGGTGGAGAAAAGCTTCTTTTTCCACCACTATTGTGCTGTCAGACAGCCAAAAGAAATTAGAAAGTTATAGTTCATGTGAAGCCAACAGAAGGAAGTAGATTAGAACTGTCCCTGACTGCAAACCCAGGCAAACTGGATGCAAACTAAACATTGTTGTTCAGTGAGGAGGATTTCTCAGGGATAAGAGGCAATAAGCATAGTCTCTACTGTGACCTGAGAAAACTCAGCCATGTTAACAAGGAGATGAGCTTATAAGCTTTGTAAAAGCAACAACAAAAAAAAGCAATTTATGCAAAATTGGGGTAATCCCCATCCAATAGTATCTAGAGAATATGCAGTTTTCTAGGTGATTAATTTGAAGAAAGAAAAAAGAAAGGGAAGAATAAAAGGTTTGCATAAGTTATTTAAAATCCTTTTAGTAGGCTGCTACTGGGGAAGTATTAAGAAAATTAGAAAGGGTGAGGAAATGGCAAGACATTGTGGGAATAGAATGTGAACTGAAGGAGGATTCATTGATGTGGTCATTACAGAGACACAGTAGTCACACAGTAGTTCAAAGTCATGCCATGATTCCCCAAAATTAACTTGTCTTCAAGATAGTTTCTTTCTTTCTCCTTTAGTATTCTTTATATTGAGAGCAGAATAATATAAGCATGTAATGAAATTAGTAACTATTTCTGAAACACTCTTCCAGATTCAGTTTATTTTGCTCTGTGGTTCTGTTGTCTTCTTTATTTCATAACATTTTCAAACTTATTTCACCTAAGCATTGCAAACAGCCACTCTGAAAAGAATTGCCTGCTGCTACCTCTCTGTATATTAATCAGAGTTGAAAGACATAAGGGTTTCCATTTCCAAAAGTAGTCAGTAGTTCACACTGAGTGCTTCATTACATATGCATAAAACAGAGTTCAATCAGTATTTAATATCAGGTTCCTTTAAGTATGTAAACATAGCTACCTGACATCACTAATCAATTTTGGGGTGTTAGGTCATAAATATTTACATTGGTTTTTAAAGTAAGGAACAGTCACCTGGACAAAACATTCATTCTAGTTGGGACTTTCAGAAGAGATAAAGGATAATAGATATCCTGGGTGAAATCAGCCCAGTCAGGAATGGTAGAAACAATAAAGGACTTGGAATGAATTTCAGAAAGTAGACATGGAGAATTCCACACCAATGTCTTTTCTGAAAGAGGGCATTCACTTTTGTGCTACCATTTCTGACTTGCTGGAAGTCTTTCAGGGGTTGTTGTTTATTTTATATATATATTTTTTTTTTTTTTAAGTTCTTGATCCATTTTTTATGTTTCTGTGCAGGCACCAAAGGACTTTGGCCTTAGGGAGTTTAAATATTTCCTCTTTGCAGCAGAGTACATTAACCACCAACCTCTATTTTAGTTTGCTGTAGCCACAACAGAGCAGCAGGCTTTCAAAGCACAGAAATGAGAAAAGACAACCTTCTGGTCTGAAATAAAGCAAAACCTTTCCAAGTTCTTAGTGAAGTTCAGACCTAGCTGATACACTCTGATTATCTGTACATATCTCATGAACTCTGAGTCATTTCTCTCAGTTGTGGTTTCTCAGTCCCAGGGTGATGGAGGTACCTGACCATCACATGAGCCAGGTCCTTAACCCTGGGCTGGGATTGAGATTTTGCACATCTCCCTGTGCTTGCTGCTTCTTTCTGTTCTGCTCAAGCAACTCCCCCCTCCAGGCACACAACTCCATCTGTGTTTCACTACTTGTTAGACCATACACAATATTTCTGGCTGTATTATAGGCCCAGCACTGAAATTGCTAACCAAAGCAAGTCCTTGCCCATGGCAGTGCAGCCACAGCTGAGGAAATCCTCAAAACACCAATCTCAGCTGGAAAAGTAAGAATTTAACCTTATCTTAGAATGTGCAGCCTGTCAGCATCTGAAGCCCCAAGGTATTGAAGCTTCTGCTTTTGCAAAGCCCTTGTACACTTAATAGTTTTCCAGGTGGATGGTTAAATCCTGCTTTGGATGGCTCTTGGGCCACAAGAAAGCCACTGAGGTATATTTAGAGGTTCTCATCATCTAAAAAACATCATCTAAAAAACACAGGGACTTCTTTAGGAGAAGGTGGTCATGGAATGTGGGATGAAGGGAAGAGGTATTCATTAACATGCCCTCTATAGCAACCTAAAAGGAGGTTGGAGTGAGGTGGGGCTTGGTCTCTTCTCCCACATAACAAGTGACAGGACAAGAGGAAATGGCTTCAAATTACACCAGGGGAGGTTGGATATTAAGAATTTCTTCCCTGAGAGGGTTATCAGGCATTGGCCCAGGCTGCCCAGGGAGGTGGTGGAATCACTACCCCTGGAGGAATTCAAAATATGTTTAGATGTGGTGCTTGGGGCCATGGTTCAGTGGTGAGCATGGCAGTGGTGGGTGCATGGTTGGACTCAATGATCTCAGAAGGCTTTGCCAACCATATCAATTTCAAGACTCTATGGTTCAATAATTTTATGGTTCTATGATTCCATGATTCTATGTTTCTATGAGAAGGGTGTGAAAAAGGCCTGCAGCTCTTGAGGCCAAAGTTTACTGCCCTCAGTTCCACTGTGACCTGTGGAAGCAGCTTCAGCCCCTGTAGAAGCAGCAGCTGGAGGATGATCTGCTATATTTCAGCACTGAGAAAACCACCATTGTATTTCAACTAATCCCTCAGATTTATGCCTGATTAGCAAAAGATTGCTGATGGATACTGAAATACTTTCAGAATATATATGTAATCAACTTTGCTCTCCAGTTTTATAGTTTGTAGAGAAAGTGTTATTGGATAATGCCAGGAGTGTTCCTTCAAAAGATGGCTATCAGTGAATGAAACTGTAACAGCTTTTGTAAAGTCTGCTCATGGTTTAAAGGCATTTTTGTCAGTCTAAAGTATTTATTGCACACTACAACATTGGAACAAGAACAAATTATTTCTGCAACTAAGTAGTTTATACTTTCCTTTAATTTATTCCATCTCTGTCATTATATTGTCCTTGAAACTGTTTTCTGTCACTCTCAAACACGATAGCCTCAGGACAGAAATGAAAGTGAGATAATATATCTCCAGGAGCTTTTCTGGTGAAATGCTTCTAAAAGTTTTCAAATGCAGACATTTGGTTTTAAGCAGAAGTTGAAAGAACAATGAAACTAGGAGATTAAAGGAACAAAAGCAATTATTTTAAATGTTATCACTCTAATGTTCCAAAATTAATCCTTGAACACCATTATAATGGCACCAAATTATTTATATAAGTAACAAAAATTATTTTATGTTACTTCTGCTATTCCTCTGTGAAGAATAACATCTTCTCTCAGTCTCTTTTCTCTTAATTATGATTCCCAGAAATGTGTCACTGACATTTCTCTAAATGTGCTCTTAATAAGAGGCTTAACTTTAATTTAGTTTCATGAGATTATCAAGCCAGTTCTTGAAAACAGGAATATATTCTTTTTCAGAAACAAATGTAAGTTCAATCTGTGGTGTTTGTCATTGCAGAGATGACCTCAGTAGAACAAGAAAATCCAAAAAGTAAGATTTTTATTGTTGGAATAGTTTGTCAGGAATAGTGAGGGGTAGAGATTGGAAGATTCACACTTTTGCTTTATTTCTTCAGTGCATGTTATAGAATTTAGCAATTGTTTATTTCACATATGCCAACATAAAAAATTAGTATTTTCTTAATATTTTTTGTTTTCACTCTGCTTAACATTATTCCATTTCCTAAACTGGAATGTTTGTCATTTAAGCTTTGAATTTCCCCAGACTACGATGCTTAGGCTTGCAGTGGTTGGCTGAGGGAAGCCACCTCTCACATTTTAGGAGGTAAGATCATTGCTCCAGTGTTGCAAAGATCCCTAACACAGGATTGCCCTTGCCTGTTTCTTTGCCTTTTTATTTCCCCCTCTTTTAGCACTTGAAGCTTCACCAGCCCCTTGCAAAAAAAGCAAATAACCTAGTTCCTCCTCAAAAGAGTTCACAGAAAGGCACAAAGAAGAGAATGTTCAGTTAGGAGACACAAGAGAGCAGATAGAGAGCACACAGGTAATGACACAGTCACAGAATGTCAGGGGTTGGAAGGGACCTCTGGAGATCATCTAGTCCAACCCCCCTGCCAGAGCAGGGTTGCATAGGAAGGCATCCAAGAAGGTTTTGAATGTCTCCAGAGATGGAGATTCCACCACATCCCTAGGCAGCTTGGTGCAGTTGTCCAGCACTCTCAGCTCTCTACTTAGAGACATGGGTTAGTGCTATGGTGGTGACACATGGACAGTTGGGCTTGATGGTCTTAGAGGGCTCTTCAAACTGCATAGATTCTATGATTCTGTGTGATTCTCTGATGTAACTTAACTCACTTCCAATTTCTGGCTGAACCAAGGCCTTTGTCCCTGTTGTTTTGATACCATTTCTGATGAGCCAAAAATTAACATGAAGTAAATGGTTTATATAAGACTGGCACCTTGGTGTAGGGGCTGAGAACACAAACCCCCAGATCCATTCCCAGGATGTGGCAGTAGGTTGGTGGGTTGCTGCAGACAGGATGGAGGAGCCCATTTACTTTGTTAATCCATTTTCCTCATACAAAGGGAGTTTTGAAGTGCAGTGCTTCTCTTAAATTACCACTTCAGCCATTTAACACCTTCCCTACTGTGTTCACTGTCACTACTGAACAAGAAAATCAGGCAGGTTTCAATCTCCTCCTGAACAATGGTAGTTGAGAGTATGTGAGGCAGCAGCAAGCAGTTCATCTCACCTACTGATGTAAAGGGCTCAGCTGCTTCCTTTCCAGCCTGTCCCTCCCCAGGGAGAGATATAATATACCTGTCAGTGTCTATATGTGTGCTTGTGTGCTCAGAACTTTCAATTCAAGAAATTTCTAGTGGAGCTCAAAATTGTTCAGGCACTGCTGCTTTACTTGCCTTGCACACAACACCCACACTTAGAGTCATAGAATGTCCTGAGTTGGAAGGGAACAACAAAGATCATTGAGTCCAACTCCTGGCTATGCACAGGACAACCCCAAAATCACACCATGTGTCTAAGAGCATTGTCTAGAGTGCTTCTTGAATTCTCTCAGGTTTGGTGCCAAGACTAGTTCCCTGAGGAGTCTGTTCCAATGCTTCACCACCCTCTGGGTGAAGAACCTTTACCTAATTTCCAACCTAACCCTCCCCTGGCACAGCTTCATGCCATTCCCTTGGATCCTGTCTCTGGTCACCAGAGAAAAGAGATCAGCTCCTGCCCCTCTGCTTCCCCTCTTGAAGTCTCCCCTCAGTCTCCTCTTCTCCAGGCTGAACAAACCAAGTGATTTCAGCCAGTGCTCCTATGGTTTCTCCTCTGGACCCTTCTTCATCTTCATGGCCTCCTCTGGACAAACTTCCAACAATGCAGTTCCTGATGCACCCCAGGACACAGCTGACCCTTTTGGCTACCAGGGCACACTTGCTGGCTCCTCTTCAACTTGACATCAACCAGAACCCTCAGGTCTCTCTCTGTGGGGCTGCTCTCCAGCCTCTCATTCCCCAATCTGTGTGTACATCCAGGGGTGTCCTGCCCCAGGTGTAGAATCCACCACTTGCCATTGTTCAACTCCATTCAGCTGGTGATTGTCAAACCCTCTAGTCTGTCCAGATCTCTCTGCAGGGCCTCTCTGCCTTCCAGGGAATCAACAGCTTCTCCCTATTTTAGTGTCAGCAGCAAACTTATTTAGTAACCCTTTATATAAATGCATGTATTTACACATTCATTCATCAACACCTATTTTTTTTACATCTTCACAGAAAACTTTTTAAATTACAAGTACATAGGTTTAAAGATGGAATTAACTGCCCTGTTCACTAAGTGACCTGAAAGGCAGAAAAGAGACACTTGAAAGAAACTACTGCCTGCAAGTGCAGTTCTCCATTATGTCAACATGCCCTTTTCAACACTTTTTTACTGTCACAAGAGTTTATCATCACTGGCACCAAACATGCATGTTCTATATACCAAGAACTGTTTCCCCACACAGATGGATGTGTATTTATGACACTGAATCACACTGAAATAAAATATTTGTCATGCAGGAATGTATAAATACTACTCAGTAATTTTCAGACACTTTTCCCACTAATGCAAGAAGCAGACATACCAGCACTATTAAAAAATGTACTTTAGAGAGAAAGAAATTCAGGCAAAAACATCTTTTTGAGAGTGCCTATGAAATTCAGATAGCTCAGGAGATGGGCACCCAGCTGGGGACATGCTGCCTGCTAGGGACACTGTGATTGACCTTAGCAGATACTGGGAGCGCTGGGAGAAGCACTGGAGAGGCCATGAAACAGGAGTGTGCTTAAGAGAGGTTCTGGAAGTGCCAGCAGATGGCATTCATGAGCCCACAGCAATGGAGTTTTGCATGTGTTCTTCCCAGCAAGAGTTGTTAGGCATTGGCCCAGGCTGCCCAGGGCAGGGGTGGAGTCACCATCCATGGAGGGGGTTCAAAAAACATCTAGGTGTGGTCCTTAGGTACATGGTTTAGTGTCATGGGGGTGGTAGGCTGATGGTTGGACTTGATGATCTTAGAGGTTTCTTCCAACCTTAATGATTCTGTGATTCTCTGTTGGGGGAGAATTTTGAACCAGAACTTTCTTGAGTACCCCAGATGACTGTGCACAACTTCTGAACGTTCCTCTGAAAGCTGAGGTTTCTGAAGATGTTTTGCTAGGCAAGGAAAAAGCAAAAGAGCACCAAAGTAATGAATGCATTTGGGAAAGGATTTGCCTGAGTCATTGAAAAATATGTCTCTGCAGTACTGAGAAAGCTCAGTTCCTATTACAGATACAGATTAAAGATGCTATTTATATACATTTCTTCTGATCTTCACACTTGTCTTCTGTGCTGGAGTTTTATGAAACCATCAGCATTGCAGAAAAAGATTTCAAAGTAACTTGTCTTCTGGAAAACTTTTGTTCCTTTGGTGTTTGAGATAGCAAAGAAGAAGTTAGAGAAACTTCATCTCTGGCCACTGGAACATGGATTCTTGTCAAAGGCATTAACTGTCCTACCAGTGTGATGTCATGTCTGGCTCTGACTCAGTGCCAGGCTCAGCTATAGAAGCAGCATAATTATAGGGAGCAGCAACAATTCCCTTATCTGCTATGAACACTTGCCACTGTTAACTGCTTTTCAGTGGGCTGAAGGTGAAGCAAAGAATTAAAATTTCAGCTGAGTTTCTTGGGTCTTTTAATCCCAAACAGGTTGATTTTCTGTTGGGTTTTGTATTTGGTTGTATTTGCTTTTTAATTTCACATCTTCCCAAAGCTGCCAAGAAGCCCTGGGGCAGGTGATGTCAGCAGAGCCTGGATCTGTTGCTGCCCAGGGCATGCTGCCTGCCTTTATCTCAGCACTCTTTGCTTCCCTATAAGAGTCTCTCTTGGACCTGCTAAATTTCTGTTCTCTCTGACTTCTTCTGCCACTGGGACTGTGGCATTTGAGAACTAATTTTGTCAAACAACCTCAACAGAAAATTCTCCATTTCTGTCTCTCATTGCCCCTTAAATATACTTCCCAAGAGTAGACATTACTAGTAAGTCAGTGCAGACACCTTCCTTCTGCTCTTAAAGATAGTCACCTAATGGCCTCAAACTCCTGATTCAAATCTTTTTAATGTCAATGACAGTTCTTCTAGAGAAAACTCAGAATGACATATGAAACAACCAGAAAAGCACCTTCTAATCCACCAAATCCCTGAAACTACACACATATTCACATCACAATAAGTAAGTAGCTGTAAATATTAAGCATTAATGAACTTTTGATATTAGAATATCTGGTTGGTTGAAAATCACTAAAAGTTGTTTCCAAAGCATCTCATGGAATCACTGAAAAAAAAAACTGTGTAGAAGGCAAAAAATAAACATGCTTGAGTGAGAAGAGGAGGAATTGGAGAAAATCCAGCTAAGAATTATGAATCAAAATTCACTGTATATGGAACAACAAAATTACAGTGATCATGTATTTTGTCATCATAGAGCTGATGAATAGTTCCCAGAGTAAATGGAAATTTCCATCCCACAGTTATTGTAGTTGTCTAATATTGCTGTATATTAGTATCTCAGAGCACTCTGATAGTGTCAGATATAAACAGATTACTGTAGACAATCACCAGCCAAAAACAACAAAGAACCCAGATCATATCTAAGGTTTCTGATGATCAAAGCTTTCATCCACTTCATGTGATGTTTCATAAATAATGAATGTGAAATGGTTGTGGCAGTAACATCAAGGCTTGCATATTTTTATAGTAATTATTTCAAAATTAGATAGAAGTAAACATATTTTGAATGATTGTATTTATTAAACATAAAGCCCAAAGAGCTAGGAGAAAGAAATAGCTAGGAGGAGATTTATCATCTGTAGGTCACTTGTATCTTACTTGTAATGATTGCTTTAAAAGGAGAAGAGAAAAAAGTTAAAACAAGCTCATAAAAGTATCATCTAGTAGAAGATGACTCTTTCTTTGGAATTCTTTCTAATTTGCTGCAGAACAAATTTCAGAAGGAAATATGTCAACTCCAGGATTTATTTTCACTTTTGATTTTATAAATGATGATTTGCAACTTCTGCTGGTCTTATTCATATAGAATGATATCTTCTGTGAACTAAAGACTTTATCAGCAACAATGATACCAACTGTTCCAATTGGGAAACAATAAAAGTCCTTATTATTTCACATCACAAAAGAGATATCCTTAAGCATGCTCCTCAGTATCTTCATAAACAACCTGAACAGAGAACTTGAAGGTTTGCTAAGTAAATTTGTCAGTGAAACCTAATTGGAAGGAGTTGTTGATTCCCTGGAAGGCAGAGAGGCCCTGCAGAGAGATCTGGACATACTAGAGGGTTGGGCTATCACCAACTAAATGGAGTTGAACAAAGGCGAGTGATGGATTCTGCACCTGGGACAGGACACCCCACACAGAGTGGGGCGTAAGAGGCTGGAGAGCAGCCCCACAGAGAGGGGCCTGGGGGTTCTGGTTGATGTCAAGTTGAAGAGGAGCCAGCAGTGTGCCCTGGCAGCCAAAAGGGCCAACTGTGTCCTGGGGTGCATCAGGCACTGCATTGTTAGCTGGGCAAGTGAGGTGCTAGTCCCACTCTGCTCTGGGCTGCTGTGGCCTCAGCTCCAGTGTTGGGTGCAGTTTGGGGCAACACAATAGAGGAAGGATATGAAGTTGTTGGAGAGTGTCCAGATGAGGCCACAAGGATGGTGAAGGGTCTAGAGAGGAACGTATATGAGGAACAGCTAAAGTCACTTTGTTTGTTCAGCCTGCAGAAGAGGAGACTGAAAGGAGACCTCATTGTGGTCTATAACTTCCTCATGAGGGGAAGCAGGGGTATAGGAGCTGATCTTTCTGGTGACCAGAGACAGGATCCAAGGGAATGGCATGAAGCTGTGCCAGGGGAGGTTTAGGTTGGATATTAGGAAAAGTTTCTTCACCCAGAAGGTGGTAAAGCATTGGAACAGGCTCTCACTTCAAGAGAGGTCTCACTTCAAGAGAGGTCACCTCGCAGATCTGATCTGCCAGCGGGCAAACAGGTGCAGATGCGTCAGTTTGTGCATCAGTTCACTGAGGCAGGGGGAGCAGGTGGGTGAGCAGTAAGTGTAGGACACAAGGTATTGCAACTTACTCAAGGAGTAATGCTGGCTACTCGAAGGAGGAAGACTGTGCTCCCAGCACCCCCCAAAATGGATAATGTTATCCAGACCACAGGCTGTGAGGAGTGTCGCGGGCTTTCACTAGCAACAGCGGGCAACGCTGACTATGGCTCTGTGTGGTGTGAGCAAGCTGATGACCTACTCATCTGGGTGGCACAGCTCCAGGATTAAGTGATGGAGCTCAGGGAAGAGGTGAGTAGCTTGAGAAACATCAGGGAAAGTGAGAGGGAAATTTATCACTTCCACAAACTGATCTCTACAAAAATGGAACGGGAAGCAACTTCTGGTGGAGCAGAGAATTCTATATCCTCTCATCAACAAGCCCCTCAGTCTTCCTGTAGTAACCCAGAGGAGCAGGGTTCATGGGAGCAGGCCTCTGCCTGACAAAACAAAAGGAGGAAACATATTCCTTTAAGAAGTACACAGCCTACAGTACCCTTGCAGAATAGATATGGGGCTCTGCAGGAGGAACTGGTTGTGGGTGAAGAGGAGGACTCACGAAGGCCAGAAATGCCATCAAAGCCAACTCTTCTCAAGCCAGCCACAAAAATTGGCAATGAAAAGAAAAATCAATGGGTCATTGCAGTAGGAGACTCCCTGCTGAGTGGAGCAGAGGGCCTGACAAGCAGACCAAACCTGCTTCATTGGGAGCTCTACTGTCTCCCTGGTGCCCAGGTAATGGATGTCATAGGTAAAAGTCCCACCCTTGTGAATCCTGCAGATTATTACCCACTCCTGATCTTTCAGGTGGGTAGTGATGATGTAGCAATGAGAGGCTCACAGTCAATTAAAAGAGATTTGAGGGCTTTGGGGCAATTGATAAAGGGATCAGGAGATCAAGTTGTGTTCTCCTCCATCCCCCTGACATCAGCCATGGATGAAGGAATATGTAGGAAGAGTCAACAGGTTAATTCATGGCTCCAGGACTGGTGTCATCAACAGGGCTTTGTGTTTAATATCACAGCTCAGTATACAAGGCACCAGAGCTGCAAACAACAAATGGGATGCACTTGTCCTGGAGGGGAAAAAGGATTCTGGGGTGGGAGTTGGCAAATTGCAGAAGCCCCAACCTAATCTAGTGGGAGGTGTCCCTGCCCAGGCATGGGGGGTGGAAATAGATGATCTTTAAGGTCCCTTCCTTCTCTGACAATTCCATGACTGTGTGATTCTCTAGGGCAGTAGTCATGGCACCAAGCATCTGGACAATGCTCTTGGACACATGGGGTGACTTTGGGGTTGTCCAGTGCACAGGACAACAGGAGTTGGACTTCATGATCCTTGTGGGTCCCTTCCAACTCAGGACTTTCTGTGATTCTATGAATCCTATAAACTACACAACTAAATAACATCCAAGTCTGAACACTCAATTTGCTTTTCCTGGACTTTTAAAGAAAACTAAAATTAAAAAAAAAAAGAAAGAAAGAACGAAAAAAGAGATGAATTTTCAATGTCCTGCCAAAGAAATTCAGGTGAAGGTTCAATAAAGTTAATCATCCTTTCAGCAGTAATGAGGAACTAATACACAAATCATCTACATTTGATACACTTTATATTCAACAGTGTCATTTAAACCTTAAAACTGCAAGAATTATGGGAGCTCTCGAGTTAATATTGATCTAATGCCTTCAGCTCAATGGCAAAGTTAATTACTTTATCTCTTTTTTTTTGTAGATAATATGAGAAGTACCCATGCTGTTAGAAACAGTACATGACAGAAAAGTCCTCCTCTCAATATTGGAAAAAAAATACTGTTTTCATTTATTTTCATTTCAGCTGATCAGATTTTAACTCAAAGCATTTGTAGGTTCTTCTTATGGAGAATTAAGAAACAGCTTACATGAGTAAACTTCAGAATTTTTAAGGAGACTGGATTAAGCTTTAATTAAAAATCCATTATCATTTGCTTTCTGGTTTGATGGTTGGAACTGTTCTTCCCTTCCCAGTTGTTTCCTTTTTAAGGTACTATAACTTATCTATTACCAGCCAGGGCAATGAGTGCATTGCTCCAATCAGATTCAACACCTGAAAATACTTATGCTGCTTATTCTTCCTTCCAGTCCTTGAAGTGAAAGAAGCCAGGATTCTTCTCAGTGTTTGCACTGTGTGATTTTATTTCTTCATACAATATCTCTTTCCTCTTTTACACCAGGCCTTGATAAAATTATCTCCAGGTGTAGATCACACACCACTTTATCATGGCAAAGTCTTAGGGAATAAGAGTTGGGCCACGGTCTAATAGACTCCTGCAGTGCATTCCAGGTCCCAATATCCAAAGCTACACTAAACAGATCCTTCACAAAATATGGATCAACAGAGCACATGTGAAAGATGTAGTAGGTGTCTGCCAGAGCAACCCACTACTGCATTGGAGGCATCTGGCTCCTGCTTTCTCAGTGCCTTCCTGGGTGCTCCACAAGGCAAGTGAAGTTCCTTCTACTGCTCAGACAGTGCCCAGCCTATTGGAAGTACTATCAGAAACAAGTCTGTATATTATAATCTTAGAATCATTCTGGTTGGCAAAGCTCTCTGAGATCATTGAGTCCAACAATCCACCCAACACTGCCATGCTCACCAACAAACCATGGCCCCAAGCACCACATCTCCATGTTTTTTGAACTCTTCCAGGGATGGTGATTCCACCACCTCCCTGGGCAGCCTGGGCCTATGCCTGATAACCCTCTCAGGGAAGAAAGTCTTCCTAATAACCAATCTGAACCTCTCCTGGTACAACTTGAAACCATTTCCTCTTGTCCTGTCACTTGTTACCTGGGAGAAGAGACCAAGCCCCACCATACTACCACCTCCTTTCAGGGAGCTGCAGAGAGTGAGAAGGTCTCCCCAGAGCCTCCTTTTCTCCAGACTAACTAACCCCAGTTCCCTCAGCCATTCCTGACAACATTTGTGCTCTAGACCCTTCACCACCACCATTGCCCTACTCTGGACACTCTCCAGCACCTCAATGTCCTTCCTGTAGTGAGGGTCCCAAAACTGAACACAGGGTTGGAGGTGTGGCCTCACCAGTGCTGAGTACAGGAGGACAATCACCTCCCTAGTCCTGCTGGCCTCACTACTGCTGATCCAAGCCAGTTTATTTGCAGCCTGTTTACATGTTGGAAAACCAGCTACAGAAAACAGGTTTTAACTTCCAGGTGTTGTTGCAACAGAACAAAAATTTGTTGACTGATCCCAGGTTGGTTCCTCAGGGCCAAGAAAATTCTGAACATTTTCTTGTGATCATTCTGAAAGTGGTGTCTAAAACTAACTCTTCTAGGGCTGCTGTTGGTTTAAACTGGTTGTACATTTATTAATAACACACAACCTCTCTGGGCAGTCTGTGCCAGTGCTCTGGCACCTGAAATGGGAAAACATTTCTACATGTGTATTCACACAGAACCTCCTGTGCTTCAGCTTACAGCCATTGCCTCTTCTCCTGTCACTGGGCTTCACTGAGAAGAGCCTGACCCCATCCTCCTGACACTCACCCTTCACATATTTCAAAGCATAGATGAGGTCACCCCTTAGATGAGCTCTTCTCCAAGCTCAAGAGACCCAGATCCCTCAGCCTTTCCTCATCAGGAAAATGTTCCAGCCCCTTCATCATCTTGGTGGCTCTCTGCTGGACTCTTTCCAGCAGTTCCCTATCCTTCTTCATCTGAGGGGCCCAGAACTGGACACAATATTTCAGATGTGGCCTCACCAGGGGAGAGTAAATTAGCTATTTAAATAATAAAGTCCTTACAATCTCAGAAAATAAGTACTGCTGCAAGTACACAGCTGGGCATGTTCCTCCTTAGACCCACATCAATACCTTCTACTGCCACTTGCTAGCCATCCAACCACATTATCCCTCACCTCACTTCTCTCTCTCCCTGTCTGGGTTGGAAGAAAAGCAGCATTACTGCAGCTGCTCATTGTTTGCACTCTTCTAATGACCTTTCAGTTCCTTTGAAAGAACAACTGCTGCATATATCAGAGTATCATGGGTAAAAGTGTTTGAGATTGACAAGCATGTCTTCCTGTAGGGGTCAAATGTCTCAAAAGCTGAAAAAATTTAAGGTGTTGCATGCAGCATTAGAAAAAGATCTCCTGGGAGAGTGAAAAAGATTGTCCTGAGAGATGTGAGACAGCAGAAAACAGTTTTACAAGAGACTAGGAGTTAAGGTTTCATTAAAGACACTGATCTATAGAGGGCTCCTGCCTCAACTGAATAATGGTTTTGTTACCTTGAAGAACACAAGATGTCATTTTAAGCACTGGAGCTGGGGGAACAGCTCACCTAATTAGACTTCAACTTTTCTCCACTTGGTGACTGGAGTGATAACTCCTGGGTTTACTGGTGCTCACCAAGAACCTACCCTGAAATCAGGTAGCAGAGAATGAATAATAAACTATCTGCTTCTACCATCCATTGGTACAAGCTCCTCTGGTGAGGGTTAAGCTTCTTTAATGAAGAAAGGATTTCTTGTGTTTGTTTTCTTTCTGGTTTGTTACAGAGGTCATTGATTGATAGTAAACATTTCACTGATATTCATTTATTTGCCAGTTTGGTTGTAAATAACAGGAGCTATTGTCCTGTAGATCATCATGAGAGCAGTGTTTCAGGTACTGGCTGGTACCTGCTCTATGCAACAGGGATTCAGCAGCAAATTGTCTGTCTTCAAAATTACTTTAAGTTTCATGCTTCTCACAACCTTGGTTCCAGAGAAAAACTGTGACAATCCAACCCAATCCAAAAGGCTTTTTGGACACCTATACTGTAAAACCCAAAGAAACTGATGGTACCTGTTGTTATGGAGAAGGGCAGGCTGGAAAAAGTGACCAAGCCAGGTGACACTATGATCAACAAGGCCAACTTATATATGCACTTGGGGTTTTATTTTTTCAGCCAGACTAAGCCAAAAATAACAAAGGAAAGGATGAAAAGAATTATTTCTAATTCTAGTGATCATTGCACCATATCTTTCACCTCTAAAATTAGGTCATATATGTGTGTGTGTTCCTTGTAAACCCCTGAGACTCCATCACTGTGGCAAACAGCATCACTTGGCAGCCCAGCAATCCTTGCTCCTAGCAGCACAAGTAAGTGACTGTATCCTCAGTTAAAAAAACAGCTCTGATTTTATCTGCTTGTTTGACACACATAGGAAGTCTACTTCCAAATTAACCCATGCTTTAGGAGATTGCAGCTCACTGTCATCTCTGCTAGGGGAAACCTGCATTGGCCCAGGCTTCCCAGGGCAGTGGTGGAGTCACCATCCCTGGAGGGGTTGAAAAAACATCTGGATATGGTATTTAGGGACATGGTTTAGTGGCATGGGGGTGACAGGCTGATGCTTGGACTGGATGATCTTGGAGTTCTCTTCCAGCCTTGATGATTCTGTGATATATGCAGCAAACTTGCTTAAATAGATCCAGCATCTTCACAGGATTACAAGTTGTATCTGTCCCTGCCTTGGACACTAGCATTTTTCTTCCTAGAATTTTTAGGGATATTTTTAGAGAAGTAACCATAATATTTTAACTTTTTTCTGTAGTCAGAGTAATGAATTCTGGAAGAGCTGAATTCCAGCAGAAGTGGTGATGTTTAGCAGTGGTGATATTTCATCTCTCCTGCAGACATGGCATTTTGTCTTTCTAGCAATTCCTCACTCTCTCTTAATTTCCCTTTTCCTTCTAAGCAGGAATTCCATGTTTTTTTCAGTGGAATATATTCAGTGCTTCAGAAAGAAAAGACAGTATATTACAAATTCAGCTCTTTTCACTAGCAAGGAATGTCATTTTCATAACATTTCAACACTTTCAATGTACAAGTGTGCTAAATGCATCTTGTTTCAGAGCTTTCTGATATATTTATTTATTTTATAGGTGAAATTAAAAAGGAGAGAAGGAAATGCTGCTTCATGCAGTGGGGACTGTGAGGCTGAACTGTTGTCATAGCTGGCAACTCATTTTAACTTTGCAGGTCTTGATGAAGAAGGGTCTGAGTTCAGGCAGTTATTGAATGTGTGCTTCAGAGACTGCCAGATTGATGCTTCTGTCATACAAGAATGTGACAATAGTTACAATGGGTTTCCTGATTCACTTAATTAGGTTTTTCCCTGTATAATTAGCACATCTTCAGTCTGAACTCCAAACTATGTCACTAATTTATTTTAAAAAGAGAGAAAGTGTTGGGGAGGATTTTATTCCTCTCATTTCTTGTAAATGTCTGTGCTAAGACCCACTAGGAATATCAGAGAGCAAAATTGTTAAGAGGTTAGTGTGTGATGTGGAAACAGGCTGCTTGACCTAGTTTTGGCTGTGGCTTAGACATCTGAGCTCACTGAAGAGCAGCAGAGAGGAGAATCTCTCTTTGTTTCACTTCTCTGGGCAGAGGTGAAGCCAGTGGGAGACAGGAGGGTAGCTTTCTAATTAGGTGGAACAGCTTTTCACTTCTGGAGGTCAGCACAGACAGCAAAGTGTTCTGGTGGCACAAGGAGGAGTGGCTCAGCAGACAGGGAGGGAGGGAGGGAGGGCAGCAGCACTGCAAAGTGGGGTCCATATGTGGAAGGAAATTTTGTAAACCATCTTATTCATCTAGGGAACCACAGGAATTCTGCTTTGGCCAGAAAAGTTTGTGTCCTTTCATGGGCTCCTGCAGAACTTGTGAAGCTATCACAAGTCTGATTTACAAAAGCCCTACATAATAGATACTACACAATATACTACAGAGCTACAACAGGGCTGCTGCTGGGGATATTTGGCTGAGGTGGTGCAGTTAAGCTAGGGTTCACTCTCTAAATCTTCAAACCTTTATTTTTAACATCAAAGCAAAGAGAAATTTGTTATTTTGAGAGGCTTCTGAAAAACATGGCAGCCCTTTGCATTAGCTGAAGTTTTGGTCTGTGCACTGCAGAGCTCCTTAAAGATTTCCAATAAGCATCTGCATGCCAATGCTTCACTTGTCTTGTTCAAAAGCACATTAGCATGAGGATACATTGCAGTGGAATCAGAAGGGGTCAGGAGGGCTTACAACAGGTTGGTGACATCTCTGTGCATCACCTAAACCAGGACACCTCAGAGGCTGGAGCATCCTCAGCTCTCCCTCTGGCTCCATGCTCCCGTGGGCTCACTGGTGTCCCTGCAGCAGGTGCTGCTCCCCACTCAGCCTCCTGCCATCTGCCAGCCTTCCCTTCCTCTGCAAGCACCACCAGGCTGAGCCTCATTTGTCCTCTGCCTTCATGGTTATGGAAGTTCAAGTGAGCAGCTTTTGGGACAGTGCTCCATGGCACACCATCCATCCCTCCAGAGACCTTCCAAAGTGTTCAGCTGAAATGGGGATGCCCCAAAACATCTCAGGTCACAGAACTTGCCTACATTTCTTTTTCTTTTATTTTTTCTTTTCTTTTCTTTTCTTTTCTTTTCTTTTATTTTCTTTTCTTTTCTTTTCTTTTCTTTTCTTTTCTTTTCTTTTCTTTTTTCTTTTCTTTTCTTTTCTTTTCTTTTCTTTTCTTTTCTTTTCTTTTCTTTTCTTTTCTTTTCTTTTCTCTTTTCTTTTCTTTTTTCTTTTCTTCCTTTCCCTTCCCTCTTCATTTTATTTCCAATGTGAAGTAACACTTGTTACCTTGGGAGACATCTTCCCCACAGCAGACAAAAGGATGCCAATAAAGAACTTTCTGCCATTTCAAGTCCTGATGGCTCAGATTGTTTTAACCCTTTCTGGTCTCTCATAGAAAAAGTACTAAAATCCCACTTGTAGCACAGGCTGATGCCACTGCTGACTGCTCTGCAGACACCACTGGCTGAACTTCCATCACTCCACAGCTGGGATTTTAAAGCAGAAGCATTGGAACTGACAATCTTTATGTAAACATGGGTTTGGATTTGGAGATTTGATGAAAAGAAAAGGTGGAATCAGGTGACAGGAAGTCCTGCTTTTCCTTAGGCAGCTGTTTTGCATCTGTGCCTTGGAACATGCTGATATCTTCAATTTTAGTGGGATTAATTAGTATCATTGCACATACTGCTCCATAAACAGGGAGAGCTTGGCTTAGTCCTTGCTCTGAACTGCAACTCTCATTGCAATCTTCAGCTCTCCAGCTCCTGAGAACGTCTTCCAAGCTTTATGATCATTTCTGTTGTCAGTCTATGAAGTCGATTTTATAAGATCCAACACCACCAGGTCTGAAGACCACTTTGGGTCTCTGTGAAGGCCATTTGAAATCTGCCTTCTTTTATGGTTGACCTTGAAGGAGAGTTCAGGTTGGTAATTGATGGCAAATAGCATCCAGGAAGAGCCATTTGCAAGATTCACTGTCACTTAATGCTAAACGATCACTCCTGCCTCTGAAGACAATCTGAGTCCCTGACAGGGCAATCCCATCAGAAATATTGCCTGGCCACCCAGGTGTCTTTTCCAATTATCTGGAGTAGAAATTAATACTTTTAAAAGCTGCTAGTTTTTGCAAGGTTATTACAATTTATTCCAGCAGTCTCTCTTACACATTGTGATGAATTGGTTTATTAGGCCCTTATTTTCCATGTCAGCTCTTCAGAAGGTGGAATCAGAATGTTGAACCATTCCAGGGAATGGCAAACATATTCTTTTACAACTGAATAATAGATTTCCTCTACCAAGCTGTGTTCTGTTTTTAACAGCAGGTCATTCTTCTGAT
The DNA here is from genome assembly GCA_013399015.1 of Galbula dea. Taxonomy (NCBI): domain Eukaryota; kingdom Metazoa; phylum Chordata; class Aves; order Piciformes; family Galbulidae; genus Galbula; species Galbula dea. The sequence goes on along the minus strand of VWZX01009086.1, from coordinate 102,061 downwards.
GCTATTGCTGTTAGCCCACATTAGTTATTTCCAGGTATTAAGAACTGGAGGACTTGGCTTTAAGATGTCAACAATAGTTTGGACAGGACACAAAATCTTATGGAAGTACAAGAATCCAAACTGGGAACTGTGCTTGGAAGCAGAGCAATTCCTGACTTCCAATATCAGTTTAATATATGGAGCAGCTCCAGGGAGAATAAATGGTTAGCCTGACTTTACTGGGCTGCTAAATTTAGAAGCAAGTATTATTAATGTCATGTTTTCTTCTTTGATATTTCTTTTTTTTCTTCTTCTGTGATAATCTCTGGGTGCTATTTTTGTTCCCCAAATCCTCTCCAACTGATCTATAAAAGGATGGTAATTAGCATTTTAATGGGAATAGTTGAAGCTCACTGTTTCCCTGCAGTGAGCATATTCCTATTTATGTGGAGCTCAGCAATACTCAAAGACATCAGACATTCATCCTTTCATTCCTTTTTTTTTTTGCTTTTTGGAAGTCAGTAGAGAGGGGAAATGAGGGTGGGGGAGAGGAAAAGGAACAAAGCTAAAACTTCCATCCTTCTCTACCCTGTATCTGCATGTAGAGGAGTTCCTTTTGCCAGCGTGAATGACCAGTTTTTGGCTCTCTGTCATCAGTTCTGCAGGCAGCTGAAGACTTTGAACTCCTACTGCCTTCTTCCCTGACACAGTAAAGTTCCCATCCTGAAGTGCACAGCCATGCCCCATGTGTTTTTAAAGTGGAACAATTATCTCAGGATGGTTTAGTACAAAGTATTACTTAAAAAACACAATTTCCTGTAGGCAAATGGTGTCAGTTACAGAAGTTGCAGGTTACTGCTAAGGAGTCCCTGACACTATTTTCCAAGCAAGCAGAAGTGTAGATGAAGATTTGGAGATCAGCCCAAATGTTTAGAGGCTAAGACATCTACAGCACAAATACTCAGATAATGGCATCAAAAATAACCATCCATCAAAACCAGAACTTCTTCACCTTCACTGTCAGAAACCTTTCTGTTGGCTGCATGAAAGGCAACCAACTGCACAATCTGAGCACCTCCTGGGTGTTACTGATTTGCACCCTCCATTTCATTAGGCTGGTTTACAAGGCAGCATGGAGGGTAAGGCCTTGAGGAATTTATCGCCTGTGTGATGTAGAGAAATGGTTGAAGTTTATAATATGAAATGATTGGATTCCTGCTTGCTGCCTTAGCCACAGGTCCTATGTAATGCAAGAGTGAACAAAAGGCAGGATGGTTTTGTGGAGAAGAAACAGATGGTATTGCAGGAGAACAGGGCAGCTGGGACAAGCTGGTAGTGCTGTGTGTGAGGTTGTGCAGCCATCAGCCTCTGGGCTCACCATCGAGGTGCATGCCCCAGCCTCATCCAGATCCTGGGCCACTGCTTCCACCCTCCACGTGGTTCAGATATGGCCTTACACAGAGTCACAGAATCATTAAGGTTGGAAGAGACCTCCAAGATCATCAAGTCCAACCATCAATCTATCACCCCCAGGACACTAAACCATGGCCCTAAGCACCACATCTAGAAGTTTTGTAAACCCCTCCAGGGATGGTGACTCCACCCCTGCCCTGGGCAGCCTGGGCCAATGCCTAACAACTCTTGCTGGCAAGAAATTTTTCCTGCTCTCCAACCTAAACCTCCCCTGGTGCAACTTGAGACCATTTCCTCTTGTCCTATCACTTGTCACTTGGGAGTAGAGACCAAGCCCCACCTCACTCCAACCTTCTTTCAGGTGGTTATAGAGAGATCTAAGGTCTGCCCTGAGCCTCTTCTACTTTAGACTAAAAAGCCCTATTTCCTCGAGCTGCTCCTTGGACTTATTCTCCAGACCCTTCAGCAGCCTCCTTGCCCCTCTCTGGACACACTCCAACACCTTAATGTCTTTCTTGCAGTGAGAAGCTCAAAACTGAACCCAATATTTGAGGTTTGTCCTCCCCAGTGCCCACTCCAGGAGAACAATCACCTCCCTAATCCTGCTGGCTGTGACGTTTCTGATCCAAGCCAGGATGCTGCTGGCTTTCTTGGCCACCTGGGCACTCTGCTGGCTCATCTTCAGCTGCTGTTGACCAACAGCCCCAAGTCTTTCTCTGCCTAGCAGCTTTCCAGCCACTCTGCCCCAAGCCTGTAGCATTCATGGGATGGTTGTGACACAAGTGTAGGACCTGACACTTCCCTCTGTGAGTCTTCACATGATGTTGTTAAAGAATGCAGAACTCTGTGCATCAGAAGGTTCCTGGGTTTACCAGACCACAAAGAAGTAAATCTCTGGCTATGCTGCCCTATCTGTTCCTTCCTAAAGTAAAGGTTTCCTGACTCCATTCAGCATAATCCCTACAAATACTGGTGGAGATGGTAGGAAATATTATTTTCCCTAGTCCTATAAATATTTTCCTGACTTTATCTTATTAATATTAATGAAAAAGGTCACACAACTGAAATTCAAATGCATGGAGGTGAAATTTCCAAACATTTCTGATTAAAACACTGAGACCATAAATAATATTTATGTTATTTATAGATTTATAAATGTTGAGACTATAAATACCTACATAGCAGCCTCTTGTTTTTCTGAATATCAAGATTTATTTCCCCTGGAGATAAATATTGACCCTGACTTGAAATTGGTCACAATTAATCTTTCTGCTCAATATATCTTGGTATTCCCTTCCACAGAAATCAATATCTGTTTAGTAGATCAGATATTTGAATGAAATTAATAAATCTAGCTCTCTATGAAGATTCTCCTACATGGAAAGGAGTCCAAATTTAGGAGGCTTCCAAAAGGCTCCTAACATATTCCATGGCTTTATGTTGTTCAGCTTTATGTTGAAAAACTGCTGAACTGTGCATGGAATAAATTCCTGTGTTGCTCAGAGTTACAGTAAAGTCTATTAAGTACTTATTTAAAGACTTGGCAACAGGGAACAACAATGAATAATTCAAGTAGCACCTCTAATCTTGTTTTCTTTCTCCTTAATTGGTTTTACAGCATTGTTTTGACATTTACCCTTGAATTTAAAAAATAAATAAAATAGAAAGAGGAAAATGCATGGTGTGCACTAATCCAGCTGCCAACTGAGTGCTTACATATTGATGCATCAGAAGAGCAGAGTGAGCTCCACTCTGTCTTCAGAGCTGGCCAAGTCCATTATTGGGCTGAAGCACTCTGGGATTCTGGGCTTGCAGAAGAATTAAGCTGAAGAACTGCTGCACATGTTCAAACACAGAGTTACTTAAAAAATACAGAGGTATTTGTCATTACCTCAGTGAAACTCCAGAGACAATACATGGGAACATGGCTGATCTATCACCCAGGGAGAGACCTACATGCCAAAGATTTGCCATGAAGTACAGATGGATCCAGAAGAAGTCAACAGCTGGAAAACTCCAAAATTATAAAAGGAGAGGCAATAAGTTTTGCCTCCAGGTTTCCCCAGCCTGTTGAGAAGCGACTCAGCCTTCAGGTTTTGAATTCAAAGGGGCTGTGTCAGTTCATATTGGAACTCAGCTTTTAGAGCTGGAGGTTTTGTTCTTAACTAAGTTCACAGAAAATAAGACATAGTTAGATGTATGCAGCTGTTTTTCAAAATGTTGTGTCTAAGATACTATGTTTTAATTGGCCTTTTTATTCAAAATCATCATCTTTATAGAAAAGATTTCTTTCTAACTCTTTTTTTCCTGAAGAAAAGAGAGAATTGGGAAAGAAAAGTCACATGCTTTCCCTTCTTTGAGCTTTAATTTTGCCATACAATTAATTTTTTTAGGATATGTAAGATATAAGTTTGCATGTGTGTGTGTGCAAATAAACACATAGATAGAGGTTAGAGAAACTAGATTCTGCTGGCCCATTTTAAGCAATGTCTGAATAGATTCAAAGCAAATATTCAGCAAAGCCTAAACTGGTACAAGTATGACACATGCTGCTTTCAGATATCACATTAACACCTCTTGGAACTTCAGATGGAAGGATTAACACTTTTGTCATGTACATATCACCTCCATGCATATTCATGGTGAGACTTCCATGCACAGTAAGTGGGTTTTTTTCTCCAGCAGATACTGTCTAGGTTTGTATGTGTCTCCACTGTTTAAAAAATAACCTTTCCCAAAACATCTTTCTCTTTAATTGATTTCTTGTTTGAGAATGGCATTGTTACTGTGCAGGAAAACATAAAAGTTCCAGACAAAACAACCATTAATCAAAGTAAAACTGAAGAATGTGTTTTTATTACCCAGAGAAAGGTGGAAATACTTTTCTCACTTCCTTATAGGTTCTCATGCACCCAGCCTTCCTTTTAACAGGACATCATTCAAAAAACAACTGAAATCAAATCAAATCCAATCTGTTTCCCTTGTACCTAGACCATGAAGGTGTTCCCAGAGTGCAGAAGCCCTGCAATACCTTCCTAGAGAGATATTCTACTGAGTAGTGGAAGACTGCAGTAAAGTTAACATATTCCCCTCTGCCAGTAATGAATTTCTTCTCTCTTCATGGTGATATTTGGCTGGGTGATGCATATTCACACCTCCCCAGTACACCCAGACATGACTACTACTCTGATTCCCCTTTCTGTTTCCTGCATTTGTCTATCCATAAACACCCTTGTGGAGTTTCATGTTCTTACCATAGTAACTCATTCACCTGTGTTAGTTATATTTAAGATCTGACTCACCACAAAACAAATCTAATTAGTTCTACCTTTGTTTCCAGACAGGTTATGAACAATTCATCACTAGGATGAAGCAGCTTTTCTCTACCACGTTTAGGCATCCACAAGGCAGGACTGCATTGCTAGCTCTGCTGGTAGCCTGCCAAGGGAACTGGCTCCAGTCACTTCTCTCCTCTTGCTTTATTCCTTCATCAAGAAAGAAAAACATTTGACACCAAGTCCTTAGAGCTCATTCTGAGCTCTGGGGAACAAACCCCCTATACATTATTAATTTGGGGGTTGAAATAGTGTCAAGTAACTGGGTGGGATTCATCTCTTGCCACTGGCTGAAGAAGAAGGAGGAGGCAAGCCTGAGTTGGCTGGTTACCATTAAGACCTGTTCTCTACAGAGGAAGGCCACCTTAGGCCCATAACATCTACTCTCCATCTCAAAATGCTGCCCTAGGCTGAGATGAGCTGCCTTTGGGATGTACCTGTTACCCTCCTAGAGCTTCCTGAAATTTGAAACCTAGAGAATTATGCAAGTATCTCAATAGATGTCCCTAAAATACACTTTGAGGTGCCCCAGAGAATCACAACTCTGAAAGTTTGGAGTCTTCTATCATTGCTGTGTCACATCTGTTAGCATCAGGCATGCACCTTGAATTATGACAAAGCATCTCAGTTGGCATTAAACACCTATGTTTTGGGGTAGCTGAATTACTCCTCATATTTTTAGGGTACTGCACTTAGAGGAATTCTTCCTCCTCCCCACATAGCATCCAGTGAGTCTTATCCATAGGCACAATGTCACAGCACTTGAACAAAGATGTCTTGTGAACATGCTTTCACATGCAAAACCAGCATTTCCTTGACATTAAAAAGACTGTGCTTTCTTTCATGTAAATAAATACATTTTGTCAGTCAAGCTGATGTTTCTCTACCCTAATACTCCACTGGTATTTAGCTTGCCTAAGGTAACAAACTTAGTCATGACAGTAGGACTAAAGCAACAACTCTGTAGCTTATGCTCTTATAATAATTATTCTGATCTGGTTTTATTTTCTTTTATTTTTTTTTGTTGAGAAGGTGTTCTGTCTGCAAACACACAACTAGTTTTCTAAAGGAGTTCCTTCTCTGAAAGAAGAGAAAATCAAATAATATTGATCTAGCTGCACTTACTAATGAGTGTTTGAGGAAAGCAAATGATTGGGGAAGAGAAGGTGACATGTTTGTAGTTTGGCTGTATCTATTATCATCTTAATTTGATAAAACTATAGACTGCCCTTGAATTGACCACACACTTCACAAGCTCAGAAAAACAGTTATGCAACCAGATCAGCTTCCACTTGAGAGAGCAAAAGCAGTCAGGGGACCAGTCACTGAAACTCAAGGATAGATAAAGCAGAAACCTACAGATTTTGCATACATTTCTAGAACAAATCCCTGCAGTGGTTTTGCCTTTGCAGCTACATTGCAGAGGCACTCTGTGGTTTAGGTAGCTTTGAATTTGCATTTACCAGTCTAACAAGTTTAGCTTTCATATCCTTAGTAAAACACATATTGGGAGGCTTAGTCTCCCAGATGACCTAATTCAGCTCCCACTGAAGTCAATGAAATTACCTTGTTGGCTCCAGTGAGAGCTTGCATAGAGAACAGCTCTGCAGAACCACCACAAAAGCTCATTTGCTCCAGTATCCCATTTGTGTGTATATATATATATATGTACACACATATATCTATATTCTGACAAGAATAAATAGAGTGCACTTCTGGAAGAAGTCTAAGGAACAAGACAAATGATACTTTCTCTTGTACCCTTGCTACTCCCAGTAATTTGCATTGCAGGGATTTTGTGTTGTAATCACTGGACTCTCTTTAAAAGCTTTTGATGGATTTTTCATGTTGAAAGCCTTCAATCTGCCATTGGATCCATTTATACTTTTGACATTCACAAAGAGTTCCAAACTAAATTATGCCTCAATAGAAAAAGTACTTCCTTTTGTTTATTTTAAACCTCCTAATGGTAATCTCATTTGGTCCTTCCTAGTTCTTACATCCTGAAAAAATCATGGATAATCAGTCTCTTGTCCAGTATCTGTATCCAATCCCTAATTTTATAGACTTAAATGATATTTTCCTCCTACTGGGAGTCCTTTTCCAAGCTGAAGAGTTGAAAAGAGTTGAGTTTCCAGTTTATGTGATCACCCCTCCCAGGGATGTCATCTCTCTGCTTTGTCCCTCTCGAAGTGACACAATCAGAACTATCTGCAGAATTCAAGAGGTAGACACACCAGCAATGCAGACAGTGACATGATGAAGTTTCCTTTCTTATTATCCCTTTAGTTTCTATCTTTATTTCTTTTGTTATTTAATGTGCACTGAGCACTAAGCTGACATTTTGCACAGAGCTGTTTGCAACCTGATGGGCCAAAGCTGATTTTCATGACCATGCTTTAGTGCCCATGTATATTTAATGTTGTTCTCTCCAACATACATCAGTTTGCCTTTCTCAATATTGGATTTTATCTGCCATCTCATAGAATCATAGATCATAAATCTCCTATTTGTACCATTTGGTAGCAGGAAATTCCTTCTGTAATTCTTCTCAGTTAGGGTTTGGGGTTTCTTTACTAATATGATATTTTTATCATACCAAATATTTTACTGTTCAACCTCACCTTACTATGCAACTCTGCTTCCAACTCAGTTTTGACTATGTGTAGTCAGAGAAGATTCTTTAGAGAGATGGTTATTGTCCATTAGTGGTTAGATCTGACCATTAGAAAGAACCAGAATTTCCATGAAGTCCTTGAGCTGAAGTTTCACAATGTCCTAGCTTCCCCACCTGTCTGTGGAAACTCATTCTCTGTGATGGGTCCCTGTGAACTCAAAGTCTTTTCTCTGCTAGATCCTAACCCATTCCCTCTCCCCAGGAAAGTGAATGAGCCTCCACATGTTTAATTTGGGATTAAATTAGTGTTTTCTTTCAGTGGCACTTGTGAGCATTCAGAGGTGATGCCCTCTAGCTGGTGCAGCCACCCAAGCTTCCAACTGGCCACAGTCCCATCCTCCAGTAAAGCTGGACTGTGTTCTCTGCACTGAGCATGCAGATCTTAGAGCCTCTGAGAGCCCTGTTAGTCCTGGTAGCAGAGTCTGTCTGAGCAAGGCATCTGACATGTTCTAGTCTGGGTGTTTTGGGCAAAACTCCTTCTGGCAAGCTTTTTGAACAACAGCCTCTCCTGTGCCAGATCTAGAAGTGCTCATATGAGTTAGTATACAACTTTCAAAGCTTGGGTTATGATAGAATCATTATGGTTGGAAAAGACCTCTAAGATGGTCAAGTCTAACTGTAACATATCACCACCTTGCCACTAAACCACAGGATCACAGAAAGGTTAGAGTTGGAAGGGACCTTTAGAGGTCATCTAGTCCAACTCCCCTGCTGCAAGCAGGGACATCTGCCACTAGATCAGGTGGCTCAGAACCTGAAACCACCTGACCTGGAATGGTTCCAGGGATGGGACATCACCCACATCTCTGGGCAACCTGGGACAGTGTCTCACTACCCTCACCAGGAAAATTTTCTTCCTTATATTCAGTTTAAATCTCCCTCCTTTAGTTTAAAGCCATCACCCCTTGTCCTATCACTAGTAACCTGAGAGAAGAGACTAAGCCCTACCTCACTCCAACCTCCTCTCAGGTAGTTGTAGAGAGAGATAAGGTCTCCCCTGAACCTCCTCCTCTTCAGACTAAACAATCCCAGTTCCCTTAGCTGCTCCTGATGAGGCTTATTCTCCAGACCCTTTACCAGCTTGGGCAAGGTCCAGCACCTCAATGTCCTTCTTGTAGTGAAGGGCCTAAAACTGACCCCTGTATTTGAGGTGTGGCCTCAGCAGTGCCCAGTACAGGAGGAAAATTACTGCCTTGGTCCTGATATTTCCCTTGCATAGGTGCAACCTAGAAGGTACATGTGTAGCCAAGGCACAGCAATTTTTGGACATCTGTAGAACAGTCCAGACAGTTCCTAACCCAGGACACTTGGAAGCTCATGCAGTAATGTAAGTGTGTGAAGGGAACTAGCCCATGTGAGGATGGGGAGTAGTAACCAGGGGGTAAGGTGAGGGCAAGCCTTGCTGTGCAGGAGGGAGTTCTGCACCTTGCTGGAAGAACTGTGGAGCTGAATATCTTGATTTAAGGAGCTGTAGAACAAGCAAGAGGCAAATTCAATTCTGGGGTTTTCCATAATATTTGAAAGCTTTGGATAGATCTTTAGATGCAAAATACCAAATCAGGAAGGGATTTAAATAGAATAAGATACATGAAAAGTAACAGCAAGAGAGCTAAGATCCACTCCTCGGTGAAAAAGCACAGATACATTGCACATTACCCAGATACATTACCCAGACACAGTGCATCCCTGCAGGGAGCTGTGACAACAACAAACCCCTTGAAGTTCAAATACTATCTAACATGCTTTAATCAAAAGCCATGTGGACCTTCTGGATGCTCTCTTCCATCACTGCTGTGATTAACATCATCTGTTCTTTCTGGCAAGCAAATAAATACAAGCAACTAAAACATGCTGCCATGCTCTTGCTGAAATGTGACAAATATGCCTTGCCAGCAAGTGAAGAACATTCTCTTCCTAAGGATGGACAAAAGGCAAAGAGTGCTGAAGGTTATTTGTGGGTTGGGTTTTTTTTGCTTACTTATGCATCTGAAATTTGGGAGTGTTATACTTCTTCAGTAAAATATTATCATATATGTTAGAATGTCTCCTGAGCAAGAATTGATTCCAAACATGTATGAATGATGACATGAATGAAAAAAACCTGCTTTTTTAACCTTTCTTTTATGAAGAAAAAGTGTTTTACTTAAATATGCTGTCCACAGCTCTCTGGCAGCCTCTTATATCTTCCTATTATTAATTTTTGAACCTATTAACCAAACTTGACTGAAGTAGAAGTCTTGGTGATAGATATAAAGAGAAAATTAATATTTGATTTAGGGTTTGGTGTTTTTTTACAGTTATATTTGGGTCCATAAAGTGGCTGTTTGCATGATTAAAATGTTTTCTCATACTATGTGGAAGTGTTATGTGCCTGCATTAAAATAGAATGTGTCAGGAGTAATAGCTATACAAAAATTCAATTAAACCTTGATCTTTTCATTATCTGTTTCATTATCAGCTCTAGAATCATATTTAAAGTGCTATATTAAGACTAACTAACTAAATAAAAGCCCACCAGACAAACAAATGATTTGTGGGAGCTTGTGTTCACCTAATAGAAAGTTTCTTTCCAGAGGCTAAATGAGAGCATATTTAAAAATGTGGACATTGTCATATTCCCCAGGGAATGCTTGTTGTTACCTTGGTGGTTGGTATGTCAGGAAAAGAGGTCACAATTCTCATGATTCAATTTGTTTCACAAGCTGGATCTCAGGCATCAACTTGCCCTGGAGGAAAAGTTACCTGAAGATTGTAGATTATCTAACACTGGTAGTTTTCTTGTAGGCAATGAATTACACAGATCTCTGATTTAATCTCCCCTGGCAATTCCTATGCTCCTGTGTTTCTTCTAATCTCTCTGATGTAGCTTCATGTCATAGAAGCACAGAATCATTAAGGTTGGCAAAGGCCTCTGAGGTCATCGAGTCCAACCATCCACCCAGCACTGCCATGCTCACCACCAAATCATGTTCCCAAGCACCATATCTCCAAGTTTTTTGAACACTTCCAGGGATGGTGACTCCATCACCTCCCTGGGCAGCCTGGACCAATGCCTGATAATCCTCTCAAGGAAGAAATTCTTCCAAATATCCAATCTGAACCTCCCCCGGTGCAACTTGAAGCCAATTCCTCTTGCTTGATCACTCATGAGTTGAGAGAAGAGACCAAGCCTCAGCTGGCTCCAACCTCCTTTCAGGTGGTTGTAGAGAGCAAGAAGCTCTCCCTTGAGCCTTCTCTTCTCCAGGCTAAGCAACCCCAGTTCCCTCAGCCACTCCTCACAACAATTGTGCTCTAGAGCCTTCACTAACTTTGTTGCCCTTCTCTGGACACGCTCATGTCAATAGAAATCCTGCAACTGCTGCCTCTGCATGGTCTACAGAAGAAAAGCAAATTTATGATTGTAGGATGAGTGACTAACACAGAAACAATGAAAGGGGAAGGAAAGTTTCTTCTGACAGGGATGGATGTGAGCTGCCCAGGAGAAAGGAGCTCATTAACAGCATATTTAACAATAACCACTTAATTACTCTGCTTTCACAGGTGTTCATGCAGATGCTTTCACAGCAACCCTCTCAGATATCCTTTGTTCTTTAAAAATGCTTCTGCTTGAAAGCTAATGTTTGGAAAAATTCCTTCCTCAGAAAGCCCACATAAGGGAAATGACTTTGCTCAATGCCATGGGGAACTAAAACCAGGAGTTTGAGCCATGCTAAGGGAAAGGATTTTGCTAAGGGATGAAGTCAGGAAAATGCTCTAAATGAAATACCATGGAGATAAACAAGGTTTTGGAAAGATTTCTCTTCAACACATGACAAAGAGAATATTTCAGTCTGCCATCTGATTGTTCCTTGCTTTTCAAACCCTGATACCAGAAAGTCAGTTCATGGTTGGGTGTTTGAGGGTGGTCTGCACATTTGGAGTTGTCCCTAAGATGTCTGAGGACATGCTGAAACCAAATGAGTGGTTTGCATACCTATCATGATTTTTACTTTCAAAAGCAAGTAATCATTCACACTTGATAAATGGAATATATTTAGAGCAGAGATGTGTTTTACCAGCAAAAGAAATAATTCCCTAATGCTCCCTCAAGTGTAATTAGGAAAAGTTGACAAGGAGACAATGCTGCCTTACTGTCTACCCCTTTGCAGCTGCAAGTCACCTTGCCCAAGTCTGATAAAAGACTGCATGAAATAACTTCTAGATATATACTGCATGCTGAAAATAGCAACACAATTAATTTTCATTTTATGAGCATCCTAGTCCTCAATTCAGATTCTACCCTCTGCCTCAAAGCATTCTTACTTCTTTCATATTCTTTCACTTACTCTCCTTGCTGGCTTCTGAACTTCTGCCCCTTCCTGGGCTCTCTCCATCAGAACTTCCCTCTGCTTTTTCCTTTTTATTTTATTTTGTTTTAAAGAGGCACAGTTCAATACTGGTTCTTTTGTTCTCTGAAACAGCTGAACTATTTTTTATTTATTTTAACTCTGAAATTTCCTTGCCCAAAACTGAGGCTGAAAAAGACACCAGAAGTAGAAAACTCCGGCCTTCTCCTTCACAATTTGAGAAGGACTGAGGCCACAAAAAGCATCCTCTGGTCTTAAGACTAGAAAAGAGAAGGGTCATGTTCAGGTAATAAAAATATGCATCTATTAGGTGAAAGACCAAATATCAACACATTCATTCCATTGCCTGACCAACACCAGGATTTCAGCTCATGATGGTGGATTAATTTTATTCATGCTGAGTTCAAAGGGAGCTAATGACTTTCAGCCCCTTTCACAAGTAAGCATTAACAAATGAAGTGGCCAGGCAGAGATAGGACCTGCAGGATAAATCCCTCTAGGCAAGGTATCCAGGTCCCTGGAGAAGGGAGGTTTACCTCAGGGTTGGTACCCTGGAAAAGAGCTGTGTGGGAAAGCTGAAAAACCCTTCAAGTAAAACCTTAACTTTATCCTGCTTAAGAGGATGGTTAAGAAGTTAAGGCATGAGATAGTATCTTGGATGTAAGACACATTCAGAAAGGCTTAAAACTCTCAAGGGCCTTTATAAAAGACATTTTTTCAGGCTTTTACATCAGTGCACTTTGGAAAAGAAGCAGATTGAAGCACAATACCACATGATGCACAAGGCAGTGAAGCATGATATCACCATTTGGATGAGTTGTCTTGTCAAGCCCTGGAGCAGGCTGCTCAGGGCAGTGCTGGAGGCACCATCTATGGAGGTATTTAAAAGACATGGAGATGTGGTGCTGAGGGACATGGTGGCCTGGTATGTGAGGTTAATTGGTTGGACTTGATGACTTTAAGACTCTTAAAGGTCTTTTCCAACCAAAACTATTCTGTAAGTGTTGGCACCAAGCTGGCTGTGGGGCTTGGAGTAGTTTTACCCCCACCAACAGCTGCCCTAGCTGCTCAGGGCTGTCTTCAAGTCCTCCAGATCCTGCTGCACACCTTTTTGGCTCCCATTTCTCAAACCTAAAGAAAAGGCAAAACCAATCCAGTGTCTTCTTCTCGCCACCTTTGTGAGCCACTATCTGTGAAAACCCATGTCATTGGGTGGGATGAGGAGCACACTTCTGGTGGAGAAAAGAGCAGAACCCATGCCTGAGGCTGGGCAGTGTGATTCCTCAGCAGACAATCGTGGTTCATGTTAGAGCTCCACAAGCCCACCCCCTTCTGCAGTGCAGTGCGCCACCTTCAACAGACCTCCTGGGTGGCACTTGGGGTTTTGTGACACCTTGGGTGTGTGTGCTATGGGACAGGGCAGAGACACCAAGCTTCACTCTCAGGTGTCACAGAATTACAGGATCACAGAATCACAGAATGTTAGGAGCTGGAAGGGGCCTGGGCAGTCTGGGCCAGTGTTCTGGCACCTCAACTGGCAAAACATTTTTTCTTGTATTCACATGGAGCCTCCTGTGCTTCAGCTTACAGCCATTGCCCCTCATCTTGTCACTGAGCTTCACTGAGAAGAGCCTGACCCCATCCTCCTGACACTCACCCTTCACATATTTCAAAGCATAGATGAGGTCACCCCTTAGTCTCCTCTTCTCCAAGCTCAAGAGACCCAGCTCCCTCAACCTTTCCTCATCAGGAAGATGTTCCAGCCCCTTCATCATCTTGGTGGCTCTGTGCTGGACTCTTTCCAGCAGTTCCCTATCCTTCTGAAACTGAGGGCCCCAGAACTGGACACAATATTCCAGATGTGGCCTCACCAGGGTAGAGTGAAGAGGAAGAAGAACCTCTCTTGACCTACTGACCACACCCCTTCTAATCCACCCCAGAATCCCATTGGCCTCCTGGCCACAAGAACACACTGCTGGCTCATGCTCATCCTTCCATCTACCAGGACCCCCAGATACCTCTCGCCTTCACTGCTCTCCAACAGCTCAGTCCCCAACCTATCCTGATCCATGGGCTTGGTCTTTCCCAGGTGCAAGACTCAACACTTGCCCTTGTTGAATCTCATTCAAAGTCTCCCTGCCCAACTCTCCAGCCTGTCTAAGTCTCGCTGAATGGCAGCACAACCCTCTGGTGTGTCAGCCACTCCACCCAGTTTAGTGTCAGCAGCAAACTTGCTGACAGTGCACTCTGTTCCCTCAGCCAGGTCATTACTGAATAGATAGAAAAACACTGGTCCCAGTACTGACCCCTGAGGGACTCCACTAGACACAGGCCTCCATCATGAGTGAGTGCAGTTGGACTGCTTTGATGGGTAAGGGTGCGGCATCTTCTGTGTGCACATAAGGCCTGAGGAAACCTGTGCTCTCTCTCCAATGTGAGTCACTGGATTAATTTCTCTAATAAATGCTCTTTTTTTATTATTTTCCCTTTATATCTAACAGGAATCAAGCTATTTTTTGTTCTGGCAAAACCAAAATCACTGGGTTTTTTGTGCAAAAAACATATTTTATGTTTGTAAGTTCTCCAGTAGCTGGAATTTTGAAAAATGTTTAGATATTTAGTAACTGAAATTCTCAAATCCCCACATGATCTGTTTTATCACTCAGCTGTCAAAGACAGAAGCAGAAAGTTTCTTATATTATTTAAAGCCTTGTAGGCTTGCTGTTTCCTGAAGGCCATTCTAATTCCAGGATGTCCTCTTCTGTTTGCTAGAACTTTCTCACTTGAAGATTTAGGTTGAAATAATAAATATATCATACAAATCTTCACAACATATTTTACATGAAGTGTAATAAGGAAAATTCCAGTTATATTGCAGGTTTCCATGAGGGTAATTGCTTTTCCCTTAACAAAGCATCTTGGACTCCTCAGAAGGATGCTGCAGGGGTGGAGATAACCAGGTAGAGGTTGTTCTGCCCAGTGTCATTTCTCACCTAAGATTCTGCTCCAGAATGCAGAAAATGGGAGTGGTGGGAAAGGGCCTTGGAAATTCTCATGCTGAAGTCTTTATGGGATCTAGGCCTGCCTTGCATGAAAGAATATTATCCCCCTTCATAAGCAGGGCCTCAAATACTGCAAGTAGCCACCAACCATATAGAGTTGAACAAGGGCAAGTGCTGGATTCTGCACCTGGGACAGGACACCCCTGGATGTACACACAGAGTGGGGCATAAGAGGGTGGAGAGCAGCCCCACAGAGAGGGGCCTGGGGGTTCTGGTTGATGTCAAGTTGAAGAGGAGCCAGCAGTGTGTCCTGGCAGCCAAAAGGGCCAACCTGGGGTGCATCAGGCACTGCATTGTTAGCTGGGCAAGGGAGGTGCTAGTCCCGCTCTGCTCTGGGCTGCTGTGGCCACAGCTCCAGTGTTGGGTGCAGTTTGGGGCAACACAATACAAGAAGGTTATGAAGTTGTTAGAAAACATCCAGAGGAGGCCACAAAGCTGATGTAAACTCTATGAGGAACAGCTAAAGTCACTTGGTTTGTTCAGCCTGGAGAAAAGGACACTGAGGGGAGACCTCATTGTGATCTATAACTTCCTCATGAGGGGAAGCAGAGGTTCAGGAGCTGATCTCTCTGGTGACCAGAGACAGGACCCAAGGGAATGGCATGAAGCTGTGCCAGGGGAGGGTTAAGCTGGATATTAGGAAATGGTTCTTCACCTAGAAGGTGCTGGACTACTGGAACAGGCTCTCCAGGTAAGTAGTTATGGCACCACAACTGACAGAATTCAAGAAGCATTTGGACAATGCTCTTAGACACATGGTGTGATTTTTGGGGTTGTCCTGTGCACAGGCAGAAGCTGGGCTCGATGACACTCGTGGGTCCCTTCCAACTCAGGACATTCTATGATTCTGTGAACTTTATACAAGTAAATAACATCTGAGTTTGAACACTCAGTGTCCTCATATTGTCTTTACTAGGGTCACCAGTGCCTCACCACCCTCATTGTGAAACATTTCCTCCTTATATCCAGAGAGATGTGTGCCTCAACACTGTGCCTTAAGCATGCTTTTGCTGCCATGCTTGCCTGAATGAAACAAGCAGTGCTGCCTTGTGGATGTCACAGAATCACAGAATCATTAGGGTTGGAAAGGAGCCTCAAGATCATCTAGTCCGACCGATAGCCCTACACTACTCTTATCCCTAAATCATCCCCTGAAGAAACACATCTATCCTCTTCTTAAAAACCTCCAGGGATGGGGACTCCAACACCTCCCTGGGCAGCCTATTCCAATATCTCACCACTCTTTCAGTAAAGAAATTCTTCCTAATATCTAATCTAAACCTACCCTGGCTCAGCTTAAGCCCATTCCCTCTAGTCCTGTCACTAGTCACAAGGGAGAAGAGGCCAACAGCCGGCTCCCTAGAATGGCCTTTCAAGTAGCTGAAGAGAGCAATAAGGTCTCCCCTCAGCCTCCTCTTCTCCAGGCTAAACAACCCCAGCTCCCTAAGCCTCTCCTCATAAGGCCTGTTTTCCAGACCCCTGACTAGCTTAGTTGCCCTTCTCTGCACCCTCTCTAGTAGCTCAATGTCCTTCCTAAACTGAGGTGCCCAAAACTGTCCTACACACCTCTAGCATCCATCCATGCTGGTGGTGCTAGCAGAGCAGAGATGGAGTGCTCACTGGTGAACTGCCTGTGTGTTCACATAGTGGGCAACTCCTAGCTCCTACTCTCAGTCTTGCCTTGTTGAGGACATTATGGTAGGCATGGATGGGAGAAGCCTTTCCTCCTTAACTCCTTCCAGCCCTGTTATGCAAACAGAAATTAGCTGGGCAAGGGACAAGTGGGGGCAGCCCATTCCCTCCATGGACTGAATGGAAAGCAAGGACACAAGTTTTGTTTGTTTATATCTTGACTTCTTATTAACCAGTTGTTGATTTTTCACAATTTCTAACTCTTAGGAGATTTCTGCCTTGGGAAGTGGGTTTGGTTTTTGCTGAAAACTGATCTCTCTTCAGCTGTTACCAGGAGCATTATCATATTTCCTTGAAAGAAAGAGCAGTATGAGTTTGCCTCCTTTTTCACTCGAATCCATATGTATCTGAACTTTTATTTGACTCATAGCTATACATTGAAAGACTTTTTAAAAGGGCTTTCACCACTGAGGAATTCCATATGCTAACCCCCAAACTGATGCAGGAGCTCACAACAGGCTCCCAGCTCTCCATTCAGCTTAGCTATGTGCAAGGCAACTTGAGCTCAGTGGAGTTGTTTCACCAGGCAGAATCAGGCCCTCGAGATTATATTTAGAGTTTCCTGGAAATTTTTCACCTGAAAGAGATTTTCAATAAAAAGCAGCAGCATTATTGATGGAAATGTTTGTGGTTATAAACTTCCATTGTGAACTGCCTCTTGCAATGATTGTTTATTTGGTTTGGCTGGCATCTGTCCAGCTGGCTAGAGAAAAAGAAGACTCTTCCAGATTTCCTCTCTGTTTTTTTTTGCCAGTCTTCTGATGGAAAATGTTGAGGGGGAAAATGGCAACAATGTGAAACAAAGCAGCATTTTTCAAACCAGTGTTTGTTTAGAAGCAAAATGCCCATTTCTCACTCCTCAAAATTTTAACAGCCCTAATTCTTATGTATAAAGGGAAAGAAGAGTTGTTCCCTTGCTCATATTATCTTTACACTTGTCCCCTTAAACAGAAAAGCTTGCTTGTATGTTCTGCTTGCTCATGGCTCTTAGCCATTTTTCATCATATTTTGCCCACTTACATCCTTTCTCCATCCCCTCCATGGTGCCATTTGCAGCACACTTGCAGGTGCTGGTTTCCCCTGGGGCTCCCCAGGCTTCTCCCACACCAGGGTCACAGCATGTTGGCAGGGCTCCACATGGATCCCTTGCCAAGATTTCCTCTCTTCTTCTTGGTACATGAATGAATGATAAATAAACTCAGCACAAATTTGCATTCAGGCTGCCATGAGCTGAGCATGGAATTTGGATGGACTGACCAAAGTTGTAACTTTCCTTTCAGTCAGGGGTAGGAAGGTTGCCACATTTTCAGGGTACAGAAGGAAAAAGAGCTGCAGACAGTTTGTGAAAGTCACAGGAGCAGTTCAACTGTGCTGTTAGGTTCAGAGCATGAAAGATCATCTATCACTGTAACCTACCTAACCTTCTCTGTACTAAATGACAAACTGCTGGAAATAGACTGTGGGTCAGGTCTCACATTCACTAAAATACTTGTCCTTCAGCTGAGGACTCTGCTGAACTCATATATCATTCAGCATCTTAAATCACATAGACTTGCATAAATGATAAATACTAATTAAGATTTAAAAAACACAAAACTCAACAGTGAAAGATGAAGTCCATGAAACAGGTCAACTCAAGGCTTAATTACATTTAGAATTTATCTTTTCAGGTGACCTTAGGAAGATATAAGACTGCAGTTTTCTAAGGTTGCTACTGTCCTTCATGCTGAAGCTCATAGTGCCCTCAGAGCCCACACAGACTACAACTTGTGTTCATCCAGGAATGCATGACTAGTTCAACACTTCAAGAAGCAGGACATGGTAACATGGTTGAGCCCTCAGAGGCTTGGCTGGTGCTGAGAAGCTTTTTGATTTTCTCCTAAACAGTTGGATTAATGGATCTCAAGGAGCAGTTCTTAAAAGGGTTTATTTCAAAGGGTTTGTTTCACACAAATGGGGTTAGTTGAAACATTTCAAGGGCTGCAGCAAAAATGCATTTCAGAATGAAACAGGAACTCCAGGTGAAGGCTTGTGGAGTGAGGTACACACCAAAGTTAGCAGTTATTTCTCAAGCACTGCTCCATGCTATCTGAGCAGTGTTTCTGCCTTGAGGAGCAAACCCATTCAGTAGAGAACACTAAACAGTCATCAGACACTGCAAAAAGAAAGAGGAAAGACAATTTATGTAGCAGGTCAGTCAATTCCTCACAAGTAGCATGGTACAAGTTATGAGGGTTCTTTATGTGGCAGAAGGCAGGAAAGTAGCAGATATGCCCAGGGAGGTTGGGCAGTGATTCTAGAGCTTTTAGATGATGCCAAAGTGACTGCTTTGATGTTAGCTGAACTGCATCAGGGTTTTCAGAACTGAGAGACGTGGCTTAGTGTAGGACACATGATGCAAATACTGAAAAAGAGAAGGAGACATGGTACTGAGTCTTGTGTTTTGAGATAAGATAGGAGTTGCTGGCAGGGAGATGCAGGACTTATTCTGAGCACAGCTGCAGAGGAGGGGACTCAGACCAGAGAGGGGATGTAAGAAGGAAGAAGATATCATGCAGGAGGTCAGCTTGCATGCAGATGACAAGCACTTCTTTTCTGTGTTTCAACATGTGATGTTAACACACCAGACACATTTGAAAATGCCAGTATAAACAAGTGTTTTCCTGCCCTCTCCCCGTTCCTGGAAGTCAGACACAAAGGTGGCACAGCACTACCACAGTTTACTGCCTCTCCTACTCCCTTCTACACGTGGGCTGCTGTAAGGATGTTATTACTGCTGGCCTCTGAGTCTAATTCAGCAGCTCCTGCTGCAGAGGTGTAATCCCCTTTGTCAGCCTGTGCTGTGCTCTCCTAGTCTGCAGTTCTGGGTTAGTCCCTGGGAAACGATTACCAGGCAGCCAAATTGAGAGAAGGTCCAAAGCTGCTCTGGATTACAGCCCAGCTCCCATCACTGCAGGATCATAATGCTTCTGTGCAAACTGGAGGGCAATGTTGTGCAAGGCAAGGAAGGAAAGAGCCTGGGTTCATTTTTCCCCTTTATTGTTTAAAAAGTCACACTATGTCTGCAGTTAGTTAAATGACATTTAAAAGGAATTCAGACAGAACTGTGGTTCTTAGGTGTTTGATATGTCTTCTGATTAGTCTCTGTTGGAAATTTTTGTGCTGCAGAATAATTATCTTTACACAATTCCCTGCTTTACCATTATAATCTAATCACATCTATATAGCTTTCTGTATGACTTTTTTAATTGGTTCTGTAATAGCCTCAGTGTAAAAAACAGTAACCTGAAGTGATTAGTCATTCATTATTTTCCCTGTTCCTAAGTCAAAAGAAAAGAGATCAGCTAATCAAACCCATACCACCACCCAGGCTTTGCCAGAAGTAGCTAGAAGCAGCAGAAGTTGCTTTTACAGGGCAGAAAAATCTCTTCAATTCTTTCCCCAAATGACTGCACAAAATTTGATGTGGAGCTCCTACAGTATCTGGAAAGCACTGTGGGTTTATTTACATCAGAGAGAGAACCCATGTGATTGTGTGTAAGTCAAAGCCTTATTTAGCAAAAAGGAGAAATATATTCCTTTTATGTCCAGCACTATCTTATTGGCAGCAAATTTTCCACTAGATTAATAAACATTAAAAAAGTAAAATAGGATCCTAATCAAGCAATATAAATGAAAATAACATCAATAATATTTCTAATGCTGTTAACTACCCTGGCTTATGTTCTGGAGTGAGATAAACTGGCACTGACTTACAGTACTAAGAGCACATATCATATATGGCTAAATACTTCTGTGTCTGGAGATGGGGCAAAAAAGTGGCTACATGTAAAGTCTATTATTTCATGTTCTTCATTTAATAACCAATTGTATACATATGTATAACATGTAGTTATAGGCAATGCACAAAGAAGTATGATATAAAGGCTTATGGCAATATTTCACCTTATATACAGTTTAGGAACACCATGACAATGATGCTTTAGGTTAAGCATTATTTAAAGGTATAGGTGACCACAAGCAGTGGTTCATATTAGTAGTGTTATAGATGTTACTATCTAACCCACCAGTGAAGAGGTAGCCAATGCATTCAATACATCTTTTTCTATTAATCACTCTGCATAGATAAAGTCCCTAACTTGAACAGTTTCAATCTAATTAGATAAAGTGGAGAGAGGAAACATTTTAGGATATGGTGCTGAGGTACAAATGTACATAATCACTTTTCCTGTCAGTTGGTAGTCATTAGGTGAAGAGGAAAATGGACATGGCTGTCCTGAGTCCTAATGAAATATCTTAAATTCAATGGCCATCCTTCCCTGCTAATGCCCATCCCATTCTGTTATTCCCCTTTTTATCTTGTTTTACACAGCACTGTGCTTCCTTTTTCAGCCAGAGTATATCATGGTCAAAGATAATCCTGGTGCCAGAGGATAAAACTTCCATTAACAAGCTGATGATGTCAGATGTTGTTACCACTTTCTTTATTTAAAACTGCAGATCTGACAACAGAAAACT
This sequence comes from Galbula dea, assembly GCA_013399015.1. Classification (NCBI taxonomy): domain Eukaryota; kingdom Metazoa; phylum Chordata; class Aves; order Piciformes; family Galbulidae; genus Galbula; species Galbula dea. The sequence goes on along the minus strand of VWZX01009086.1, from coordinate 81,039 downwards.
AAAAGGGAACTTGTATGTCCCTGGGTCATCCCCAAATGATTTAACAACTCCAAGGGCATCAAGCTGGACTGATGCTGCCCAAAGGCTAAAGAGCTCTTGCTCAGCATCTTCACAGTCCAAGTGCTCTGCAGGTTTGTCTTTTGTGGGATCCCTCCTAATGGTCTGTCCTGTCTCCCATGTTCTGTTGGTCTCTGGGATGTGCACTGGAGAGGTACAGTTGGCCACCAGGACCAAGGAAGAAGCTTTACAGTGCTGTCCTTTGCCCATAAGAGCACCATCACAAGCCTTTCACAGTCATGCCCTGCTGAATAGCTGCCTTTTGACATTCAATTTACTTGGACTCATCATGGTCAGCCAGAATATGCAGTTAGGCTCCAAAAATCATGATATTGCTGAAAAATATTGAAAATAAAATTGGTTTTCTTTCAACCTTGAGCTTAGCTTTTGGAAAACACTTCAATACTGTTTGCAAGCTATTCTCCAAGGCCATTAAAGCTGGTTAATTGGCTTCTGATACATTGAGCAGGCTTCTTTTGTTTTCTTTCTCCTTTTTAATCACATGGAGCTAGGAAATGAGGCTTTATTAAAGAAGATACATCACTGAATACTGAATGAACCATAAAAACATGAAGGGGGGATATATAGAGAAAATCCAGCCCTTACTGAGAGAAGCAGAGATTTTGTTCTGGTATGGGCAGTAGGTGAGATTCAAATGGAGCTCTACCTTCAAAAACACATTTTCCTGCAGAATTTCCTGTTTTACACAAATACCATTAATCTACTTCACCCAAATGATCACAATTCTAACAGATCAAAGCAGATTTGCCATGCCCTGTGATTAAAACACCTTTTTTCTCCCTTGTCTACACATCTTTTGTCCTTTCAACTAGTAACATTTGGCATTTGCTAAGGCAAGAGTCTACAGCTTGCATATTTTTTCCATGCAATTTAGATGTCCAATTATTGCAAGCACATCTTGGCAGGAAGTACAGGGGGAAATAGCTACAAGAGGGGTAGGGGACTTGGAAGGAGTAGAGGGGAAAAAGGATGGGCAGAAAGTGTGAACCTGCAGACTGACAGGAGAAAGCAGAATACCTGTCTTGTCTTTGTGCTAACAGCAGCTAACTCTGCTCTGTTATTTTCTAATAAGATACATTTTTTTAAAGATGTACCCTTTGAAATGACATGAGAGATAAAGAGGAAAATAGCACAAGATGAAATCTCTAAGCAGGAATTCAGCAGAGCTGTTCACTTAAAATTAAATGTAGAATGTTTTCTTATGTTCCTAAGTACTGTTACCTGCAAAAATGTTATGAAATATCTAGATGAACTGATACCATTGCAGCAGATCTTGTTATGAGACAGGAATGAGGTGTGTCCAGAATTCAACAGGAGCAAATATCATTTTCCAAGCAAATATTTTTAAAGTAAAAATCTTTCTTCACATAAGTATGCACATATGTACATATATAAAGATCTTTTTGACCTCCCTACAGTTCACAGAGGAAAAACTCTGGGGATTTGACCCATCACAAATCCTAATCTCATCCTCCCATCACACATTAGTTTAGCAAAACATTTTTCTCAGGAAGGAGCTATCTTCTGAAAGTTCAAAGCTGTGAACCACATTCTATTCCAGTTGACTTTAAGGTGGTCTGCAAGGCAAGCAGGGAGCTGGCTCTCTGAGATCCTGACCATGACAGGAGGAGAAACCTGGAGCCCAGCTGAAGTGTGTCTGTATCGATGCACACAGCATGGGCAATGAACAGGAGGACCTGGAACCACTTGCATGTGCTCATACAGAAAGGGACAGACCTTCAAAGAACACACAAAGAAAGAAGTGCAGTAGAAACTGGATATATGATTTATCTCTAGCAAATTTCTCAGTTCTGGCCCCAGCTGCAGTTTCAGGTTGCTGGGGGAAATGGAAATGGCAGACACTGATGTGGAAAAGCAGCAGAGTAAGTCTGTAGGAGCTCTTTTCCTTGCAAGCAGTAAAGAGAAAGCAGCACCCTTGTGTTTGGAGGGAAAAGCAAAGTATGAAACTGGAGACCCTAGGGTGCTGCCAGTGGAGCTACTCCTGCCAGCTTGGGGAGCACGTCAGCTTGGCTCTTTACTGGTCTAAATGTAGTGATGAATACCACAATAGTGAGGGCTCTTCATGGCTTTTATAGCTTTTGGTACCATGTACATTCAGCTTTGTATTCCTTCTACATGCTGGAGTATCTTTAACATGAGGGAATTATGCATCTAGTCATGTGTGCTCATGTGTGTGCCTCCTATGGATACACTGGGACTTGAAAGCATGTGCATCTTACAGCAGAAGATCCATCTGTCTGATCTGGGACCTCTAGAGGGCTATTTGAAATGTTCTTCAGCAGTGTAAGGATGCAGCATTGTGCTTGCTTATTCTTAGGACTGTTTGTGGCAGGAGAAGTGTTCTCCTGATCTCTTACTGCTGGGAAGCATAAGGGAAACCAAGCCATTGGCTTAAGATGCCACTGCAATTTTGTACCTACTCTACAGGGAACTCTTCATCAGCATCAGGATTTTAATTGTTCCAAAGCAATCCAGAATTCAGCTAATTGTGTTTCTTTTAAAAACTCCCTTTCTGCACATAAACAGTTTAAAATATTACATTAATATGTTCCCCTTACAGATGTTTACATGGCTGGGTTGCCATGTCTTTTATCCTTAGTTTGCTTTGTAAGTTTTACTAGAGATAAAAGGACATCAACAGTTGGACTTGAGGATCTTGGAGATCTCTTCCAACCTTAATGCTTCTGTGATTCTGTGATCAATATCTCAGCAGACACAGGATATGCAACATTCACTTTTAGCTTTGTATTGACTTCTCTATCGATGTCCCTACCTGTCCCCCTCCCCCAGCCAGCCTGCCATCCTGTCTCTGGGCAACAGTTAGAAATATAAAGGAGTAGGCACTTGCTTGGCTTTTCAAATGCAGACCTCTCATGTCTGCCTTTTCCACAGCAATGTGTTAGCAGAGCCCTAGGCTGCTCACAGGTGGAAGGTGGAGATGCAGCTGACCAGCAGGACTGCTGCTAGACTCCTGCAAGCATGCACCTCTGAGCACCCCAGATGGTACCTGAAGTTCAGCCTGACACACAGGGATAAGATGGAGGGAAGGGGCTGTAGCACAGTGCTCTGAAAGGGAGACTTGCCAGAGAGGAACAAGTGGCAGATGCCAGTGGTGGTAACCAGACAGTCAAGCCAACACAACTCTCAAATGTCCAGAATTGCCTGAGCCTTAAAGTGCCCACAGCTTCACCTAAAATGATCCTGTTTCTAACACCACTCTGATAATGCAGTCAACTGCAAAAGTGTGAAAGGGGAGATCTGTGTAAAAATACTAAAGAAAGGAAGAAGAGGATACTCCCCAAATTCATTTCTTCTACCTGTGTCTTCATTGTCTTTGGATTCTATTGTCTCAGGAGTGGAGCTGTTGCAATTCTGAACTTCAGACAAAGCCAAGCTGGAGAACAGGTCACGAGTAGGGTTTTGTCCTGGGTTGTCTGATGTTCCTGCTGAGGTCAGAAGTGTTCAGCTCTGTAGATGTTTCTGTTCAATCCACACTGACATTTGTACTGGAACCAGACTGGTTGAAGACAGGGTGATTATTTTCAGTTGCAGTTCACCATTAATGAATACAAGACCTGATCTGATTAATGACCAATGTGTTGCAAGCCCTAACTGACTCAGGAATATATGATTAACCAATGGAGCTTGCTGTCAAAGAAATGATTGAGGACATGAACTGAATAGGATTACATACATTTGACATCAGCATGTTAACACATGAAAGAATTATCATATACTGAGCATAAGCCAATCACTGACTGAGAGGGTTAGGAACTAGCTTCCCCATTAATCAGGTTCTTTGACAAATGTGCAGTTTAATTGTATTTCACTATGTTGTTTCTTGTTCATTTTACACCATTCAGTTCCAGGGAGAGGGAGAAGGGTATAAAGAAAAAATCCAGCAGACTTCAGACTCCGTTGGAAGCTGCTAGGAATAAGTTGCACAGATTCCCTCAGTACAGGAGGAAATTATAGTCCTGAAAATAGGGATCTGACCCTGAATGACTGTAGGCAGCAGAGCCAGCACTGCATCAGGCACGTCCTGGGAAGGGGCAATGGCATCAGGGAGCAGGAGGTACCAGAGCCAGCTTGTATTAGACAATTTGGACACAGCTTGGGTTGCTGCCACCTACCCTGACCACAGAAATGGAACCATTGCCTAGGCAAGCTGCCAGTCTGACTGTCTGTGGCAATATCCCTTTTCCTAAGAGCAGTTGCTGTGATTTTTAACAATGTCATCAATTCTGATAGCCCTAGTTCTTGTGTACCTGTAAAGATCTGCCACTCAACCATTAGCAAACTTTTGCCCATGTAAACAGGTGTAAACCCCCAAACTACTTAGGCACCCAATTGATATATAAATTTATTGCTCCCCATCAGCTTCTGATCTCTCATTTCAGGGGCTGTGATGTGAGAGAACTGGACAGCCTATAGTAGAGTATTGTATTGGAAACAGGCCTAAGTAGGGCATTGGATCTGGTTGTTTGTGAGTGTTGTGCCAAACACAACATGTCAGATGTTTTATCCCAAATGACAAGTCATTCCAAGAGTTGTGCCACACACAGAAATCATCTGCCTCTGAGGACAATCAGAAGGCATTTCAAAAAAATGTAATAATCAAATCCTGGAAATAAATCTTGGAATTACAACCCCAGGAGGGAATTTTCTTTTGCAGATTGCATGCCAGGCTTTTTCTGAATGATTATCACAGATGGTGAAGAATTCCCATGGCCTTATCCTCATGTTCTGCCTCATTCCAAATGGAGCCCTTTGTGAAACACCAGCAGGACTGCATATGTTTGAACTCTGACTGGCCACTGAAACGTATGTTGCACTTCAGTGGTCTGGTCTTCATGAGGAAGTGTTAGGCTCTGTTTCAGGGGGTTTAGAACAACTTGTTTTCACCCCAAGGCCACTGAAACCTTGTCTAGGGTTATCTCTGCTAGACTATACCTCTAAACTTGAACAGTCAGAGCTGAGGTACAGCTTGCCATGCCATGCTTAGTCCAATAGAGCTGCAAGCTTCAAAAAGTCAATTCCAGTCTCTCCCTGGCCTCTAAACCCAGGTCCATGTGCCCATCACTTCCCCCAGCTCTCCCCAGTGACCTGTCAGCTGCAGAGCTAGCAGGGGCTGCTTCCTGAGCCAGTGGAAAAGGTTGTGTGGCTAGCTGTGTCAGTTCTTGGTCATAGGTCTGTTGGATGGCCTCAGCTAAGATGCTTCAGCTCACTCTGCCTCACAGTTACACCTTGATAAAATGAGGACATGATAGTTGTAAGATCCCTGTAATCAGTTTTTATCCTGGTGAAAGTTCCCCGTGACAGTCTAGCTCTCAGGAATTAGGGTGTGCCTATGTAACTGAGAAGAAAACCACATTTAACACTAGTGATGATCTGGATCTTAGGAAGAAATTTTGGATGTTAGAAAGAAATTCTTTACCCAGAGGGTGGTGAGAGACTGGAACAGGTTGTCCAGAGAGGTTGTGCCTGCCCCATCCCAGGCTGTGATCAAGGCCAGGCTGGATGTGGCCTTGGGCAACCTGGTCTAGTGGGTGGCATCCCTGCTCATGGCAGGGGGGTTGGAGCTGGATGATCTTGAAGCTCCCTTCCAACCCAAACCATTCTATGATCCAGAGGAGAAGGCTCCAAGGAGACCTTCTAGTGGCCTTCCAGCATCTGAAGGGGGCTACAAGAAAGCTGGGGAGGGACTTTTTAAGAGGTCAGACAGTGATAGAACCTGGGGAAATGGGTGCAAGCCAGAGGAAGGTAGCTTTAGGTAGGATATTAGGAGGAAGTTCTTCACTATGAGGGTGATGAGACACTGGAACAGGTTGCCCAGAGAGGTTGTGGAAGCCTCAGCCCTGGAAGCTTTTAAGACCAGTCTGGATGGGGCCCTGGGCAACCTGATCTAGTGGGAGGTGTCCCTGCCAGGCAGCAGAGTTGGAACTAGATGATCTTTAAGGTTCCTTCCAGCTCTGACAATTCTATGATCCTATAATTTCCCAGTTGTGTTATATCTTAGACCTCAGATTTGCTGATGTTTGCAACAGCAGCTCTGTAATGCTCACTTGTTACTTTGCACAGCAGGTAGTCAGAATGGTTTTTGAAAGTACATTGTGTCAGAGATCTATCAAAGAAATCAGAGGGGCTGGGAGTATTACAATGAGTGTGAAATGTTACCTCTGCTGTAAGTTTGGGGCAAAATTACTGCTCACCTGTTGCAGGTAAGTGGTGGGTGAATTTCAGAAGGGGTGTGGGGGAGCTGGGCTGCCTGACTGCAGCCTTTCTGCTGTGGTGGCTGCCGTTTGCCACCCGAGAGGGGCAGAGCTCTCTGCCCTGTGGTCCTGCCCTCATCCCTCAGCCTCCTGTTGCTGCACAGCACCAGCCACCATGGCTGTGCACAGCCTGAATTTGTAACCCCTGGGAGATAGCCCAGCACACTGCAGGGCTGTGATTTACCTCAACTGCTGCTGGAGCAGTAAAAAAGAGCTGGAGCGTGCTGATGGACTTGGCATTTAATGGGCTTCTTGGTGAGTGGTGCTACAAGCCTTATGTGTCTGGTACTGGTACTGAAACAAATCTGTTCCATGGGAAAGATGATTTTATGCTTCCAAGATAGGCAATTAATTGGAGTTTTCAGTTTGCAAATGTCAGGGAACAAGTGCATGCTGTATTTGCACCAGGGGCTGGGGGTTAAGGAGTTGTGCAAAGCTGACAGTATGCAGAGCTGATTTCCAGATTCACATTTGGATGCATTTGGATTGGTAGTTAATTTTACCTCTTTATTTATCACTCATTTAATATAACTTGTTTTGAATCCCCCTAACAGAATAAGAATACAGATTGAAGGAAAGACTTGGCTGACTGATCTCTGTGAGTGTCCTTGAAAGTCCTTCTCTGTTCTTATTATGATCTGTTCTTTTCTGCTGGGAAACACATGTTGCCTTGTAACTCTAAACTCAGAAGAGAGACATGTCAGAAAAACTTGGATGGTTAAATAAAAATTGATTTGCACAGCCTGAGACTGACAGCCAAATCAGACAGCTTGGGCCAGGCTGGGGAAATTCTGAAAATTTAATAACCAGCAAAATCTGTCTGAAGTAAAATATACTCAGTGTGTTCCATCCAAATGGTACTAATTTTATCCATGGAAAACAGAGCCTTGGATAAACCTTGCTTCACTCACAGAAAAGAAACAAATGGTTTTGCTTAATAAAGTGATAGCAAACTTGTTTAGTATGGGCATGGACTCAGCTGCCATACATTGTATTATTATTGCATGTACCTATGGATGCAGATAATTAAAGGCTTAGGCCAGAGAGGGAGAGCCAACATTGCTCTGAGCCAATACCAGTTCTGCCCCACTGAGGAATCCCCAGGGAAGCAATAATGAAAGCAATCAAGGAGCTGTTTGACACTAGTGGGAAGACTCTGGTCATGCATAACTAAAATGTGCTGTAGGAAAGAAAATGGTTGCCTCTTTTATGGCATGTTTGGCTTCAAATGGAGTCTGCTTCTAGCAAAGAACATTTCTGAAGTATTACATACAATAAATGAATCCTCTAGGCTCTTGTTTTCAATGTTGAATGTGTTGCTTTAGTGTGAAAACATCTGTGGAGGCATCATGGCCTAAAAATTCTCTGAGGTGAGGTGCTGAGACTCTAGTAACTGATAATGTTGTACCTCTGGACATCTGCACTCCAAAGTCTTCTGTATTCCAAAATCAATGTATGACAAAGTTGTGGGTTTAGAGACTCTATTCTGTGCAGGTGACTGTTATCTTAGGCAAATTGGCTTTTGTTAAGCATATGGATAACAGTATCATTAGCATGACATAGGCCTGGCATTTGAGTAGCAGTCATCAGAACATCTGAAACATTGAGTAGCTATCTGCTCCATGGGTCAATCCTCTGCTGAAATCTCTAGAGAGCTGAATGGAAATGGAGTAGTTGCTCCCTGATGGGGAAAGGCTGAGAGAGCTGGGGCTGGTTAGTTTAGAGAGGAGAAGACTGAGGGGAGATCTTATCAATGCTTATCAATACTCCATGGGTGGGAGGAGGCTGGGGCCAGGCTTTGTTCAGTGGTGCCCGGGGACAGGACAAGAGGTAACAGGCACAAACTGGAACAGAGGAAGTTCCATCAAACATAAGGAGGAACTTCTTTAACTCAAGGGTGATGGAGCACTTGCCCAGGCTGCCCAGAGAGGTGATGGAGCCTCCATCTCTGGAGACATTCCAAGCCCACCTGGACGCTATCTTGTGCAACCTGCTGTAGGTGACCCTGCTCCGCCAGGGGGTTGGACAAGATGATCTCCAGAGGTCCCTTCCAACCCCTAACATTCTGTGACTCTGAGAAGCCAGTGCAATTTGGAGAAACTCTCTGGTCCCTACATCTCCCATGTAAACCTGAGACTGCAGGAAAAGCTGCAGCTGGCTGAGGAGGCTTAGTCAACAAAAACAACTGAGGTGATGCAGATACCTCCAACATGCAAATAAAACCATGTAACAGCAGCATACCTGCAGTGTGATCAAGTGCCCACTGTGTATGTGGCAGCAGCTCCACAGCCTGTATGCTGTGTGTTTTGAAACTAAATCTTCCTTCCTCTTATTGACTTCTTGACCTCTGGTACATCAAGTTGCTTGCTTGAGACGCTTCCACTAAGTACAAAGTCAATTGACTGGAAGTGGTGACAAAGGAAACCTTGTGTGATTAATATTACAGCTCAGGCTCTTCTGATCAGTCACAGAAAGAGCAGTCAAATAAACTCAACTTAATTTCAAAGTATCACACCCTGATAATGGTGGAGCCTCTGCCTGGAGCCCAAAGGGAAAAAACAAGGCACTTGAGGCAAATCTCTTTTCTTTTACATAGAACAAACTGGATGAGCAGTGTTAAAAGCTGCCTATTGATTTGTGCCCAGACTGAAAGCCATGCAGTGATGTAAATGAAAATGTGTCAAGAGTCAATATTGATTTTCCTTTCCTTTTTCTTCTTCTCTTTCTTTAAAGCAAGGCCATGTCCCTTGGGAAATAGTTAGCTCTACTGCTAGGCTTGTCAGGAAGTGAAGTAAGACCCTTTGCTACAAGACTATAGATGTCCAGACTTCACATTGTCTTCTTTCACTGAGGTAATATGGACAGCATGCTGAGAGCTACAATGGTGATAAAATTTCTTTCCTTGAGAAAATTGTTAGGTGAAAACAACCAACAAACAAAAAAGAAATGCAAAGAGAAGAACTCAAATGTTAGAGAAGATCAGTTTGGGCTGGGCTTGTAGGCTAATACTTGCAGAGTAAACCCAACTTAAAAACAATCTTTGCTTGCAGCAAATCTGGGTAATGATATAAATTATACTCAGCAAGAGCTAAGAGCAGGAAAGGAGTAGAAAGGAAGTCCTGCTGTTCCTAGAGAGGTGTGCTCTGAGCTGGGGTAGAGCTGGCAAGGGTTTTCCTTCAGAGTGATGGAGGCTGAAGACCTACAAGACTCTCTCTTTTGATTGAAGACTAGTAGAAGAGAAACAGGTAATCTCTAGAGATATCTAGAGATATATCATTTGTGAGGCCACACTTTCTTCAGCTAAGCAGATCAGGAAAACATAGCTAGCATGGGTCAAACCATTACACCTACCTTTTTTCTCCTGAGGAATCAGATGCAAACAGCAACCACTCTTCTCAAAATTAGAGGTACAGCTTCTTCTGTTAGATTACAAACCTCTACCAGGACCTTTCAACCAACATTTCTATGCTGCCAAACTAAGTTCTTAACAATCTGTGCCATCAAGTCTGGCAACTAGCTGTCTGCAGCCTTACTTAGAGGTGGCAACAGGATGTGGCAGCCAGCTCATTTCAGCTCTGTCAGTGATCTTTTGAAAATGACCCACAAGGGAGGGTTGTGCTGAGCAGGGACACAGCCTTCTGGGAGATGCTTTTTACTTTATTGGCACTTCTGAAGGCTTTGGATACTTCCACCACTGCAAGTTTGCCTCCTGAACAGAAGAAGCATTGATTCATCCATGGTGGTGGTTTCCTTCTCTCCATTCATCCATGTCTATCATCCTCCCTTCATGACAGAAAAACATTTTTCCTGGCTCTCTATCTACCCCCAAGAAGTCCTGACCTCAAGTGTCATTTTCCTGGGGTGACAAAAGAACTATATCAAATTGAAAATGAAGAAATGAAATTCTAAATTGTCTAGGGACCCAGACAGGTGCAACACCAGGAAACTTTCATCTCCTGGCAGAAAAAGTCATCCCAATCCAGGAAAATGCTGTGGCAAATCCAAAGTGCAACCCCAAACAGATGAGGTATGTGGAAATACTCCTAGTGATTTCAAGTCAATGAGGTTCAGGTTCAAGCTGATTAAAATAAAAGTTCAATTTTAAGACTCCAGCAGATGACTTTGTCCTTCTGTTACAGGCTGCAGTGGAATTATAAATCCTGGTTATCTGGGCTGATGGAATGAAAGTAGCTGAATAAGAGATATACCTATGGCTCGCTTTTTAGTTTTCATCATCTCAGAAGGGGGTTTGGTCCTTTCATTTTCTTTGTATTTTTAATTTCTTGTTGCCAGAATGAGAAGCAAAAATGTAGAGTTTGTCCTGTTTTCTTTTATTTTGTTTAAGAGAAGAAACATGAGGATAATAACATCTTCTGCATAAACTAGATGCAATTTGCCACATACCTGGGATGAATCATAGAATAGCCAGAGTTGGAAGGGACCTTAAAGATCATCTAGTTCCAACTCCCCTGCCTGGCAGGGACACCATCCACTAGAACAGGTTACCCAGGGCCCCATCCAGCCTGGCCTTAAAAGCTGCCAGGGATGAGGCTTCCACAACCTCTCTGGGCAACCTGTTCCACTGCCTAACCACCCTCATAGTGAAGAACTTCCTCCTAATATCCTACCTAAATCTGCCCTCCTCTAGCTTACACCCATTTCCCCTGGTTCTATCACTGTCTGACCTCCTAAAAAGTCCCTCCCCAGCTTTCTTGTAGCCCCCTTCAGATACTGGAAGGCCACAAGAAAGTCTCTTGGGAGCCTTCCCTTCTCCAGACTGAACAACCCCAACTCTCTCAATCTGTCAGGAAAGGCAATACTGAAGTTGTTCATGCATTCTGCCTGGTTTGTCAGGCAGGTTGCTTTCCTTTTTTCATTATAACCATTCAATCATTATTATTATGAAAATTCAGGTAGAAAAAGATATCAAATGATTCAACTGCTATGTTCTGTACAAAATGTGCAGAGATATTCACTCTGTGGAATTCTGCAATAAACAAAATGAACAAGAAATTGGAAAAGGAAAGCACTCATGAGTTGGATGCATTTTCTAACTCTGGTTTGGAGATGTCTGAATGGGAACAGTCTCACATGAACTGCTTTCCAAATGTTTTCCTTGTCTCATAATGTTCTTTGCATAAATGATTGTATTTTGTCAACAGCACAGTTTCCAGTGCTGCCTCACATGTTTCTGGTTTTTGGGCACAAACACTGACTATACCTTGAGTGATTTCAGCCAGCTCTGGAAATGCCTGCTCCTTCTGTACAGCTGAAGAACTACCCAGGAGAAGGGCTGTAGGTTAGACCCACTTAGATGCTCAGGCATGTAGAGTACAGGTAGTGTTATGAAGAAGATTTAACCAGAATGCCCTGGATTCCTCAAGCCCTGGTGTCCTGTCCCACCTTGGAAGTGCACAGGAAGCTACCTGAACTAACTAGGAATGAAATGAAGAGGAAAGAAACATCTGCTTATGGCTGCACAGACATCTCCTTTCACTTGACATTCTTGGCTGCAAATTCTGCTTCTTCAGCCAGGTGCCAAGACTTCTTTCTGTATTTGATGAAGCAAACATGGTGATGCTTCACATTTTTCCTTGATATTTCTTTCATCCATTCAGTCCTTCATTCACACAGTGTCAACAGAGTCTTGTGATCAGTTATTTGTTCTGGAGCAAAGGCTTGAATCTTGAGAGCTCAGAGGGGTGACCTAGCTACTGGCAATACTTAAACCTGCAACTCGTAACACTGGCCTTAGACATGTTCTGAAGGCACCTCTGTGAGCTGGCAGAGCTAGAAGAAGAGGTGGAGAATTGCCTTGTTTGAGAATTGAGCTTTAGGGACTCAGGATCTTTGGTCTTGTTAGAACTCTTAGCTGAGGTCCCACCACTTTCCTTTAAGCCTGCTCTAAAAGAGGTTCTGACACAGTTGTAGCATTTCCTCCACCCCACAGGAAAATAAATCAATCTAACATCAGCACAGCATAAAAGGAGCACAGCTGTAGATGAAACCTGAACTTTCTGAGATGTTCTTTGGTTTTGGGGGGTACATGGCCAGTCAGTGATCTGACCAGTTGATGACTTAGCACACTCGGTGCCAGAAGCTGCCCCAATGCAGACACAAGCTGGAGCAAATGAGGGAAGTCCTCTTTTGCTGGGAGTCCTCCTGCTGCACCTAACCAGCCACCTGGAAGGGCAGAGGAAGGACCCAGTTAAGTCTTTCATTCAGAGCAGTCACTGGTTTAAATACCAAGCAGCCCTAGAATCATAGAATGGCTGAGGTTGGAAGGGACCTTAAAGATCATCTAGTTCCAACCCCCCTGCCATGGGCAGGGATGCCACATGCACTAGACCAGGTCATCCAGGGCCACATCCAGCCTGGCCTTAAACACTGCCAGGGATAGAGCCTCCACAACCTCTCTGGGCAACCTGTTCCAGTGCCTCAGCACCCTTTGGGTAAAGAACCCCCTTCTAACCTCCAGCCTAAATTTCTCCTCCTTCAGCTTGTAGCCATTCCCCTGTGTCCTGTTGCAATCAGACAAGGAGAAAGGTCTCTCTCCTTCTGCCCTATAATCCCCTTTCAGGTACTGAAAGGCCACTATAAGGTCCCCTCTAAGCCTTCTCTTCTCCAGGCTGAACAACCCCAATTCCTTCAGCCTGCCCTCATAGGGGAGGTGCTCCAGCCCTTTGATCATCTTTGCGGCCCTCCTCTGGACCCATTCCAAGAGGTCCACATCTTTTTTATGCTGAGGAGTCCAGAACAGTGCACACTACTCCAGATGGGGCCTTACAAGGGCAGAATAGAGAGGCAGAATCACCTCCTTAGACCTGCTGGTCATGCCTCTCCTGATGCATCCCAGGACACGGTTAGCCTTCTGAGCTGTGAGTGCACATTGCCGGCTCATGTCCAGCTTTTCATCTATCATGACCCCCAAGTCCTTCTCTGCACTGCTGCTCTCAACGAGTTCTTCTCCCAGCCTATACTCATATCTTGGGTTGCTCCTACCCAGATGCAAGTCCTTGAAGAAACAAGTCTCTTCCCCAGCTCAGTGCCCTAATTGCTCTCCTAGGGTCATGCTCTGTCCTGCTCTCTGGCCCAAGGAATCCTTAACTCTTTAATGGAATAGAAAGCAGCTTTCTTAGGAGCAGCAGAGATTGCTCTCTCTCTGGTTATTTGTGTGTGCATGTGCATCCCTAAAGACATCAGTCCATAGCTGGAGAGGTTGCAGTTCTACTGGGAGGTTAGATATGTGAGTTTGAATCCTGTTAGGATCCTCTTAGGCTGGAGGATTCATTTTGTTTTGTTCACAGCCTTGTACTAGAAAAGGATTTTAATGGGGAGGATAGGAGAGTGACCTTGGGAGTGTTGTGTGCTGTGTTTGGTTGAATGCTAAATTGTTGAAGGGGAGAGAGGATGACAAGTAAGGGAAAGAAGCAAATCAATTTATCTCAAAACTGTATTGGTTAAATTAATCATTTAAATGATCCAGTCTGGGTGCTTTACAAAGATGTACACTCTTATGTGTAAGTCACTTGTCTTTTTTACAGATGAAATGCTTCACAGTCAGGATAATGATGTGTCCCATTTCTCAGCACAGGACAGAGGGGGGAGACAGGATAATAGCTTATCTGGTTTTATTTTAAATAAAATATTGGAAATATCTTCAAGGTGCAACAATGAAATACCAATATGGATGAGATAGCAGCTGGCTAAGAACTCTACTGCTTCTGGGAAATCTTTATTAAAAAGAAAACTGAGCCCAAAAAAACCATAAAGAATTGTGTTGTTTAATGTTTTCTCTGCTGGCTCAGGTGTCACATTCAAGAGTGAATCCAGAGTGTAGAAGAAGAGGCAGTGCTTGGGTTTCAGAAAACAACATCATACGTGACTCACAATTTGGAGAAAAGAGAAGGGGAAAAAACATTCCTTCTTTATCTCTAACCCACTTCCAACACTTGCCTTATTTCAAGGACATGCTTCTGTCCTCTTGAATCCAGCACACAGTCCTTAGTCTCAGCCCTGGAAGAGGGAAGAGCCTGCCTGAGTCCCATTGCTTTGGGGTGTGATGGAGTGGGGAGGGGGAAAGCAGAGGCTTGTGTTTTGTTCAGAAGAAAGAGAGAGAGACATGGGAAAGGAAATGTTGTGTGAATAGGAATAAAGACTATGCATTTAAAAGCCTTTCAGAAATCCAGCTCACCTCCCTTTTCCCTCTACCCTCTCCAGGAACTTATTCTGGCTTTGATCCCATCTCTCTCCCTCTGTTCAATGACACACAAGTATGTGACCCATGCCCTGAAATGTATCAATTCCCATTTTCTTTCCTGCTTAACTCAGATCAGGAGGAGGAATTGTTTGAAAGGCAATGGTTATGAAATGGATTTTTAATGTGAGCTCAGTACTTTTTGTGACCATTCATGCCAAAAGAATTTGACCTGCCTGATTACTTAGAAACAAAACCAAATACAAATAGACTGGGAACACAGTTAAAATGTGATTTCTAATTTACTGTACTGGACAGGAGCATATTTTAACTCTATTTGCCATGCTCTCCATGATTACTGTAGGCTTCTCAAGTTAAAAAAACCTCTTTCCAGTGAAATATCTGGATTCTTGCCCTCAAATAGAACAGTAATGCTCATGTCTCCTAATCAAGGATATTGTTTACAGGGCAGATAACTGCTAAGTCTTCTTTCCATTAGTGACTACCTGATTTATTTCCTTCTTTAACTGCATTTAGATGTGCTAAAACCTCTCTTGGCTATTTATAATCTTCTCAATGCCTTGCTCCAGTGTGGGAATGCAACACAGTTGTATCAAACCAGCTGAGTATGGAGAAAAGTTCAAGATGCTGGTCACTGCACCCAATAGCTGCGGTGGCCCTTGCACTGTCTGCTTTCTGCTCTGTAGCAGAGCATGTAAAGGTGCTGAGGGAATAGTGTAGTATTGGACATGGGTATAAAGACTTCATCAACCTAATGGAACAATTAACTCAACCCTTCTGCTGCTCTTGATCTGCAGAATTCTGCTTTGAGCTGCGAGTGCGAAGGTGAAGATTAACACCTCTGGGTCAGGGGGGCTGATGAGACATGATTTATTAATCCTCAAAGAAAACCTTAATTGGACACTAGAGCACTCTTTCCTTCCTTGTTAAACACTGCCAGTTCCCTGGATAATTAGTGTAGCTGGTGAGTATGATAGAGACTTACTGTAATCAAATGCACCAAAACTCAGGTAATGATTTTTTCTCCTGGGAAGCCCAGCTGTTATTTTCACCAAATAAATCAGTGCTGAGGTTTGCCAATGTGAAAAATATCCCCTGCAAATGGTCACTGGTGACCCAAACAGAACCTACAGAAGGTACATTCTTGATTTAGAGGAATTGTCTCAAATCCTGGCCTTCAGAGGGCAGAAAATTTACCGTGCAAGCAGGTTAATGAGCAGGGTGATTTATTCTTATTTTTCCACCTGTCATTATTCATTCTTTCATCAGTCTCTTTCCATTTAGAGGCACTGATTTATAGGAAGAAACACTTCTCTGAGGAGTTTGGGAGCTTTGGAAGCCAAATCTCAGAAATACTTCCTTTTTCCAATAAATGTATTTTTTCAGGCAGTGTAGCAAATGAGTTCTTTATAGTGCAGCTGAAGATGGAAGGAAAAGCTGTAGGCATAGAATTCTAGCTGCTGTGACTTGAGGGTTCATTAAGACACTTGGTGCAGTATAGCCCTGATGAAATAAGTTAACATCCTCATTAGGGGGTTGGAGCAATCATTTGGAAAAAGCCTCCTTTGCTGCATTTGTTTACTGTGTCACAGGAAACATGTCCTCAGTCAACTGGGATGATCCTTGTCAGCCTTTGCCATCCTCACTGAGCAGCCTAATAAGGCAGATTGTCCAATTATGTCAATCATGTCTAAACATCAACAAGCAACTGCTGTATGCAGATGGGAAATTTGTAACAAAAACAGGAAAAAAAGGGAAGCCTAGAAATTCAGTACAGTCTGAACAGTGCTCATTGTGAGGCTGTAATTTAAGCCTAAGATCCAGGGAAATGTGGCTCTCCAGTGGGTGGCTCTGAAGGCAGATTGCTGTCTCTAGTAAATTGGCTGGTGAGACTTTTGACATTTAGGGCACTTACCAAGGAGAACTTGTATCATTAAGCATTACCTCCTGCTTCTCCTAACCCATCACTTTACCCACTACATTATCACACTGGGATATTAGTTGTCTTCTTGTTGCCTTTGCTGGAGTCCTCAGGATTTATTGCAACTTCACACCCAGACTGGCTTCCCCAGGCTCTAGCCAGAGGGGAGAAGGGAATCAAGAAGTAGTGTTAGAATTTTTTCTGCTAAAGACAGAGGAAAATTATTTATATTCTAAGCCAGCCCTTTTGGGGGTTAGAGTCAAGTCTTAGTCCAGTGATCCTGATGTCAGTTTTCTGAGTGACAAATCCTTTTGGCACTTGTCATCTTTGCACCAAGACACCACCCGAGGTGGGAAGGGACCTGATTGTAGCTGGTAGCTGCTGAGTGCTTGTGTGATTTCACCCCTGCCCAGGCTGATCCATAAGGGACAAAAGAATGAAGAGTTTAAAAAACACTATAAAGCTTCTAGAATGCTTAAATAGACTGAAGTGAAGGTTGGATGAGAAAGTAAGATAAAAAGTAAGACAATCTGTAGAAAGAACAAAAGGTCTATTAAATTAATCAGTGGGTCTTTTACAGTGGCAAATATAATTTAGCTAAAGAAAGCATAGAGACAGCAAGAAGAATATAATGAGTTTCCACCTCTCCTGAAAGGAAGGATAGAGAAGAGCAGTTTTTGACTGACAGGCATTTCTACAGGGAGGAAAAACATGCTCTTGAGGGTGGGTCTCTGAGTTGCTGTTACTGCCCTGAAGTTACAGATCCACGTGCACCATCCTGTCCCATGAGACACAGCAGAGAGATGTCAGCTGGTCAGGAAAGCTGGGACATAACACACACCCAAGCCAGTTCCTGGCTTTCCCTTGCATTCAGAAAGACATAGGAAAGAAGAGAGATATATCAATGCCTTGGCAACTTTAACTGTCCCTTATCATGAGAAAATGGGAGAAAAATTAACATGCATTGTAAACTGGAGTCTCAGGACATGGGAAGCCCTCACTGTTACTGTACCCACCAGTGTAAGTCACTCCTGTAAGTAAGTCCCAAAGAGTTTGATGTTGACTCTTCCCAAGACATAAACTGGATTGTTTGGTCTCAATGAAAGGTAGATTTAGGGTATTTTTATATGAGAAAAACCCCAAATGAGACTATGAGCATATTGTGTGTCTTTATCCAGAGTTTCTCTCTTCAGCTACTGAAACCCCATCATTTTGATGGTCATTCCTTACTGAGTAATGACTGCTTCCATGCTGATCTGTTTTTCCAAAGACTCACTCAGCTACAGAATGACTGCTGCATGTCCTATTGTCTCCATTTCTACTGACCCATGATCATTCTTACATGGAATTCCTTCATCCATCCTGTATAATATGGAGTACTTGGTCCATACTGTGTTTTTTTCTTTACTGAAGCACAGTCTTGTTTCAGGAATCACAGCCAAACCCCAGGAAACTCAGATTTTTGCAGCAGCTCTACCCTGTAGCATCAAAAGACTTAACTCCAATGTTATTAGTTATACTATTACAGCTTCCCAAAGGTTCAAGTGTCCTGGTCTCAACCGAGGTGCAGTGCAGAGTGTTCCTCCTCCTAATCCTGAATGTTCATGGTCATATGCAGACAGGAGTTTCCTGAAACTTGGGCAAGAGGAAAACCAAAGCCACTAAAGTAAACTATTAGTGGAGCACACAGAAGGGGGTGAGCAAACATAACAAGTGTATCATGTCCCAACTGACTGGAGAGCTGATGTTATTCATTTAAAGCTGAACCAGCCATCTGGGCTCTTTAGCATCCATAGATGTTATCTTGGAGTCTGAGCCTCAGAAAAAAGGGAACCAGGGAAAACTTAATCTGCTATTCTGAAGACAGACCATATTTCCTCTTCTTAGTGTGATGAAGCCTTTGCTGAGCAGGAATTTAGGAGGCTCATGGGATCTGTATGTGCTAGCAGGCACAGAGGTTCATTTTAACTTCAGCTGGCCCTTTGGGAGGTAGTAAACACATGGAGTTTCTTTCTTGCCAGAAAGCTTCATAATAAACTTCCAGAGGAACCTGAGCTTGACAATCTTGCTGTACAATTCTAATTAAAACAGACCTTCCTTTTAAAAAGTGAGTTCCATGTAAAAAAAAAACAAACACAAAACCCACTCCACAGTTCTGCTTCAGTCTCAGTCTCCCTAGAAAGACAAGTACCAGTAAGCTGTTGGATCTTGTGGAAAAAAACTAGGCACAATCTGACTGATTGATTCTAAAATGCAATAAATTAGAATTCACCATTGAGTTTTGTGTTTGGAACTTGATTTGGTTTGGAATAGGTTTGTGTTCTTGCCTCCTATTAATTAGCAATAATAATAGTATTGCTCTTCTCTGGGAATTTCAAACAGATCTGCCATCCTATAAGGCAGATGGTTGAGAGAGCTCAAAGCACTCTCAGTCACAGCAGAGGTCTCAGCTCCATTACTGCTGTTAGCTGGCAAGGGAAGGCTTTGGTGGTAAAAATAGTAACCCTGAAAAGAGGAAGAAGTTGTCAGTGGAAGGAGTTTATCTTTTCTGAGCTGTAACTTGAGACACAGCTACAGGGAGGAGGGACTGTGACGTTCCCACAGCGTTGCAGCCACCAGTGCTGGGACACTGCAGGGAAGCGCAAGGGAATGCAGTAAGGTAGCAGCTAGAGCCTGCTCCCGAATTCCAGGTGTTAAACTGCTGGCAAACAATCCGATCCACATTTTCATCTGAAGCATCAGGCCAGACCTTCCTTGGACAAAAGCAAATTCAATTGCATTATGGGCTGTTTGTTCAAGGGATAAACCTAGCAGCAGCTCTTGCTGTGCAAGGTTTCTGTCGTTACAGAGGCTGCAGAGACAAGGAAAGCTCCATGGGGGGGTGGCCCCTTCAGTGACCTGGGAAGGAGGAAGATGCACAGCCCTGGGCTAAGCAATCTCTCAGTGACAGGTGACAATTGGGTGGATAGCTTAACTCTCTCTTTTGTTGGCTTTTTTTTTTTTACCTTTGCAGTGCAGACTAAATCCTGGTCTGCAGAAGTGCTTTCCATTAGCATTCAGCTGACAGATTTCATTTCCAAGCAAGTATTTGTTATTTTCATAGATGGAAAGAAGCTGTTAGTCTTCTCAAAGATAAAACTGATTTGATTTGATTTTTTTTTCCCTGTTTTTGCCTCGTGCATTGAAGGATACAGACACAGTCACAGCTCTATGGCTGGTTTCTCCAAGGTACCCTGGGAGAGCTGTGAGGATTTAGGACATGGAGTGTGAATGTGAGTAATGTGTTGGGGTTTTTTTTTAACCTGCCCTGTTCTTCACACTGCAGTGTGAATAGAGCCTGAAGCTGGGCACTGTGAAATCTGATGTGGAATGGCACATTTGGGGGTAAGCTAAGCAGAAGGATGCTTAGTACCAGTTGTTAGGTAGTACTAGCCTAAGGATCCACACAGAGATCCACAGCCTGCATGTATAAATAGCACAGGGAACCCCTGGGCATCTTGAGGTGGCCAGGTGCAGGGACATGCCCTCTCACCAAGTCTTACTAGGCTGGACCTGGCAGGAAGAAGGACCAGCTAGGTCCCTGGTGGCCTGGGATTGTGGGCAGGCTGAGCAGGAGCCCAACACCCTGTCCATGGGGCAGGCTTCCTACCAACAGGCAGCTGGGGAGAAGTACAGGTAGCAGGGAGGAGCAGTTGCCCTGTACCAGAAAATTGCTGTACCTTGTAGGGTACATGCACTTGGGTAAAAACTTTGCTCTGGAGTCCCATCAGGACATCAGCTTACCTAATACAACACAAAGACATGTCTAGAAATGTCTGTTAGGCAACTATTAGATAGGCAGCACTATGACCATTAACTTCCAGGTAAGAAGAGCCTTGTCTCATACCTCACTCTCCAGAAGTCTGATTCTGTTGACAGTAACAATGTGGTCACTGACATCATGCCACTTGTTTGGATTCTTATTTGTGATCAGCCCCAGAGAACTACTAAATACATCAAGTTTAATCAAACATTTAATGCTCCTAGAAGAGTAGAAGTGCCTGCTATTTTCAAGACTAAGGATTGCTCAGGGAAGTAGTAGAGGACATTAGCATACTAATGCTCAGAGGAAAAAAAACACAAGTATTTCTAGAGAAAAATAAGATGGTTGTTAGCAACAAGGATGTTCACTGAGTCGTGAGAGAAGCCTCTTCAAAGACTGAAGGATTAAAGTGAACCTGCAGATAGGACAGAGTGCTGCTTGGAAGTGATCTGTGTATTAATCCATGGCTGGGACTAGAAAAACAATCACAGCAAAATAGTGTTTCCTTATTCTAGGCTGTGAACTTCATTTACAGAAGATGGGACATGTTGCAGAGGTGCCAGGAGGTGAATTGTTTGCCTGAGTGGCTGTCAGCACAGGGGGAAGAGCATGGCACTGCCATCCATCCTGTGACCTGAGAGGGGCCTCAGCTGGTGACTAGCCACTGCTCTGCAGCATGAGCAGAGAGAGCTATCACAGTCTCTCCCAGCTGGCTCTTCTGGATGGTTACTACCTCACAGACATGGATTTTTAAGCAGATATCACTGGGTTTTCTTTGCAGAAGAGGAACAACCCCAACTCTCTCAGCCTGCCCTGATAGGAGAGGTGTTCCAACCCTCTGATCACTTTTGTGGCCAGTGTAATTACATTTGCTCTTGCACCAAGCAGTGAGGATAAAGTTTTCCTCCAGGCTAATGAGCACATTGGTTTGGATGTGAAGCTACCTATATATATCTGTAAATGGAAATCTGCCTGGTAGTTGCATCAGCAGAGCAGGGTGAGGGGTGGCAGGAAGGGATCTATCAGGTTGTGGGAGTAAAACAGGAGGAAGTCAATCACACTAAACAGTTTAAGAATATACTGCATGTTCTGGAGTGGGGAAAGACTGATGTCTCCTCTGCACACTGTAAGGTGAAGTCACTGAGAAGCTGTTCCACCCAGATGCTGTTACAACTGAGAAGGTATAAGATGAACTGCCTCAAAAATTAACTTCAAGGAGACAGACTTTATGTACATAGAAGAAGATCCTCTTCTGAACTTAACCAGCATAGCACATCATTCATTAAGCTTGAATGGTGAATTTATGACATGGAAAAAATTCCTATTCCACCCTCCCACCTTGAAAAAAAAAAAAAGAGGGAGGAGAAAGGAAAATAGAAATATTTCTTATATAAACTTTAGTTATATCTTCTGGTGAAATAGCAGCATATAAAGAGAAAGTAGGGTTTAAGGCCAAAATGAAATTCTGCTCACATCTCAGTCCTCACAGATCATTCTGCAAAATGAGAAAGCTAAGGAGAGGAAGAATTAACAGATTTCTTTTGGGTTTAGTAACTGTAAATGCAAAATGAATATCACTCTGCAAGACATGGTGCCAGAGAACAACACAAACTAATGAAATAATGCTAGCCCTGACAAATAATTTATGCAAAAGCTGAATGAGATAAAGAAAAGGAGAACCCATGTGAAAATTTGGGCATTTCTCAAAGCTCTTCCTCCAGTGACTCTGAAGAGGGTGAGTGTGGACCCTTAATAAACTCTGAGGCTGTGTATGGTCCATAAGCTTTCCCTCAGTTTTTGATCTACAGTGCTTGCAGTTAAAAAGGAACAAAGAGCAGAAAAATCCTGGTAGCAGTTGAGAGGAGAACACAGGCAGCTGATTCCTCCACTCAGTCTATTCAATAAAGGACATCTGGTTTTGTCCCAAGTTACAGATAGACCTGCATTAAACTTAGAACACTAAAAACAGAAAGAAACAACCCTTTCTGCTCACATTCTCATGCCTACTTTGTATTTTTTATGACAGCTATTGCAATGAGAGATTGTAACCCAGTGAAAGCCATTTGGGGATGACTTTTATTAACAGCATTTTGTTGTGACTCTTAGTTAATGTTCTAATTGGCTTTGTTATCAATCCATTCAATGGCAAACTCAAAGCAAACCAAGGGATGCTCTCTGAAGGCAATGAGGTGTTTCTGAATGAATTACACAGCAAGAAACTTCCCCTTCACACAGCCACAGTGCAAAGATATTCCTGCATTAACCAAATCTAAACATTACTTTCAGATAAGATTTGCCTTGAAATTCTTTTGATGGTGCCAGTAACATACCTGTGAGGTTCTCTGCACATCAGCAATGTGCTGCTGGATTTCAGGCACAGCACAATTCAGTTGCACAACCAAAGGTTTGCAATCCAGTGTGGACCTGAGTAGCTTGGTGCTTTGCCCTTAAAGGATGCAACATGAAGTAATTTAAGGTGTTAAGATTTTCTCCCTCTAAGATGCCTGGGAGTTGTAATTTTGATTTTTGCAGTCTGTCTAGGAAGAGGGAACAGTGTCCTAGAGCTCCTTGCTACCTACTGTGTTTCTTCAGGACTGGCCCTGTGGAATTCCCACAAATCAAGCAAGTTCCAGCACTTCTTTTAGACACAAAAATCAGAGGTCAGTGCTGTCCTGCAGACACCTACCAGATACTGATTGGTTACTCATTTCCAGGCAGATACATGTTCATTTAGATAACTACCCACACTCAGAGAAGAAATCTTGACCTGGGCAGGGGTCTTTCTGACCTGTGGGTGTGGGTTTTAGTATTCCAATGAGGGCAGGTCAGTTCAGGACACCTTAGAAGTTAGTTTCATTGCCAAACTGGTTAACTAAATGGTCATTTGGCCAGCTTGTCAAATAACTCATCCTTAACACAATCAATCCTGGATGTTCCTGTTATTTTCCAGGACTTGAAGATCTCCACTCTCTAAACAACATCTATTCCTTACTGTTAATCCAGGTCGTCCTGACCAAAATTCCACACTCTTGTAATTATAGAATCATAGAATCAAAGAATTGTCAGAGTTGGAAGGGACCTTAAAGATCATCTAGTTCCAACCCCCTGCCTGTCAGGGACACCAGCCACTAGATCAGGTTGCCCAGGGCCCCAGCAAGCCTTGTCTTAAAAGCTGCCAGGGATGAGGCTTCCACAACCTCTCTGGGCAACCTGTTCCATTGTCTAACCACCCTCATGGTGAAGAACTTCCTCCTAATGTCTAATCTAAATCTGCCCTCCTCTAGTTTACACCCATTTCCCCTGGTTCTGTCACTGTCTGACCTCCTAAAAAGTCCCTCCCCAGCTTTCTTGTAGGCTCCCAGTATCTCTGAAGATACTGGAAGACCACAAGAAGGTCTCCTGGGAGCCTCCTCCTCTGCAGACTGAAGAACCCCAACTCTCTCAGTCTGTCCTCATAGCAGAGGTGCTCCAGTCCTCTGATCATTCTCCTGGCCCTTCTCTGGACTCCCTCCAGCACCCCCATCTCCCTCTTGGAACAGGGGCTCCAGAGCTGGATGCAATATTCCAGGTGGGGTCTCAGGAGAGCAGAGTAGAGGGGGAGAATCACCTCCCTCCACCTGTTGGTCCCCACATGGGCAGTAATTCTGGCTACCAAGATCAGATGGGAGCTACACTTTGTCAAGATCAAAGTCTGGCTTCAGGGATGACAGCAGAAGCTGGTGGGACACCAGAGGAAGACTCTCCAAGCACTTTCCCACTGTCACCAAAGCCACAGAGAAATCACACAGCACTCTCAGGGCCCCTTTGCAGATCTGTTGACCTGGGTTGGTTAGATGGGAAAGAAGGTGACTTCTGGCAGCAAGCTACAGGGCAGCAGCCCTTGGGTGATCTGCTGTGCTCATCTGCAGGCTGTCAGGGGGCTGACAAAAGAGATCCATTCCCTTGGTTCCTCTCTGCCTGTACTGCCTTCCACTGATAGACTGTTAAGTGTTCTAGTGTTTACCTCATTAATTTCCTCCCACCATCAATTGATGAATGAATTATTCATAAGTAAATTTATAAATTATTCTGCCAGTTCTATTGATGATTGAATAATATTGACCCAATAAATAATTCACTCTTCTTTTCCCCCACCCAATGACAAATAAATTATTTGTGAGGATCCTTTTTTTTCTCATTCTTAGATCAACTCTTCCATCTGTGGAGACTTTTGTAAGGTGTCACTCCCTGATAGCTACACAGTTTGTAGGCAGGATGCTTTAGGAGCTATATTTTCATAGACAAACAGAACTAGTTTAGCTTTATTGCTTACTTGTGTGGCTGCTGCTTTAAATATTAGATCCTTAAGAACACAAGGAGGTGTTTTGGTATATTTCAAAACCAATTAAGCAAGAAGATGAGTATCTCTGGGGTTAATTTTCACCCAACCAATCTGTTTTGAACTGTGCAGATTATTTTACAGTTTTCTATATTTGTAGAAAAGAGTTTCTGTCAAGGCTACAGCCAGCCCATGATCCCCAGAGGTATTAAGCTGTAGGTTCTGTAGATGAGCATCAGAAGCAAAGCCAAACCAGACAGATGCCTTGACTAATGGTCACTAGAAGTGTGAACAGCACAGGCCAGAGGTTATTTCAAGTTCCTGGATAAATTAGTCTGAGGAAGAGGAGGCTCAGGGGAGACCCTTTTGCTCTCTACAGCTCCCTGAAAGGAGGTTGTTGGGAGGTAGGGGTTGGTCTCCTCTCCTGGGTTACCAGTGAGAGGACAAGAGGCAATGGCCTCAAGTTGCACCAGGGGAGGATTAGATTGGATATTAGGAAAGATTTCTTCACTGAAATGATTGCCCAGGCTGCCCAGGGCAGGGGTGGAGTCACCATCCCTGGAGAGTTTCAAAAAACATCTAGATGGGGTACCTGGGGACATGGTTTAGTGGCATGGGGGTGATAGGTTGATGATCCTGGAGGTCTCTTCCAACCTTAATGGTTCTGTGATCCTGTGAAATTACATGAACTCTATAGCTAGATCAGTTGCTTCTCTCTCTTCTTTCTCTAGTTCACCACCAACCATCCAGCAGACAGGTAATAGCCTCTTGCAGTGGCATCATTTCTAGCATATTTTACCATGCAGATAAAATGTGTTGATGTCCAAAAGTATGGACAGTCCATGTGGTGACTGCCATTATGATAGGTAAGGGGAAAAAAAAAGCCAAAATTAAAATTAAAAAGTAAATCCATCCCTAGGAAAGTGACACTAAGTTATAAACACCCATACAGAGAGGATTAGATCCCCTCTGCTCCATGAGGCTCAGAATAGACTGAGCCAGCCAAGCTGCAGTGGTGTGAAATCAATACAAGGAGCATGAATACCACACTGAAAAAAGTTGCTCTAAAAATAATATCAAGAAGAAGGTATCTCATGCCTCTGTGGTTTTTCAGGTGTGACTACCAGTGAGGAACAGAAGCACAAAACTCTAGTGCCACCTTCCTTCCCTCAGAGACTGACCTGTGCAGCATGTGCAAAGAGCTTCCATTGACCTTTGAGAGTTTGCTTTTTGTTTGTAATTGAAAACCATGGAGCAGCTCTATTTGCCAAGCAGGATCCATGTAAGAGAGAACACAGCCCCAAGACAGCAGTTACTTCTACAGCTCAGGCTGCCCAGTGGGAGGAAGATAAATGGGTTGTGCAGGAAAGCAGGACTGCTTAGCAAGCAGAGAGAGCTCATCCAGCAGCCTGCAGCTCCCTAACACCTGGCAGCTGCAGACAGGAGCTCTCTCTCCTTCTCTCCCCTTTCTTTTCTACTCAGGTGGGGGCTGTGAGCTGGCACTCAGGCCAGGACAGCAGTGTAACATTGACCTTCAAAACACATGCCCAGCACAAAATCACAGTTCTTTTTCAGAGAATACTGTTAATAGGTCTCTCTCTTTCGTGAAGACATAGCAAGTTTGGGCTTAAACTGGTATTGAGACTTTGACTTAGATTTCCACATGAGAATAGGCAGCACTACTGAGGGAAGTGTTATTGTCAGGACTTACAGGGGAAACATTTAGTCTTTGCCTTCAGAAAAATACCTGAGTGGTCAAGTCCTTAAGCACCCTCTCTCCCTGTTCCTCCAGCAGAAACTCCAATGAAGATCCAGAAACAGAAAAAATATATAGAAAGGTATGACAAAGAAATTGGGAAGGTAATAAATGCTGCCTAGAGAGGTGTGATGTAGTCAGAGAGAAGGACTTGAAGAATTGTCTTTGCAGCAGTGCTCAGAAGGGATGTGAATGGAGCACAGTTAGGTTGGTCAAGGCCAGAGAAAAGACCACTGGAGTAGTTAGGATAAAATGGTGAAAAGAACCCATTTTAGATCTACAGGTAGGTACCAGACTGTATCTTTGGGACATAGAGGGAGAAGGAAGCTATGAAATGTGGCCTGCATAGGAGGTTTCAGAGAATGGTCTGAGCTGAGGATGTCCCAGATGAAGGATGTGAGTACAAGACAGAGAAGTTAGTGATCCAGGAGGAGTGGAGGTGTTCTGCATCAGAGAGTGGGGTGTCTATTCACCAATAATGAGGCAGTCCAGAAGATGAGTTTGGGCAAGAGAAAAGAGAAGAGCAAGTGTACTACATAAAGATGTGCAGATGGGCAAGAGAGGGACACTCAGGGGAAGCAGAGAACCTTGTGACAGGACAAGGGATTATGGCTTTAAACTAAAGGAGGGAGATTTAGACTGGATAGAAGGAGGATGGTGAGGCACTGTCCCAGGTTGCCCAGAGAGGTGGTAAATGTCCCATCCCAAAACCATACCAGGTCAGGTTGTTTGATCTAGTTATAGGTGTCCCATCTCACAGCAGGGGAGTTGGGCCAGGTGACCTCTAAAGGTCCCTTCCAACTCTAACCTTTCTGTGATTCTCTGATTATCACTGCTCACTCCAGTCTAGCAGCCAGAGCAAGGCAGTAGGGGTTGCTTCAGCATACACACCATGGGGGTTGGCAGCAGTGCAGCTGGGCCAAGCTGTCTGAGCTGAGGAACAGGGGCTAAACTTCAGCTGCAAACAAAAAACAATGTTCAGGCTCTCACAAATTATTTTTTTCCTAACATGTCCAAGTATGGACAGAAGGGTGGGTGGGTGTGTTACACACTGGGATTGTTTTTCACTGGGGGTTAAGAGCTGTGAGCAGAGATCTACTTAGGTGTTTTTTACTGTACATGCAATGTACCAGAAAAATAGATTTGCAGCTTGGTTAAATTTTTGCTGTTAGCTTTCCCATCAGTGCTTTTGTCTTCTAGTAATGTTTTGACTTGAAGTCAGTTTTGCTTTTTTTCTAAGGGAAAGTCACAGGAAACCAAGCTGTAAGGAGCTGCAGGAGGTCATCTGGATTTTACCACCATAATAGCTACGAGGAGAATTAACTTGAACTGTTTTCAGACTTAATTAATTACAGACCCTTCAAGCAGTCTTTCATATCTCTTATTTCAGGTGCTGTATTATTTGTGAAAGGACAACTTTTTCCAGGGGGAAAAAAAAAAGAGCAATAGTCTGCAGGTACAACTAAAAGCAGTGGAAAAAAAACAGTTTAAAATTACAAATATGCAAAAAAATATAATTTGAATTTCCCCTGAATCATATTAAGCACTAACTCCCTGCCTTCAAATCTTTCTCAATGCAGTGAAACTGCATGACAAAGATTATACTCTAGCTGAAGAACAGAAGATAGCTCTGGATCTCTACCTGCTCACCTTTCTCTGAGGATTCATGGCAATCTTTAACTCTTTCCCAGAGCTGAAAACCAAACTGCTTCTCCACAATGTGGCAGTGCTATTGGCCTCCCTTTATGATTTCTCCTTTGACTTTTACAGACATTCCTCCTTTCTCTTTCATTTCACTGCATTTTGTTCCTCAACTTCCTTTTTTGGTTGGACTTGATGATCTCAGAGGTCTTTTCCAACCATAATGATTCTCTGATTCCTTTTTGGTGGCTACTTTTTGGTTGCAGCTGTAGTAATGCCATCTGGAAGGAGTGAGGCTGGTGCTCCCTCCTGGATGCTGTGAAATTGGTATCTGTTATAAACTTTCTACAGCCAGAATTGCAGTTCCACAGGTTTCTTATATTAGTGTCATTAGCTTCACCATTCCTGAGAAACCAAGCAGACCAGGAAGGAGAGCATTTCAGAAGGCAAGGAGGGAAGTAGCTGGGGAAACCACAAAGAAAAGGCCCAAACATATCAGATTAATCTCATGGTCTTTGAAGAGCAGTGCAGGGTGACACACTCAGGATGCTGGCAGGGAGACAGGTATCTGTATTTTGCACTAAAGAAGTCCTATCAAGATCTATGAGCTTGGAAGCATTCCTGAAACACTGTAGCTAAGCATGGATCATGGCAATGTAGCCATCACCCAGCAGAATGCTGGCTCAGATGCAGTAAGACACTTTTCCTAAGCAGATGTGTCTGAGACCTCAAGGGCATCAAAGTGTTTGAGACTGGTAACTACTTGGACAACCTGGCAGCATATCTGTTCAGCACAGAACACTGCAAAAGATGCAAACAAAAAAAAAAAAGAAGGGTCCTGTTGAGAAAGGAAGGTGATAAAGAGCTGGTCTTGGCCTTCTGCACTGTTGTTGATCCAGCAGCTACCTAGAGATAGTAAAACTAGGTATAGATGAGTCCTGAGGGTGCCTGGAGTATAAATGTCCTTTGGGCAGTGGACTAAATAAATAACCATTGCCACTCTCTGTAGGCTTGAGAGAACCCCTGAGGAAGTGTGGTCTGGCTGATTGGGTAGTGAGGTGGATTGTGAACTGGTTGAAGGACAGAAGTCAGAGAGTTGTGGTCAATGGGATGGAATCTGGTTAGAGGCCTGTGTCTGGTGGAGTCCCTCAGGGGTCGATACTGGGACCAGGACTTTTCAATCTATTCATTAACGACCTGGATGAGGGAATAAAGTGCACTGTCAGCAAGTTTGCTGCTGACACTAAACTGGGTGGAGTGGCTGACACACCAGAGGGTGTGTCAGAGGAAGGACAAGGAACTGCTTGAAAGAGTCCAGCACAGAGCCACCAAGATGATGAAGGGGCTGGAACATTTTCCTGATGAGGAAAGGTTGAGGGAGCTGGGTCTCTTGAGCTTGGAGAAGAGGAGACTAAGGGATGACCTCATCTATGCTTTTAAATATGTGAAGGGTGAGTGTCAGGAGGATGGGGTCAGGCTCTTCTCAGTGAAGCCCAGTGACAGGACCAGAGGCAATGGCTGTAAGCTGAAGCATAGGAGATTCCATCTGAATACACGTAGAAGTGTTTTCCCAGTTGAGGTGCCAGAGCCCTGGCCCAGACTGCCCAGAGAGGTTGTGGAGTCTCCTTCTCTGGAGAGATTCCAAACCCATCTGGACACCTTCTGTGTGACCTGGTCTAGGGAATCCTGCTGTGGCAGGGGCGTTGGACTAGATGATCTTTCGAGGTCCCTTCCAACCCCTAACATTCTGTGATTCTGTGATCTGAGTGTACCACCCTAGCCAGCCCTGGTGGGCTTGGCATTACAAATCATGGGTTTATGGATGGTCTTCCAGATCACAGCAGTGTTTCTAGACAAAGGCTCTTGCAACTTACTTACACAAAAGACTGGCTTCAAAGGCAGCTTAAAGGGAATCATATGTCTCAGAACTTAACCATAACGGACCAAAAAAGGTATTTTTTTTATGCTATTTTCACAACTGTGGCATAAGATTATAGGAAATCTTTATCCTGGAGTTTATCTGCATTGTTTACAGTTTTCCACCAGCTTTGCTGACATTTTCTTCTCCACTGTTTCAGCCAATGTGAGTCATGAGGAGAAAAGGACATGTTCAGTACTCAGGAGCGTGTAGCTGAATCTGTGGACTTGTTCCATGTTGTGAACACATCTTCTTTTCTGCTGTCACAATCTGAATTGTGCAAGGGTGCATTTACTTTATCTCATCCCATCTTGCTCTTATGACAGACAGAAAAAACTGAAATTGTAATTGCACATCAGAATTAAATTTCTTTTTGATGTTGAAAATATGACCCAGTAAGTAAAAAACCCCAAAATATAACAAAACCAAAACAAACCAAAATTACTTTTCTGCAGGCTCAGCACTTTGCCATTCCCTCAGAAAAATTATATTTTCAAAGCTTTGGGTTCCCATTACACATTTCATTTTCCCCTCTCAAGAAAGGGAAAGAATTTTATCTGTTCTTAAGCTATTCAGTTCCATTAGGGATGAAAAATCCTCGTTCTAATGAAAAACAAAGTTATGCTTTATCAAGCTTTTTCTACCTCTTTCATACAGCCCACTTGATGCAGCTGCAGTGTTGCAATTAAGCCACTGAAGCAAAGGGCATTAGGGAAAAAGTACAATATCTGCCACTAACCTAGACCTTCATCAGTGGTGAGACAGCACAAGGGTCAGGGGAGGACCTGCAGGAGGTTAAAGAAGGAGCTGGAGCATGACCAGGTATTCCAGCCAGACCGTGAAGGTGAAGATCATGAGATGATGAGATGCTGTACACATAGAATCGTCAGAGTTGGAAGGGACCTTCAAGATCATCTAGTTCCAACCCCCCTGCCTGGCAGGGACACCAGCCACTAGATCAGGTTGCCCAGGGCCCCAGCAAGCTTAATTTTGAAGGATAAATCCCCTGCTTTCCCAAGCACTATGTGATTTCCTATCCCAGAACAAGTCTAAGTACTTGATTTGTATGAATTTTACTCATAGTGACAAATTCAAGAAGCCGTAGCAGCTGAAGAACCATAATGCAAAATTCAGAGACATGGAAGCATGCCAAGTGATCAGTCCCTTAACTTGTTCTTCTCAGTCACTGTATTTAAATCCCACAGAAACGCAAAGATCTTTTTGCAGTTGATGAAGGGAAATGTTTGTTGATCAACAGATGACCCCTGCTGGTGGGTGAAACCAAAGAAATCTATGTTGACTGAAGAATTCAACTAAAAATCCACCTCCTGTTTGTTAGCTTTTCCAAGCTCCTTTGTGCTTATTTCCCTGTGGTTTGTACTTCACTTTGATTAATCACATCACTCCACCATGACTTTATCTCTTCAGTCTGTTTACCAGAGGAATATATGTTGCTTTTCTTGCTTACGCTTCTCTCCCTAATCAATCACATGCTATCCTTTATCAATAACATCTTCACATCTCTGCTCCATGGCTCCAAAAATTTCCCTCTGATCATTTTCTAACATGTTCCTGCTGATCTTCTGGTCTCTTTGTCTGTTGCTTTGGAAGAGGTGATTACATCAACAGCTTCTGTTTTCAGTACTGCTGCACAATTTGTACTGTTATCAAATTCAGAGTTTAACAGTAATGCCACCATTATTGGTGTGCTTTTCTCTGGTTTCTCTAACTCATTTGACTTTGGCCTAACTTGAACCTCAAACTAACTTTTACAGGAGTTCACCAAAAACTTACATTGTTTGGGCACCACATGCAATATCTTCCTTTATCCATGATGACTTCATCTGGTCAGTGTCCTACAAAAAAAAAAAGGCAAAAGTTTATCATATAATTAAGGCACTAGATAGGAATTCAGACATTTCACATTGAATCCCACTGGTGCTACAGGTTTTCTCTGTGACCTTGAGCAAATCACTTAATCTCTGTGTACCTCTGCTCCTCATTTATTTTTTAAAGCATGATAACACTAATTCTGCCTCTGTATTTACACTGCAAACTCCCTTTACTCCATGGTTTATTTGATTCTTCTTGTAATACTGATCTTATCTAAGCATGCTTATTATAGAGTTGCCTTTATCTATGTAAAAAGCAATATATTCTGTATGATAAGTTATCCTGTATGATAAATTATCCTGTGTGATAGGTTATCCTGTATGAGAGCTTACCCTGAGCTATGACCTGGCAGTATAAGGAGTTACTATTATTATTAGCACTGCAGAAGCATGTTAGAGACACAGACAGACTCAGAGCTTCAGTGGTGCATGGCTCTTTTATCAGGAGATGATGGGCTGGTCTCACAAAAGTTTTCTCTATAGGAGCAGAATAAATGTGCCTGGTAGCTACTATTCTGCCACCCTTGAAGACACACTGATATAGAGTTACCTTCATCCGTACTATCAAACTCAGCTAGTACTGAGGCAAACAGACTGTCCCTGGCTTGTACAAGCTCCCAGACTGTACCCTGGGGTCTCATGAGAGCTTTCTGGGCCAAAAATGTATGGGCAGGACAGACATTTGCAGGCTCTGTTTAATGGTGGCCAGTCAAATCTCTCACTCTCATTCTGCTTCTGTACATAGTTATATGCTTACAATAATCTATCGCAGTCTTGCTGGATAAAGCTGGAAAAGAAGAAAGAGAGATGCAAAATGAGCTTTGCTAGGAGTAACACATAAGAAACTCAACATCAAAAATCATTCAAAATAAGTCCAGCCAAAATTCAGGGGAAAAAAAACCCCAAACAACAGAAAACCAAACACACAAACCAAACCAAACTGCTTCTGTTGAAACTACTCCTTAAAACCTTAAGCACTGCCTGGTTGAGGGAGTAAGACTGTGGATGAGTAGTTCAAGTGATTCCAGCTTATATTCATGGGTTTTTTACCAAGAGGATCAATTTGATGATTAAATTTAGTGATCTGAGAGGTAGGGGATATGGCTTTACACACCCTCAACCAGTGAGAAGATTGGAGCTTAGCTCTCCTGTATATGTACAGGAAAGCCCAGGACTGGTATAGAGTGAAGAACCATCTCATCTCTGGCTGTGCTCTGAAAGAAGCACCTGACCTTTCTCCTGACTTCTTCTGAGAAGGTATTGGGCATCCAGCTCTGAGTGTCCTAAACAAGTCTGCATCCTGAACACAAACCTCATGCCTAGAGAAGAGTCAGGCTAAAGACAAGTAATTTTACTCAGCACTTCCTTCTACCTTACCCAGGGACCTCCTGCTTATTCCAGTTGAATCTTCTTGGCCCAAGGTCACATTTTTTGACTCCTGCCTGCCTCATCTCTGAAGTGAACCAAAGCTTATTTGTGGGATTTAGATGGTCTCTGGAGCACAGCAGAAAAGGAAATTTAAGTCTGTGCTTTGGTGTTGCTGAACTCTGGAGATATAGGCATGCTTAGTTCAAGGATGATAGTTTGTGTCCCATCAGATCTTGAGGTGACAGCCAAGGCTGGTTTCATACAGATATGATGCTTAAGAGGTTCTCCACAGAACACCCAGCACAGGGAGAATTAGCAGGATGTGCTGCCATGCTTCTCAGGTCTACCATCATGGGCTTGCTGGCACAGATCAAGACATACAGTGGTTTAGATTTCTCTCCATCCTACACTCTAATAACAATAGAGGCACAGTAAAGGTGTCTCCATACATGGTGTGCACAGGACCTGCAAGCCTAACTCCTCTTTACTGCTGCCTCCTTTGGCACAAGAGCTTTGAAATCTCTGCTGAAATCTAGTCCAGGCTGATTCTGAAAGGCTTAAAGTCTAAACATATTTACCTACCAAGACAACTTATTACAAGACAAGCCTCCACACAGCTATCAGACAGATCTAGTAATGGGGAGTGGAGCTGAGCTGTCACTTCCAGAGTGATCCTATGCTAGACCCATTGCTGGTACAGGTTGAGGCATTGTCCCACGTGGGACAGAACACCAGCAGCAAACAGAAGGTTTAACTTCTTATTTTGCAGTTTGAGAAGATTCTGCAAGTGTGGCTTAATCTCCTACAACAACTGCCTGAACATTAGCCTGCATATTGCTTTCTGATGAGTGTTTTATGTGTCCTTGTCTCTGCAGACTGAAGAAGTCCTGAAGATTGATGGAGGGCCATGCTATTCAAACAGCAGGCGTTGCTGAGACAGAAGCTCTTTGTGCTAGGCAGCCTTGCTATTGGAAGTCTCCTATATCTAGTTGCCAGAGTTGGGAGCTTGGATAGGTAAGTCATTAAGTAGCTGCTGTCTTATTTAGAAATGGGTAAGACTGTCTGAGTTTTTGCTTCAAGGTCTTTTGTCTTTTTTCTTTTCTTTTCTTTTCTTTTCTTTTCTTTTCTTTTCTTTTCTTTTCTTTTCTTTTCTTTTCTTTTCTTTTCTTTTCTTTTCTTTTCTTTTCTTTTCTTTTCTTTTCTTTTCTTTTCCTTTCTTTTCTTTTTTCTTTCCTTTTTTCCTTTTCTTTTTCATTTTTCTTCTCATTTTATTATATTTACTTTTTTAGTGTTTTCTTATGTTTAAAAAGAGGTAAAGCCTGTCTATTCTAGTAGTGGTTTTCACTGTCCTTTCTTGTCCGTTGGAG
Source organism: Galbula dea (assembly GCA_013399015.1). Classification (NCBI taxonomy): domain Eukaryota; kingdom Metazoa; phylum Chordata; class Aves; order Piciformes; family Galbulidae; genus Galbula; species Galbula dea. The sequence continues at coordinate 46,467 of VWZX01009086.1, read as the reverse complement.
AAGAGAGTAGGAAAACAGAGTTGCAGACCATCCCTGGCAAAGTATTTCTGCCTGTCCATTTGTATTCTAAGCACATTGACACTGGTTTTCAGGAAAGAAATTAAACAGCATCCAGTAAAAATGTCATTACAGTAGCTCATTTTTGTCTGTGCCTCTGTGCTGACCTCTAGTTTCAGCAAAACTGCTGTTATGATGTATTTATATGTTGTCTTTTCAAAATTTATGAGCAAGCAATTAATGTGCTACAGTGGTAGTTAAAATTAACCATCAGCCTGCAGAGTAGCTTGTCAAGGTTTGAATACTATTTCACTTGAAAGATTGCCTCAGGGTGTGAGAACTTTAACTATGTTAATTAGCCAGTATTTGCTGGAGCTGAGTGTGCTAAGTAAGTGAGTTTTCTCCACAAGTGATTTCCTGGAGAGCAGTAGAAACTCCAGCAGGGGAAATCAAAGAGTATTTGGCACTTTGACCAGGTCGAGTTTTAATTGACTGTGCAACAGGAGGGCTCCCTGCACTGACACCTGAGAATGGCCTGGGATTGCTTTGGTAGCTGCTATACAAAGACAGGATTAAAAAACAAAATCTATTTTCTTTTTAAATCTATTTCAAAGAATGAATGGAAAAAGACCTCAAGATTTCCAGAAGCTGGTAGACACCTTGCCAGTTCTAATGGTCTATTAATGTCCTTCTTTTAAATGATGGAAAGTATGAGTGGAGTTCAAAATTGTGAGATAATGCTGACTGAGTATGTGGGGCATGGCAAGTCAACTGAGAACTGCCTAGTGTCCACTGCTAGGTAATGTTGAGCTCCATCTGAGGCCACTGGGTGCCTTCTCCAGCTGCTTAAATCCACTCCAGAAGAAGAGGGAGACCCTGTACTCATCTACAACCAAGTGCGTTGCAAATTAAGCCCCAGAATCTCCTTTCCCTTGGTACTCAAAGCACCTCTGATGCTTCAGAGGTGAAAACTTCACTGGCACTAATGTGATTCTGCAAATGGAGGGAGAAATCCCTACTGGTCCCTGAAAAAGTGTGCTTTATGCTCAGAGTCATGAAATCTAATTAACCTTGTGCTATCATCTACTCTTGCACATCTGCAGAATTTACTGATGGCTATAAAATGACCCCGCCACAGCATTTGACTCACTGACCTCCTGCAACAGTGAATTCCTCTGCTTTCATACATAATGTTGCCAATGGCTGTAAAATTCAGTTTCATTCTCTTGCATTACCCAGAGTGAAAAATACCACGCTGCTCTAAAGCAGTCTTCCTTTGGACTGACCGTGAAAGGGAGAGAGAAAGAAGCACTAGATAGGATGAGGCAGATGAATTACCTGGAAACCTTTTACCTCAGCACTGGGGCACAGTCCAGACTTGTTGAATTTGTCACTGAAAGGACACTGAGTGGCTTCAGTAGACTTTGGAATAACTAATTACTCAGGAAGAAATCCAGATTTATTTATACTTAACTTACACTGATCTAATTTGAACAAGAGAGCTGGGAATGGTCCACACTTCATAGCCTCAGGTCAGGCTCTTCAGTGAGGATGGTTTGAGTCTTCTTAAGTCCAAAGGGAAATTTCCACTAGCTTATCTGATTCACTGAGTTGCAAGGTCCAATAAACCCAGCACTTCCCACCAGGGCAGGACATGGTCCTTCAGATCCTAAGTGCATGGAGCTGCTCCACGGCTGGAAGCTCAGGCAGATTCTGACCTGGCAATTTAGAGAACTGGATCAGTCTTGGTGTTGCTTGACTCCCTCATTGGGCTTTCCATGCTCCAAACTTTTCCTGCTGAAGACAGCTGTCTGATCTGCCACTGGGACACCTCCATTGGAAGGAAATTAGGAAGTATTTTGGGTCAGAAGAGGCAGCACTGCTACTTGTCATTAAGATTGCCCAGCCTTAGGTGTTCTGAAACTCCTCTGGAATTCAGTTCTCCAAGACTGCTTTCTAGTGGGTTTGCTCCAGAGGAGTATTTGTGAATTTTGTGAGTGTTTTGTAGCAGTTTGAGAAATTGTTTGGAGAGAGAAACTTCAGGGATATATGTCATATACTCTTTCTTTGCAAAGGCTTGTTATTAGAATGGGAAAAAAATACTCTGAAAAAAAGAATCAAAAATATAAACCTGTTGCAATATAACAGTAAACAGTTACTTCTGTGCATTCTACCACCAAAGTCTGACAGGCTGCTTTATACCACCACTGCCAAGATCTTCTAAAGGGTATTTTTAATTGTTTAGGGAGAAAAGAAGAAAGAGGAAAGAGAAGAAAACCTGAAATGTATATGTTCTGAGGACGGACTTTTAACAACACTCAATCTTTTCCCTTAAGCTAGAGGATATCTTGAGTATTTATTTACTTCTAAAGGAAAGCACCCTGTCTGACAAGCTGTTGTGTTACACTGAAGGCAGTGCTAACTCTCTTTTTGAGCAAGAGAGATAAATTTAGTGGAGATGGGTCTGGAACTGCTGCTGTGGAATCCTTTTTGCTTGAAAACAAATAACAAATATGCAGAAGGAGAGGGAAGAGAAGAACAGAGCAATTGCAGCTTCTGTTTCTTATGCTTTTAAACTGCCACCTGGCTGCTGCAGAGACTGTCCTACTAGGCACACCACAGATTGTACCACTGTCACCTCTAGACATCACTTTCTGCTTATTTTGTTCTATTGTTGTTGTTGTTGTTGTTATTTATTGTCAGGTTTGCATCAGCGTTGCAGTGCTTCAGTCTTTGTGACCAAGTCAGGCTGTTACTCAATAGATGCCAGAGAGCACAGGAGAAGAGACTAGAAACTTGGGAAAAGAAATAACAACAGGAACTGATCATCACACCTTTAATTGGTCTGCAGGACTTAGCTAGAGCTCACCAGCAATGAAGCCACAATGTCATCTGGGTGGCTTCTTTGGCTTTGTCTCTCAGCATCTGTACAATCAAAGAGCAAGGCAGCAGGTCAGCCAGGGGGATTAAACTCATTTTGTTCCAGCCATCCATTGTCCTAGCATCAGTGACAAATTAGGGACCCCAACAAGCAGTGATGGATGGAAAAGCCATAAAGAAATAAATAATTCTGTCCTGGAAGCAGGGTTTTTATCCTATACAGTAAATGAGTGAGGGGCCACATGCTGAGAAACCAGAATAAATACTGAATACCTAAAGAGCTCTTAATGAGCATTGCCCATCTGGTGTGCTGGCTGAGGCAGGGGTCCTCTGAAAAATAATAGCATGTGGCTGTGTAATTTAAGAACCTATCACAACCTATGTGCACAACAAGTTCATACTAAAATTGCCTAGGCAACCTTTGTTCTTACATAGCCTTAATTTTGGGGAGCGTGGCTCCACACAATTATTAATGATATTTTTCTGTAGGACTTTGGAAGCTCTATACACCAATTTCATCTTCAAGGCCATACTGGCCTGTATAATGACCAAAGTGCTGGTTTGGGAGTGGAAGTAAGAGCTTATTCAATGTTCTCCAGTCACAAATTGTTAGTATTTTTCTTACTGAATAATTTATTACATTCAGTGACATGAAATTGCGGTACTGGAGAGGGTGCAGAGAAGGGCAACTAGGCTAATTAGGGGTCTGGAGAACAGGCCTTATGAGGAGAGGCTTAGGGAGCTGGGCTTGTTTAGCCTGGAGAAGAGGAGGCTGAGGGGAGACCTTATCGCTCTCTTCAGCTACTTGAAAGGCCATTCTAGGGAGGCGGGTGTTGGTCTCTTCTCCCTTGTGACTAGTGACAGGACTAGAGGGAATGGGCTTAAGCTGTGCCAGGGTAGGTTTAGATTAGATATTAGGAAGAATTTCTTTACTGAAAGAGTGGTGAGATATTGGAATAGGCTGCCCAGGGAGGGGTTGGAGTCACCATCCCTGGAGGTTTTTAAGAAGAGGATAGATGTGTTTCTTCAGGGGATGATTTAGGGGTAAGAGTAGTGTAGGGCTATCGGTCGGACTAGATGATCTTGAGGCTCCTTTCCAACCATAATGATTCTGTGATTCTGTGTAATACAAAAGGAAATATAAGAAAAGTGGAAAACAGGTAAAATAATGGCAGGTGAAAGTAAAAGAATAGCAGAAAAATGCAGAGGCACAAGAAAAAACAGTAAGGCACAAAATGAGTTTCAGTGGGAAGACACATAAGTGACGATCAGAAAATCATTGATGTAATGATGCAATATAATGTATTTTTCAGAACATTCCTTGTTCTTTCTGTGCCCTGCTAATCATGGCTATTAGGAAAAGTTTCTTCCAAGAAAGAATTGTTAGGCACTGGCCCAGGCTGCTCAGGGCAGTGGTGGAGTCACCATCTCTGGAGGGGTTCAAAAAACATCTAGATATGGTACCTAGGGACATGGCTTAGTGGCGTGGGGCTGATAGGCTGATAGCTGGACTTGATCATCTTAACGATCTCTTCCAACATTAGTGATTCTGTGGTTCTGTGTCTTAAGATTCAGAATCTTGGTCTTTCTGATTCTCAGGGAAAACACCAGGTATCTTCTAAAGAGGAAGGAGAATATTGAAAGCTGGTTTTTACCCCTTCTGCTCATCTTCACGAAGAAGGCCAACTCTAGATTAGTAGCTAATAAAGAACACAATGGGAAGCACAGGAAAGAATCCAGGCTAGAATAGGAAAAGTGGTGGAAAGAGACAACTGAAATGAACTGGATTTTCAGATCAAAATGGCCAAAGAAAATTAATCTTAGATTAGTTTAAAAATTGCTCAAGCAATCACAAAGTAATGAGAAATGTGGGAGAGGAGGCAAGGTTCAAAAAGCTCTGGGAACAGCCATTGTGGTGTCCATGCTTGCAAAGAAGAGAAGGGTGGAGTTAGGAGTTACTCAGCCAAACCACAGCAAAACCCAGAATGAACAGTCAAAAACTTCTCTCACTGACAAAATACAATAAAAGTTGAATGTTTCCAAGAGCCTTATGCAGAAAACTCATCTTAAGAGACGATCACTTTTTTACACAGACCTTTTGCTTTGCTTGCAGACTGCAGCCCCTCTGCCCTATCGACGGTCGGTTTGGAGCCCACAGCCAGGACGAGATCCCCCTGCGAGCTCTGCAGTTCAAGAGAGGGCTGCTCCACGAATTCCGGAAGGGCAATGCCACCAAGGAGCAAATACGACTGCACAACCTGGTTCAGCAGCTTCCCAAGGCCATTATCATCGGGGTGCGGAAAGGAGGCACCCGAGCACTGCTGGAGATGCTGAACCTTCACCCTGCAGTGGTCAAAGCTTCTCAAGAGATTCACTTCTTTGACAATGATGAGAACTATGCCAAGGGGATCGAGTGGTATCGGAAAAAAATGCCCTTTTCTTACCCTCATCAAATAACCATTGAGAAGAGCCCCGCGTATTTTATCACCGAGGAAGTACCTGAAAGGATTTACAAAATGAACTCATCTATCAAACTGCTGATCATTGTCAGGGAACCTACCACAAGAGCTATTTCTGATTACACTCAGGTGCTGGAAGGTAAGGAAAGAAAGAACAAAACTTACTACAAGTTTGAGAAGCTGGCTATTGATCCTAACACCTGCGAGGTGAACACCAAGTACAAGGCGGTGAGAACCAGCATCTACACAAAACATCTGGAGAGGTGGCTAAAATACTTCCCAATTGAGCAGTTCCATATCGTGGATGGAGACAGGCTCATCACAGAACCGCTGCCAGAACTCCAGCTGGTCGAGAAGTTCCTAAATCTTCCTCCAAGGATAAGTCAGTACAATTTATACTTCAATGCCACCAGAGGGTTTTACTGCTTGCGGTTTAACATTGTCTTTAACAAGTGCCTGGCGGGTAGCAAGGGACGCATCCATCCAGAGGTGGATACCTCTGTCATTACCAAATTGCACAAGTTCTTTCATCCTTTTAATCAAAAGTTTTACCAGATCACTGGGAGGACATTTAACTGGCCCTAAACTAAACTTCCTACAATCTTTTTCTGTTGCATCTGAGACAGGTAATAAATGTCTCTGCTAAAATATGCACTTTTCATAGACACAGCTATTAAAGTAACCTTTTTTCATGCATACGTGTACATATGCAATGTGTGACCAAATATACAGTGAGATGGATTTTTTCTACAGAGTAGTAACTAACAGAAATTTACTGTCAGCAGAGGTGCATCTTTTAAGAGGTAATAATAAAGGGAAAGGAGGTATTTAGGGAAATAAAGTCAGACACTGTTAAAAGAGTCAGTGTTCCTCTCGCTTAGTGAAGTGTTTATGTGACATCCTTATTCGTCTAAGCAGAATGTTAGTTTATGCCATAAAAATTCATACCAAATTCTGTGAAGCTGTCAGAAAGCATCATCTCCAGGCTGCACTTGGTAAGTATATTGCTAAAGGAATACTGACACTTTAAACACAGGGCTGAATTTTTACAATGAGAGTGGATAATACTATTTTCTTATGATTTGAAATGAAGAGCTTATCTCATCCAAACAACATCGTCTCAGAGTTCCCGTGGTGAGTTTGCACTACTGTTTTACTGTATGGACTGTAGTGTCACTTATAGCATGTCAACCCTGTGTCAGAAAAAACCCAGGCAAATCATGGTTTTCTTCTATGCTTGTGCGTGGACAAAAGCTAAACATCGTGTACATAGTGTACAATGTTTGTAAATACTGGTTTCACACTAAGTAATTCTATTTTGTAAACTGAATATGCCTATTTAATTTATTGTGAAAATTAAATTTATTGTGGTATTTAAAAATGGAATGGATTAAAAATTACCTATACGTGCAGTGGCTTTTCACCTTTGCTTGTGTACATCACTGTGGACCCTTGGTCCAGACAGCTTATGGGCACGTGTGTGAGAGGAAGCTGCACATGTCAGCTTGGTTCCTAGACAGCTGAGAAAGCTGAGAGATGTGGTGAAGCCAAGGTTATTGAAGTACTCATCTCTCTGTGAATCTGGTGTAATGCACACCTTGAGGAAAGTTATTGCTTTTCTGTTGCAACACTTGGCTCTAATTAATTCAGTTGCAGTTGCCTGTGAGGGTACAGAATGACTGTAACACCTCACTGGAACCAGGTATGTTAAAAAAAAACAGAGCTGCCATCAAAACCAAAATGGCAGACAGACAAACAAGATTAGAAGAGTATAGACTCACAGAGATTTCATCCTCAAAACCTGGTGATGTTTCAGAAGTCAAAGAAAACTGTTGTGATACCTCTGCTTCTATCTGGTGTCACATGCACACGCTCCAAACCAAACCCCAGAGTGTTGTTATTACCAGTACAAACATATAGCTCCTGTTACAATTCAGTAAGTGATGAGAAACCAGCTCAGGCAATGAGGATTTTCATGCTTTATACATTGGAGGGGTTCAAAAACTGTATAGATGTGGTGCTTGAGGACATGGTTTAGTGGCATGGTGGAGACAGGTTGATGGTTGGACTTGATGATCTTTGAGGTCCCTTCCAACCTTAAGGATTCTGTGATTGCATGGCTCTTAAATATTCATGAGCAAAAGGATAAAAGCAATTGAAAAATGTTTTTTAAAATAAGGGGGGGAAAAAGGAAAAATCTCTACTTTAAATTCAACTGATTGATGGGGACACAGATTTTGGAAGGTATCCAGAACATTGGAATGTTCTGAGTTACAGTACCAGAGTAACTGGTAGTTCAGATTACAATAAGATCAAGTGTTCCCTGTGGGCTGTTTGTCTTGCTCAGTGATTTGGAAGCATCAGTTTTCTAAATAAGTGATTTCTGAAACTCTTCTTTCAAGACTGCTACTTGTCTTACTGTGCCTTTAATCAGATCTGCTAGCTCTGTGAGCAGTGTGCCCTCTCTTCCTGCTGCTTCAGAGCCTTGCCAACACAACATGGTAGAGCATATGTGGAACTTTCCCCAGCAGCTACAATACTACTGCCTGTTTTCCTGTATGAAAGTCATTTACCCTGCCCACAGCCAGACACAAAGGCCAAGATATTGACTTACCTAGTGGTACTCAACCAGGACATATTATCCCACTTAACATCTCCCAGAGTCTTCAGGTAAGCAAGGTCCAGATGGTTTTGGGTGATATTGATTGGCTTCATATAGTCCTGGCTGTAGGACTGAAGGGTGAGATGTAGAGATAAATGAGGCCAAAGTTACCTTTAAGCATGAAAGATGCATTTGAAATGACTATGTCTGCACTGATCAGAAAAACCCCAGAGCCTGTGATCTATCAGACATGGCGACACACATCGCTGTTGAAGCCAGCTGCCTTAACTCCAGTTTACCCTTTGCAACTTGGGAGGCACACAAATAAATTTAGATGGTGTCTTAGACAAATCTGGTTCAACAAAGCACAGAGGAATACCCAGGAATAGCAGAAGAGGAAAGAGGATTCAGAGGTATTGTGATGTACTGAGAAGCCTGAAAGAGCAGGAGACTGATTCACTTCCATGGAGCCTTCAGGGCAACATCCTCAATTCTTCTTGACATTACCTAGTGAAGAGGAAATTTCAAAACTGGTTCTTAATATATAGATCCAACACAGCACCCAAAGCACACTCCTAGGTTAATGGGGATTTTGCTGCAGTATTCATAACCAGTTTGAGAAGTTCTGACCTTCTGGTATTTACCTTTTCAGGAGCAATTTGTGAATAATTCATTTCAGCCTCTTCGCTTTGCTTCCCAGATCCTGAGTGAATCACTTCTATTGAAACCCATCACGAGGGTTCAGACTGGGAAGAGTGCTCTTAGCTGAAGTTTATGACTGCAGAGTGATGCACAGCTATATGAAGTTGCAGCTGTTAATTTATGGCATTCAGGTTCTCTAAGGATATTGCATCCTTCATATTTTCTGTACTGTAACATGACAGGCTTCACAGCTCTGATAGACATTGGGATTAAACCTGTTAATATTCCTCTGCATTTTTATCAGATTGTCCCAGCTGCTATTTAAACTGCACAGAATAACAATTTGCAGCACAGAAGAATATCAGTGATGAATTTGAAATTGTATTTTCAGCAGTCAGTACACAGGTAGGTACAGGACTGACATTTGGGGATCAGTGATTCAGTTCCTATTAAGCCACTATACTGCATTCTCTTAAGGAAAGCAAAATAAACATGATGAAAATGCATTTGCCTTATTTTAATGGATTGTTTCCTACATGATGTCTAAGAATACAAGAAAGACAACCTTTTTAGTAACATATTTCATTACTGTTGTCATAGGCAAATGGGCACAAACCAAAGCAGAGGAAGCAGATTCTGAACATCAGGAAAAGCTTTTTTTTCCTGTGAGGCTGACCAAGCACTGGCACAGGCTGCCCAGAGAGGTTGCAGAATCTCCAGCACTGGAGATATTTAAAAGCTGTTTGGACACAGTCCTGAACTCAGGGTGGCCTTGAGGCTGTTCCAGCAATAGCACATCACTGAAATGAATTACCTGCTTCCTTGGAGAAGCCCAAAGACAGAGCCACCACTGGAAGGGATTTTTAATATCCACTTGAAAAAGTTCAAGGCCCAACTTCTCCTAAAGAAGCTTACCGCTGGGGCAAGGGTGATCCAGAAGGATTGTTTGGTGATGGTAGCCTTACAAATCACTCCTGCTGGTTTTGGCACAATGACTGAGAAGCCTGCAGTGACCAGGAACTTCACAAAGGACCCTTCTTCATGAAGAGGAGGTTGAGAGTTGAGTGTTCTAGGGACTAGTATCCTTGCTATTGTTTAAAAGGGGAGAAAATGCTGTTCCCATTCTCTGTAAAAATAACTGGAGAAACCAGTTTTCTAGAGGGAGTCTACAATCCCATGGCAGTTTAAGTCAGCCTAGCTGGTGCCTGCCAAGGTTTCAACATCTCTGCCCACATAATGTGCTCCTTCCCCCTCCTTTGCACTCTTTACCTCTCTCATGTTTACCTGTCCCTTCCCCATGGAGCTGTTTCAGTTCACTATGCAGGACTAACTCATCCTAAAAAGATGAATAACATCACTAAAACTATACTGGGTGAAGGCAGAGGTCTTTTCTGTCACAACAAGTGCCCAACAGCTACTGTTTCAGAAATTATATGAACACAAGGAAGTGTGAAGACATTTCCAGGCTCCAATGGTTTGCAGTCATTGAATGTCTCCATGGAGAGGGTGGTCTTCAGATGCAGCAGCACTGAGTGTCTTCCTCTCCTGTGTGCTGAGCCAGAAACCCCTTGAGCCCTCTGACATAGTGTTCCTGAGCTACACTCCAAATCCTCCTCTATTAGCAACTTGCAAGAAGAGATGTATAATATGAACTAGAGAACTTTAGGTAGTGCCTTTACAATCTAATAATTAATCTAATTATATGGTAAAAAGGGTTTGATTTTCTTTCCTAACCCACCTTGAAAATGCTAGAGATTGTAAAAAGACTCCTTACCACACTCACTGGAGATCCCTGAGCAGACTTGGTCTGGAAATTTGTAAAAGCTTGCAGAAACAGAATAGATTATGGTAAATTTTACTTCCTAAAGTGCTTGTTTGGAGAGAAAAGGACTTCAAAGAAATGCTTTAAAGAGCTTTTTAATAGTAATCTCAGACATTTTTTGTTATGGTACCTGTCAGCTCCAAGGACACCAACTGCCTACTGGGCTACAGTGCTGTCTTCTGTTTAAGGGTCACTGCTTAGAGTCTGTTGTGCCAGAATTACTTCACAGAGGAGAAAGAAATCATTTTAAAAGCTTATCAACATAGATCTAGTGAGTCTTAAACTGCCTTATAAGGGCTTAATTTTGTTACTGAAGGTTCATGCATGTTGCTGAAACAGTGATATGCCCAGGCTAACCATCATCACTACCTCTAAGTTGATTTTTCCTTTGTTTATGAGTTCCTTTGAGGAGATGCTCTTCCTGTGATATTCCATAGCACTCTTCTAGCAGCTGATCAGCTCTCACTAATCTGTTCTTTAAAGCCTGATTTACCTTCTGACAACTTTGAGACAGACATAATAAACCCATCTTCAGAACTGCCAGCTCTCACTAACTGCATTTACATCTATAGAGAAAGGATTTTCAGTTCTTTCTGCAGTAATGCACTGATGAAAGAGTCAAGCCCTTAGAGAACATCCATGTGTTATCAATCTGGATATCAGCTTTTTTTCCCAGGGCTTGAATTGACAAGTGCAAGGAAAGCACAGAAAAGACTAGAACACCATTGTCCATCTGCTGCACCGTGCTTAGCATATGGTGAGTAAGGTTACCTGCTGTTCTGAGATCCCTGCTGAAGCTGGCACTAGCATGATTTTAGGAGATGCTGTTGACCAAGCTATTTGACTCTTTGTGGTTTACATCTAGCTCACTTTCAGTTCAGCTTTGACTCTGTTCAACTTTGTATCAGTTACAAAGTGCAAGTGAGCCACAGCTCTCCCTGAAATGTTTGTCTTGTGTCCACAACAAGAAACATCAGCAAAGGCTGTCACAGGCTGTGACCACAGAGACAGATTGTGGCACAATGAATTTACTTCTGATTCCCTCTAACAACTTCCAAAATAATCTCTGCCTGGCAGCAGTGGTCACTGCTTTAGAAGGCTAATGCTTCTGTGAAAATGCCCTGATTATTGATCAGAATTCAGGCAAAATTTGAAACATCTGTATTTTGAGCAGATTGCAGTCCTTGGATGTAGCTCACATACTGTACACATAATACACAGCAGAGCATAGGACATGACAAGGAAACAATGCCACTTCAAATCATCTAATGTTATGCCTCAGGCTGATTAAATAAACAAAAAGAAACATGACAGCTTCATGCACATCTTATTCCTGGCCTTAATTGCAAACAACTGTTTTGTAATGTATGAGGTCTGTGCCATCCAATTCCTTGGCTGATTTTCCACTGATGAAAGACTTTCCACTTCATTGAACTGTGAAGGCATCATTTCTATTCCAAACCCATGGAGACAGAAGAATTAATTTACAATTCCCTACTATATGAAAAAAAAAAAGGTGGGAGCAGCAGCAGCACTATTGCTGACTTCATCCTCAGAAAATTGCTCCAGCTGTTAGAGGTTCACTAGTAATCCAGCTTTACAGGAATAGAAAAAAGCTTTGATACTTTGGGTGGCTGTGGTGCATCCTAGTGCCTCACAAAGAAGCAGCCCAGACCTATAGGGTTGGTGAGGTGAAGGCATCATTTGTCTTAAAAAAGGAAAAGAGCCACACATTGAAAAGGTCATCCTGCATCAAGGAGATAAAGGAAACAATAGTTTTGGTTGGTCTGGGGTTGGTTGGTTGTTTTTTGAAGTGAATGGTAAGGCCAGTCTTCTAAGAGGTAGCCACTTGTAATTAGCATTGCCCTAGTGAGGCCATATCTGGAGAACTGGGTCCAGTTCTGGTCTCCTCTGGTCAAGAAGGACAGGGAACTTCTGGAGAGGGTACAGGAAAGGGCTACAAAAATGATTAGATGACTTCAACATCTCTCTTCTGGGGAAAGGCTGGGGAGAGCTGGGGCTGGTTAGCCTGGAGAGGAGAAGACTGAGGGGAGATCTTATCAATGCTTATCAATACTTCATGGGTGGGAGGAGGCTGGGGCCAGGCTTTGTTCAGTGATGCCCAGTGACAGGACAAGAGGGAACAACCACAAACAGGAACAGAGGAAGTTCCATCTAAAGATAAGGAGGAACTTCCTTACTTTGAGGGTGGCAGAGCACTGACCCAGGTTGCCCAGAGAGGTGGTGCAGTCTCTGGAGACATTCCAAACCTGCCTGGGCCCCATCCTGTGCAAGCTGCTGTAGGTGACCCTGCTGTGATCTCCAGAGATCCCTTCCAACCCCTAACATTCTGTGATTCTGTGAGTAGTAATGAGCAATATATCCTATACAATGGGTAGCCACTATTACACTGTCAGGCTCATTTAAATCCATTTGCTCTGAAGGATCACAGGATTAACTGGAGGAGAAACCTGCACTTAATGCTGAATTCCCTAGGGAAAAATTCCAACTGTGTTTCCATCCTTGAGTCTAAACTTGACATCTGCATGCACATGGTCTGCCCTGCTACAGTCACCTGCCATTCTATTCACTGATAACCAAAGGGGAACAAGTACAGCTACTTATAAAGCCCATTTATATTTAAGATCTAGTAAAATATCCTTTTGCAAAACCACACAGGCTTTACTCTCAAATGTTGTCAATTGACCCTGAGTATTTCACAGCTGTCATGTTCACTTCCACTTTTGACACTTAGATGTAAAAAGTCATCCAGAATACAGCTACTGAGGCATCTTATCAAGCCTTGGAGCTACCTAAATGCTCCAGATTTCTATTTTCACTTGATTATAATGGATTAGAATAGCAATGAGACAAAATGCTAGGTTACTTGATAAATAAAAGAAGTAGCAATGCATTTTTCATATTGCATAAAAGAGTAGAAACAACCACAAGAGTAGGCTAAAATTGTAGGTATCTTCTCTTCCTGATTACTCCTGTGTTAGCCTAAAAGACTCCTCTTGCCAGCTTCTTGTTCAGCCCCAAAAGTGCACTGAGCAACATCCAAAGGATGCTCCTACCTGCACTCTGACTAGGATATTCTTTGAACACATGAGAGAAGCACTGAAATTCTCCAAAGCTCAGAAAATTCTGTAACCTAAGGCAGTCATTTTGGGGAGCAGGCACAACACAGAACTGCTGGCAAAGCAAGGTTGTGTGCTATGAATGTTTGCTAGGCTTGCTCAACACCAGCTAAGCTTGTAGAACCTCCTCAGGAAGCCTAGTGGATGGATGCCTAATGGATGGACTGAAGCCTTGGAGAGGTAAGAGGCTATCCTGATATTTCAGCATGGACTGTGCTGGCTACTGAGAAGGCACTGTCCTTGCTCAAGCTAGAGCACCTACTCCTGGGTTACAGATTCTGCAAGGTGGCTACAAAGTTTAGACATTCCCCAAATTATCCCCAGTGACTCCAAAAGTCTTGGAGTGACACCCCTGAAGTTGAAAATGTCATGTGAAATCACAAAATGACAGAATATCCTGAGCTGGAAGGGACCCACAAGGATCATCGAGTCCAACTCCTGCTTCTGCACAGGACAACCCCAAGGTCACACCAGGCTCTAGGTCTCCAAGTTAGCAGCCAATTTAAAACCATCTAAACTCATAGCAGCACAGTGAAACTAACACTACTACTGCTTCCAGAAGAGAGATGAGACCAGATACTCTGCAGTCTTTCATCCCTGCATAGTGAACTAGAGGGGTGACGTTGCAACTGTGCCCGTGGCAAGGGAAACGGCTGTGGTAGAGGCACCAAGTGATCTCCAAACCCAGAACATGTTATGAAAGCAGCAGTAGAGTTCATTTGAATAACACTGTTGATCTCATTTCTTTCTTTATCTTAATTCAGCTGATCTGATGTCCTTTTACCTTGCACAGCTTTCTGTGGAGCCAAGCTGAAGGTGCAGTAGCACTTTAGAGTCAATTCATTCCAGTTTTTCTGCTGCAGCTTCTGGGAAGGGCATTCTGAGAATCTAGGAGGAGCTTGTTTTCTCCCACAGAAAGAGAAGTCAAATCCAAGATAGAAGCACAGCCTACAGGACTGAAAGGCACTGTCTGCCACACTTACAGTAAAGTCAGAGGGAGATAGCTCTGTTAAACCAAGCTTTATGATCTAGAAGACAGCAGAAGGAAGTTTCAGGTGTGAAGAAGAGAAGAGCACCAGAGCTGTTGGAGGCATTGCTCAAAATGATGTGTCCTCAAAGACAGGCCAGGGCTATGCAGTAAATATGCCTTGTCTATATTGATTTTTGGTCCTAGCATATCCAGCTAGTGTTTCCCAGCATATTTTCTGCTTGCACCCAGATTGGGAAAATTCCATTAGTGTTACACTGCCATGCCTTGTATGGTATAAAGTACTCAACAAAAACCTCTCTGGATAACTGACATAGGACTCTTGGGAACACATGTTCACCTGTTCTCCTTCTCCTCCTCTGCCTTACCTCTCCCATTACCTTCCCACTCTGAGTCCCACACCATTAAGCTCCCCATAATTTCTACCCAGAGGAAACACAAGTCCAAAATAACAACTAATCTGATGTCTCCCATGCAGGTGGTTGTGAATGGTGCTGACTTATACCACAGGGACAAAAGCAGGGAAGCTCCTGAGCTATGTACATCTTATGAGCAGCCTTAGTGCAGCTCCCAGGGTTGGACTATACTTGCTGGCAGAGGGGCTTGGCTTTGGTGTGGGAACCCAACTCTGCAGTGTTAGGAAGGCAGGGCAAAGCAGAAGTGTTTGCTGCTGCCAGTGTGCACCCTGAAAGGGATGTGCTTTCTGGGAGGGCTGTTCTCACCTTCTCCTCAAGGACATAGGGCAGGTATTCCCCTTGCTACAAAACCTTTCTGTGTATGCACATACAGAACAAGCCTTATTCTAAATCTTTCATCCACACCTGCTCTTTCCTAGTCTCCAGAGCTCATTTCCATCACATCTAAGCTCTTTCCATCTGGGAGAGAGACATCTGGCATGGATCTTCTCTCAGTCTATCAATAAGGCTACTTAAATAAAACCCATTGCTTTGGTAAGACTTTGTTTGTTTGTTCCTTCACATATATTGTTGCAGTTCTGCATTAAGGAAGGGACTCCTTGACTTTTGTGTGTTAGGTTGATGTGCTTTTGTAAAGCACTAGATGTGTAATTACTCAGACTTCTCACATGAGAGAAACCTTGACCTTTTGCTGGTTTTCTTGCTTGATGAGTCACCAGATTTCCAGATGGGCAGAAAGGGCATCTCTGGATGGCAAGCCACAGGCACTATGAGCATGCCTGAGTACAACTAACCAAAATATAGGAGACATTAACTCCTTAAAAAGGGGCAAATTCCAGTTGGCAATAAACTCCAGTGTCCTGGTCTGAGTTAGAACAGAACTAATTCTATTCAGGGATTTTATTTTTCAGCTCAGTCTCTTCCCAGTCAGTCCCTCTCTGCAGTTAACAGCATGTTTTCACTGGCAGTGTCTGCTGCTAGCAGGGGTAAGACCTCATGTCTGGAGTATGGAGAGCAAGGTCACTGCTGAATCTTGTGTCCCATGTTGGGGTGCAGAGTAAAGGCTGCACCTGAAGGGAGGAGTGGAGAGTTCAGGTGACCCTAACCTGACCACCTAGGGATTCCATTCCATATAGGTCATGTTCAGCATAAAGCTCAGTGATCACAAGAGTCAATCTCTCTTGCCCTTCTTCAATCCCCAGCATCTGAGGAGGACTCTCTCTGTTCTGCTTTCAATTTCTGATCCATGAGTTCCTGAATCCAGCTCCAGAATCCAGCTCCTGAATCACATTCCTATTCATTTTACTTTTCTTTGCCAATCCATAAGTCTCTCTCCCTTATTCCCTTTGCCTTCCCTGCCTGGGAAAGCAGAAGGGTTAATAGAGAGCATCTGTCACTTGTCTAGTGGTTGGCCCAGCCCTAACCCTTAACGAAGTTGTTTTCCAGGTTTTCATTTCAATTAACTCTGTGCTTTCCCTCTTCTTGTCCCCAACAGCAATATCCACCACTCTTGGGGTGTATCCTGTCCTTTAGCTCCGTGGGTACAACTGACAGCAGGGACTGTCACCAAGACACACCTCTGAAAGGAAACAGTTGCATTCGAAGCACTTGCAGGACCTTGACAGTGACAATTGCCACCCCTGCAGCTAGCAGCTGATGATGAGCTATTCTCCTTCAGGCAGTAGCTTCTGCTCCAGCTGAGCTTTGTTTGGTCAAAGGGTGTGAGCTACAGCATTGCCCAGAGGGGAAATTCTTGCTGCTGTTGCTTGCTCTGTCCTGAACCTCACTAATCCAGTAGGATCTGGAAAGTGCTGCCCCAGCTACATGTGGTGCTTTTGAAAGGCTGTCAGTGAGCAGGTGGAGAGCTTCTGATTTGTGCATTGGCAAATGAGCATTTTCCTTTTCTTCTGCATCTCATTTTAGGCACACTTGTCTGAGAGGTGAGATTCACAATACTACAGAGTCCTGTAAGTCTGACCTACTTCAGCCCAGCAACCTTCCTCTGTCCTTCATGATAAGACTTCCTCATAACAATGAACACTGGCTTTGCTCTGCAGTGGAAGAGTGGTGGTGAAGCACATCTTCACCCTAAGGACTTCCTTATCAGTGCACAACTTCTTATGTTTATATTCTAAAAGCAAGTGGAAACAGATAAGAGTAATACACTATACTCAGGTTGTCATGAGGTAACTAAATCTTGCTGCTTTTATTCACATAAAATACACACAGGTATATCTTAAAGAAATAAAGATTCCTTCCTTTCCAGCTTTACTGAAACTCATTGATGCCTAGAGCCTGTCCATAACAGTATTACAGCAACCATGTGACTCACAAAGCCCATAATATTCTTTAAATGCTTGGTGCTTCTAATGTTTGGCAAAGGATGTAGAGGCAAGTCAATAGTATGATGGCTCATGGCATTCTTATCCAAAATACTAGAATTTCTTGGGACCAGTGCTCTTCAATGTCTTTATTGATGACTTGGACAGAGGTATTGAGTGCACCCTCAGCAAGTTTGCAGGCGACACCAAGCTGAGTGGTGTGGTTGACACGCCAGAGGGGTGAGATGACATCCAGAGGGACCTGGACAGGCTTGAAAAGTGGGCCTGTGAGAATCAAATGAATTTCAACAAGTCCAAGTGTAAGGTCCTGCATCCAGGAGCAACCCAAGATATGAGTATAGGCTGGGAGAAGAACAGCCGTGCAGAGAAGGACTTGGGGGTCAGGATAGACGAAAAGCTGGACATGAGCCGGCAGTGTGCGATTGCAGCTCAGAAGGCTAACCGTGTCCTGGGATGCATCAGGAGAGGCATGACCAGCAGGTCTAAGGAGGTGATTCTGCCTCTCTATTCTGCCCTCATAAGGCCCCATCTGGAGTAGTGTGTACTGTTCTGGACTCCTCAGCATAAAAAAGATGTGGACCTCTTGGAGCGGGTCCAGAGGAGGGCCACAAAGATGATCAAAGGACTGGAGCGCCTACANCAGGCTGGATGTGGCCCTGGATGACCTGGTCTAGTGCATGTGGCACCTCTGCCCATGGCAGGTGGGTTGGAGCTAGATGATCTTTAAGGTCCCTTCCAACCTGAGCCATTCTATGGTTCTATGATTTTTGGCTATTTTGAA
The DNA here is from genome assembly GCA_013399015.1 of Galbula dea. Taxonomy (NCBI): domain Eukaryota; kingdom Metazoa; phylum Chordata; class Aves; order Piciformes; family Galbulidae; genus Galbula; species Galbula dea. The sequence goes on along the minus strand of VWZX01009086.1, from coordinate 28,398 downwards.
ACACAGGGTAACAAGGCTGGGAATCCTTGAGGTCTCAATGTTGAGCAAATTAGCCACTTTCCTAGCATAACATTAAAACTGATGCCCAGGCACAGCAGTAAGGGTACTCTAGTTCTTTCAAAGGCAGTAAGGGAGTTCTAAATAATCTTTCCTGTCAATCATTTTGTAGTAGTTGCCTCTGTGATTATGATTCCATATTAAAAAGAACCTTACATTGCAAAAAAAAAAAAAAAAAAAAGGAAGAAAGGAAAAAAGGAACATAAAAAATGCTGGGGGGCAGGGGAAGGAAATCTCTCACAGTAAAAGAGAAAGATGTTCCAGGAAGAAAAATTACAACAGAAAAAATACAACTGGAGGATTCTACCTTACTATGAGAACCTCTGAACCTGCAGCTGAACAGACAAGACTACATTCAAAAAGGCTGGGGTCAGTACCCCATAGAGAATTTGGAGCACTTTTGTACCTTTTCATCAAAGGTTGGAATGAATAACAGGCCTCAAAATATAGAAGATTTAACTGATTTCTCTTTGCCTCTCATCAATTTCTTTTTCTTTAAATTTCACTTATTGGAAACTTTTATTCCCTAGAGAGTAGCTAGAAACTTCCTGAAAAGTAATGTATTCTCTTTGGGTTGGGAGAGGCTGGGGAATTCTGTGCACACAGGGAGCAGAGCTGAGAGTACAGGAGACACTTGGACCATTGGGCTCCCCTGAAGAGGAGACAGAAATCCTGGTTACAAAACTTTCCTGTCTATTAATTGAAGGAGGACAGCTGGAAAAGGAGTGTGTCAGCTGGAAAATTATGCTTGTTATGTATGACTGAGAGATTCGTTCCACCAATTGGCTTATTAGCATCTCCAGAAAATATTCCTTTGCTTTGTAGATTTTTTTTGTTTCCTGGGTGGATTTCACCCTGAGTCATTTTCATTACCTGGAGCTCCCCCTCAAGGAATAGAATGGGAAACTAGTTTTGCAATAAAAGAGAAAACTTTCTCATTTTGAGTAGAACAATCCTGATATTGGGACCTACAAAACCTTAGAGATTTTCTTCATCATATTCCCTGGCCCACAGGTGATATCTAGTTTGCTAAGCAATTTCATGGAGAAGTGAGGATGTTCTTAAATAAAGGAACCTAGGCCTGAAAAGATTAGAACATTGATCCTAGTGGTGTTGAGGACTTCAGTATGATTTTACTCAACCTACAGCTCTTGTACCATCGAATGGCTGATGCCCACACTGGGCTGTAGTACAGAGATTGGTTTGGCTCAGCCTTGTCCCTCACACCTCAGCAAAACTTAAATGAAACCTTCTAGAGAGGTCACTGCATGGACACAGCACTTTTCCAACAGCTCCTCTGCCCATGGTCTGCCAAAGCAGTAGATGCAGAAGATGTGACAGAGCAGAAAAGATCCAGTGGCAAAAGGGGAGGATATAGGAGGACAAGTCATCTACACCCTGCCAGGGAGGGGTAGGCCTTGGTGTCCAGAAACATCCTCTAAGTTTGGTCAAAACTGTGGAAAGAATTCTTCCCAAGATATGAATACCCTCATAAATCTTATGTTCTTCATTTTTGTGTTTCTTCAGCCTTGACTTCTGTGATATAGACTCTTGGCATGTACATAAAGAAACCCAAATCCTATAAAAGAAAAACCCAGTAGATATCAAGCAGGACACAGAACATTCTGATTCTGGTGTAAAGGATAAGAATCAGCCAGAGCTCACAGGCCTTAGGTCTCCAGCTAGTGATGCTCCCCAGAGGTCAGGACTGGGTCCACCCCTGTTCAACATCTTCATCAGTGCCCTGGAAAAGGGACAGAGTGGACCCTCTGCAAGTTTACTGATGGTACCAAACTGGGAGGAGTGGCTGACCCCCATCAGGCTGTGCTGCCATCCAGTGAGAGCTGGACAGGCTGAGAGCTGGGGGAGAAAAACCTCATGAAGTTTAACAAGGTCAAGTGTAGGGTCATGCACCTGGGGAGGAATAACTTCATAGACCAGGACAGGTTAGGGGTTGACTTGCTGGAAGGCAGTTCCTTGGAGAAGGATCTGGAAATCCTGGTGAACAAGTTAATCAGGAGCCAGCAATGTCATTTTGTGGCCAAGAAGGCTGCTGTAATCCTGCAATGCATTAAGAAGAATGTGACCAATAAGCCAAGGGAGGTTCTCCTCTGCCCTGGTGAAGCCAGATCTGGAATATTGTCTCCAATTCTGGGCTCTCCAGTTCAAGACAGACAAGGAACTACTGGAGAGAGTCCAGCAGAGGCTAGGAAGATGCTGAGGGCACTGGAGCATCTCTGGGAGAGGAAAGGCTGAGAACCCTGGGGCTGCTTAGCCTGGAGAAGAGAAGACTGAGGGGGAATCTTATCAATGCTTATCAATAGCTCAAAGGATGGGGGCAAGAAGATGGGAGCAGACTCTTTCAGTGGTGCCCAGTGACAGGACAAGGTGCAAAAGGCACAAACTAGAACATACAAAGTTCCACCTAAACATAAGAAAAAATTCCTTCCTTTAAGGATGCCAGAGCACTGGACCAGGTTGCCAGAGAGATCATGGAGTTTCCTTCTCTGGATACTTTCAAAACCCCCATGGACATGATCCTAGGCAACCTGCTGTGGCAAGGGTGTAGGACTAGGTGGTCTGCAGAGGTCCCTTCCAACTCCTACCATTCTGTGATATGACAAATATCAGTCACCTGTCTGAATTAATTACTTCAGCATCATTATAACAGTTATTAGTGTCTTTACTGCTAAGTAGGTGAGCATGACTGAGAAGATAGATAATCAGCATCATCAGGATCATCGGTGCCTCTAGTACCCCCAGCATCCTTCACCTTGACTGGTTATAGGACCATCACACACCTATAAAACTATCTTAGATGGGAAAAGGTGTCCATGACTCTTAGGATTTGACCAAGATACCCTCTGCAATAGTTTTGGTGGCATTAGAGCTTTCTCTGCCTGTCCACATTCAGTCACACGTGGTGGTAAATGTAATAATATTTAAGGTTTTAGGAGGTCTGCTTAAGAAGTTTAGGCTGACTAGAAGATCATTCCTGTCAACTGAAAACTGTCTGTGGCTGTTTCCACCTCCCTTCTCTGAGATCATACTGGATATGTCACTCTTACAGGCTCCATCAACAGCTGTTTCTCCATATTGTCACATTATTTTCTGCCTAATTTCTTCTTCAATTAGCAAGACACTGAAGGAGTCCACCCCTCCCAAGGGACACACACCTGGTTTTGTGAACATTGAAATGATTAGTTTTCCTTACCATTTTCCTTTTTTTTTTCCTGAAACAGCATATAGGCAGAGACCAGAGGAGCAGAAATGGAGATATTGGCCAAATGTTCACTCACTATGATCATAGTTAATAAAGCTTATGTCTGACCTGTGCATTATTAGGCCCTTGGGGTCCCCAGACCTAAGACAACACCTTAGGAAATATTTTTCAGGTTTTCCTGGGACCTGGTCCCACACTTAGCACTCATTGTACAGCTCAGCATGGCATGATTAGCTGCTCCAACACTTGATTTTAATTTCACTTCCTCCAGAAAGGAAATCTAGTCACAAAGCTTAATCTGATACAGTATCTATCACTTCGTTCTCTTTTTGATGTTGCACAGTAGATGGGGAGCAAAACCCCACATGCTCTTGGCCCCATTAAGATCACTCTGCCATTCATCCAGCAAACCCTTTAAAAGCTACAGTTCCATGTTATCTTTCTTGCACAATAAGTTAGAGCTTGTATTTTGCAGCCCCTCCCAGTTTTGCTGCACCCTACAAGAGATGCTGCACACATCCCTGCTGCGAGAGAAGGAACCAACTGCCCCTGCACTGCTTGCTCAGTCCTGAACCTGTGCTGTAGCTATTGACTCTTGTTCCTCCTAAGCAGCCAGAATGATGGATGCTCAGCCACTCAGGAGCCAGGTTGCCAGAGATCTAATAGTTAACCTTTGTAAATTATGCTTATTTATTCCAGTGAAACTGCAGGGAGGACACAGCCAGTGTAACCAGAGGGTTTCCTGGGACCTGCTGTACCTCCCTCCCTGTAAGGGTGCTTCAGCTGTGGAATCTGCTGAGACAGAAAAGTTGCTTTTTTGCTCAGTTTAAAAAAAAAGAAAAATAGTAGTAGCAGCTTGAAAGTGAAATAAGCTGCAGTTAAAGGAAAAGAAGGGACTTAATTGACTTAATTATGTCAAATTCAGTTAATTGTTGTTTAGCTGGTGCAAACAAACCTACTGTTCCATCCTCCTACAACAAACTCTGTAGGACTTAAATAATTACATTTCCTAACTTTCCCAAGAATTACCTCAATGCTTACCATGACTCTCCACCAAAACCAAGGCCTCAGTCTACCTTCCAGCTGTAATGTTACCCCTTTTCTATAACTACCCAGCAGAAAAACCTCTTCCCTGGTTCTTCAACACCTCTTTTTCCTTGTGGCACAACAGGCCCTCAGGCTGATGGTGGAATATCAGTTGGCAAATGTATCTCTGAGAGGACAGCAGAAGCTGGTAGTCTTCTTCTGCCCACCCACACTTGTCTGAGTAAAAAAATCAGTGTTACTCATCTTCTCTCAATGGGATATGGCCTGAGAAGTCCAAAAGTTTCAACCTACACAAGGAGAGCTGGAGGGAATGTTCAGCAGCCAGGCATGTCTGCCAGATTCAGAGCCACTACAGACTTTGAATGTAGTGTAATTGCAGTAGAATTATTTTTTGATATCTATTAAATCCCTCCAGCAAAGAGATCCATATCTAGTCTGAAACAGTAGAAATAGCCTATACACAGCAATGCTATATATTTTGGGGTTTTTTTCCTGGAGAATGTTTGCTTCTTACTGTCTTCCTGGTAGCTAACTAAATCCTTTCCTTCCTCACCTCTAGCTTTATTCCCATGGATATGCAACACACACACTCTGCAGACACTTCAGTTACACTCTCATCATATTTATACCTGCTAACCTCTCATTTGTCACAACCAACCTGCAACTAGGCAAATGCCAGCTTGTAACATCCAAGCTGCATCCCAAATTTCTATTCACACAAGGATGAATAAATTTGTGCCCTGTGTCAGCTGGCTTTGTGGTTTGCCAAGGCTGCAGTGCCATGGGTTGTTTAGAGGAGAAAGGAAGAATGCAAAAAATGTGGTTGGTTTTGTTAGTGCTACCCCAGCCAAACACTTTCCACTTGTCCCCACACTGAGAAGGAGCCTTCCTCAGCCCCAAGTATACTCAGAAAAAATGTGTGTGTGGAGGTCCCTGCTGTGTGGTTACTCTAATGACCTCAGGACTCTTCAGAAGGCTCCTGCTGAACTAGATGCATAAAGGAAGAACTCATCCTGCTGAATCAGGAAATGAGACCATGGGGATATTCTATATGATTCTCATTACCTTTATATGAGAGGCTGCAAAGGCTACAGCTCTGAATATATGTTACTTTAACTCCTACTGAATTCAATGGGAGTTTGGGGTGCAAGTTCAACCAAGCTGCATGGAGAATGTGGAGGACCCTGGTGACTAGAAGAACATTTTCTTTATTATTCAAGTATTTAGAGTTTGTATCTCAGTGCTTTGAGCCTTGTCTATAAAATGGGATTATCTAGGCTTGAGAATAGAACTGAGAAACAATTTACAGCCTTGTTCTCTAATATGCCCTAAGCTTCTGGTGGTGTACCATTAAAATTAAGAACCACAAGGAAAAAGTTCCATTACAGAGCAATAAAGTTCATTTTAACTGCAGACCATATGCTCCAATATCACCTATCTTTCTGTATTGTTAACTAAACTACTGGCATCAGCTTGATCTGTTAAATAAATAGATTAATGAATCTGAGGGAGACATGGTGCACATCCTCACTGGCTTCCATTCTGGGAACAAAAAAGAGCAATCATGATGTGCACTTCTATTAAATTTTTGTCTGTAAAATACTCTTGCTTGATATTGTAGGCATTTGCATTTTATATACTTCAGTTACCATCTGCTGGTGATGATTTAATCATTTAATAAATAACACTAAAGAGAGCAACCTTAATGAAGATTGGAGGTTGGTTTTTTTTTTAATATAATGAATATTTTTTGGTTTATTTCTGAGAACTGCAACTGCAGTCAGCAATAAAAAAGATAAGGCACTAAAACTACAGCACAATAATGAAAGCTGTTGTTATGGTTCTGGCATAGTGGATGACCAAAGGGGATTATAAATTCCCAGAGTGATGACTTTCCCTACCCTTTACTAAGGAATAATGTGTGAATCATCACACTGTAGACAGATGGGACTACTCTAGAAAGGCTGTGAATGCATGCTAGCCTAGCAGAAGTTCCAGGATGACTTCAATGTCTCTGGCAGGGCAGGAGGAACCTGGGTATGACCAACCTCCTCTGAAGAGTGCAGGCTTTACATCCCAGCTCAAGAAAGAATGCCTCTTAGGGAGGCACTTCAGACCTGCTGAATAGTCACTTTGCCTCAACCACAAGTGGAATAAAAGCATTTGCTTACTGGCTTTCCTTCACAAATGCATGCTGAGATATGCTTATAGCTATTTCATTGCTAGCTAAGATTTTCATTCGATTTTCAGTTCAACCCATCAAAGCATGACAACTTTTTGGCAGTTTTAAATGCATATTGACTTTCATCCTATTTTCTGAGGTAGATTTATTCATAACTGAGGCTGAAAACTGTTCTCTTAGTAAGCTGGAAACAGGCTTAATCCCCAAAAGCAGAGCTCTAATGTTCCCCAGTAAATTCCAGTCCATCAGAGACTGGATTTCCATGCTTACATCTTCTGCACTGAACATCATTTGTCATTCTATATGTGATGAGTTCACATTGTAGTTCTTTGCTGCGTTGGGCCCCCTCCATTTCTGCACTCAAACAACATATTCACAGCTTTGGGAGCACACTGACAACCTATAGTGAGGTACCTTGGATACTTTAGTGTGATATCAGATGAGTCCAGGATTCAAAATCATCCTCAAGAGCCCCAACAAACAGTATTTCCAAGGCACTAGCAGAGGACAGTAGATGGTAGTTATTCAGTGGAAGGAGAGGCTGGTCAAAAAAAAACAACAGTCAAAAAGGAGCAGCTCAATTCTCATGACACCAAAGACAGTCCAGGTGAATCCATCAAATCCATAATCCATCAGTTCTCCTTTACCTGTCATGCATTGCATTGCATACTCAACCTACTGAGACCTGCCAGGCTTTTTAAGACACTTGGGTCTAGGTTTCATTAGAGGTTTATGGGAAAAGCAGAAAGGGAGAGGTGAGAAAACATGGGACAGGTCATGTGAGTGGAAGTTCTGCAGTGGAGGATCCAGGAGATATATGACAGACACAACAGCAGTAGTGGTGCAGCCAAGAAATAAGTTTAATTAGAAGAATTAATGATAAAGAGATATATCCTGTGGATCAGACCAACTGTTCATTTGTCAAGTGTTTTCCACTTGGCTATGCAGGTGCCTCAATAGGAGATGCTACTTAGGGAGATATCATGAGCAGTGTATCCACTATCCCTTTTGTCCACATGTAGCACCCATACTCATCAAGGATGTTAGAAGGCACATCCCCACCTTTATCCTTACTATCTGTTTAGGGACACATTGTCATTGGATTTGTCTAGTCCCCTTGGGAATTTGTTGATATGCTCTGCATCTTTCAACCCCCTTCCAGCAACAAATGCCAGAAGTGTGCAGAACTACAGAGTGCTGAGTCCTGCACTTTGGCCTCAATGCTCCAGGCTTGGGGCAGAGTGGCTGGAAAACTGCTCAGCAGAAAAGGACCTAGAGATGCTGGTTGAGAGCAGCTGAAGATGAGCCAGCAGAGTGCCCATGTGGCCAAGAAGACCAACAGCATCCTGGCTTGGATCAGAAATGGTGTGGCCAGCAGGACTAGGGCAGGGATTGTTCTCCTGTACTAGACACTGGTGAGGCCACACATGAATACTGAGTTCAGTTTTGGGCTCCTTGAAACAAGAACATTGATCTTCTGGAGCCTGTTCAAAGAGGGGCAACGAAGCTGGTGAAGGGTCTAAAGCACAAATGTTTTAAGGAGTGGCTGAGGGAACTGGGGTTGTTTAGTCTGAGGAAAAGGAGGCTCAGAGGGGACCTTCTTGCTCTCTACAACAACCTGAAAAGAGTGAGGTGGGGTTTGGTCTCTTCTTCCAAGTAACAAGTGATAGCACAAGAGGAAATGACTTCAAATTGCACCAGAGGAGGCTCAGATTAGCTATTAGGAAAAATTTCTTCCACAAGAGACATTGGAACAGGCTGCCCAGCTAGGAAGCCATCAACAAAGGTAGCCAGCTAGTCCAAAAAGGCAGCAAACCAGGCCAATCCAAACAACAGGAGGCAGCAGAGCCTATGCCATCCAAGTCTGTTCAACCCAGTTGAAGCAACAGACAGGATACCAGCACAGCCCATAAAACAGAAGGGAGCCCAACCCAGCATAAGAACTAGCAGGGAGCAAAGACCAACACAACAAAAGCTATAGCAGAGAGCACAACCCAGGCCAGACAAGCAGTAAAAGGGAGCCCAGCCCAAGCACTAGCAGAGAGCTCAGCCCAGCTCAGCCCTACCACTAGCAGGGAGCTCAGTCCAGCTCAAGCACTAGCAGGGAACCCTGCCCAGCCCAAGCACTAGCAGGGAGCTCAGCCCTGCCCAGCCCAAGCTCTAGCAGGGAGCTCAGCCCAAGGCAGCACAAGCACCAACATGGATCCCAGACTGACCCACCCAGTGGTAATGAGACCAATCCAACCCAAGCACTCCCCAGGGCCCAGCCCAACCCAAGCAGTAGCAGAGAACCCAAACCAGTCCAGGTGGTAAAAGGAGGCCCAGTCCAGGTCAAAGAGTAACAGGCACCCCAGCCCAAGCTATTGCTCCAACTTTCCCTGGAGGAACTGGTTGCACGTGGCTTGGATGAATATATTCTCCCCTGGGTTAGGAACAGGATGAATGGCTGAGCTCAAACAGTATTTGTGAATGGAGTTGAAGTCCAGTTGGCTGCTGGTCAGAAGTGGTGTTTGCCAGAGTTCAGTATTGCAACCATTGCAGTTTAACATCTTTATCAATGACCTGCATGAGGGGATCCAGTGCAACCCCAGTAAGCTTGCAGATGACATCATGTTGGGTGACAGTGTTGATGTGCTTGAGGATGTGAGGGCTCTACAGAGGGATCTAGACAGGCTGGGTCAATTGGCTGAGGCCAATGGGATGAGGTTCAACAAGGCCAAGTGCCAAGTCCTGAACTTGGGTCACAACAACCCCAAGCAATGCTACAGGCTTGGGGCAGAGTGGCTGGAAAGCTGCTAGGCAGAAAAGTACATAGGAGCTGTTGGTTGACAGTGGCCAAAGATGAGCCAACAGTGTGCTCAGGTGGCCAAGAAGGCCAACAGCATCCTGGCTTGCATCAGAAATGGTGTGGCCAGCATGGCTAGAGAGGTGATCGTTCTCCTGTACTCGGCACTGGTGAGACCACACCTCAAATACCTCTGTGCCCCTCACCACAAGACAGACATTTTGTTGCTGGAGCATGTCCAAAGAAGGGCAACAAAACTGATGAAGAGTCTAGAGCACAAGTGTTATGAGGAATCTCTGAGGGAATTGGGATTGTTTTGTCTGGAGAAGAGAAGGCTCAGGGGAGACCTTCTTGCCCTCTACAACTACCTGAAAGGAAGTAGTAGTGAGGTAGGGGTTGGTCTCTTCTCCCAGGTAACAAGTGATAGGACAAGAAGAAATGGCTTCAAGTTGCACCAGAGGAGGGACAGATTAGATATTAGGAAGAATTTGTTCCCTCAGAGGGTTATCAGGCATTGGCCCAGGCTGCCCAGGGAGGTGGTGGAATCAGCATGTCTGGAAGTGTTCAGAAAATGTATAGATGTGGTGCTTGGGGCCATGGTTTAGTGGTGAGCATGGCAGTGGTGGGTGGACTTGATGATCCAAGAGGCCTCTTCCATCCATAATGATTCTAAGATGCTATGATTCTATGAAGTCTCTCAGTCTATTTTCTGTCCTCCCTATGGTTCTTAAGGGGCAGAAGCCCAGGCACCCAGAACTCCAATACCTGGGATCATGCTGTTGGCTGCCATGAGGAGACATGTGCCAGCAGTCTGCGTCCTGCACCTACTGCTTAGATGAAATGCAGCTGCAGGGATCCCTGAGCTTCATGATCTTCCTTCCTTCACTGAAAGCTTGAGCTGTCTCTATTTCTTACTGAAATAACTTCAATGAGGCTCAACTTTTATGAAAAAAATTGTGTATGAGAATAAAGGACCCAATCTTGTTATGGAGTCAGTGAAATTGCTGTACACTAAGTTCAGGGTAAGTTGGAGCTGAAATAGAGGTATAATAATTTGAAAACATTTTGAGGGTCTCCTTTTCCCAAGAAATCCTTTATCAGTGTCTGGTAGTGTGTTTTTTATTCACCACAGACTATGATAGTTCCAACATCTTCACCATTATTGTCAAAATTGTCTAAACTACAATCTAAAACTTCAAAATAATTGATTTTGCCAGTCTGTTTTAGTCCTGTCTTTGCCTCTGGAATCTTTCCAAAATCTGTTAAGAGGCTAAAATCAGTCCAAATTGCCTTCTGCCAGTTCCAAAAGAAAAGGAAAAGAGAAAAGAGAAGAAAAGAGGAGAAAAGAAAAGAGAAAAGAGAGGAAAGCTTTTGGAAGAAAGCTCAGCAAGCCAATTAAAAAGTGCAGTCTAAAGAAGTGGTTGCATGGTCTAGGATAAAAATCTATTAGCAAAGTCTTGTGGAAGGCATTGACTTTAAAGTCAGAATTGGCACTAAGGGCAAGAAAGAGAATAAAAGATAATGAAATAGTGTTTCTTCTTCCTAATGAAACAGAAAGAAGAGCTTGAGCATTTTCTGTTTCAAATAGATTTCAAATAAAAAAGCAAACAAACAAAGTGCACCATTTTGTGCCTCACTGGCATGAAACCTTTTCCTTGATTGTGTTGTCAAGTCAGGTAAAAAACATCCCTTGTCATGCATGGGGCAGCAACATCATAAACCCTCAGTGTGACTCTTCTGAAACAAAGCCTGCAAAGAGAGAGATTTTGTGCACCAGAGACCTTTATTTAGGCTTTGTTTGTCCAAACTAAGCACTAAGACTAAACACTGTGCATTAACAAATGAAGCTTAGCACACATTCAGATCTTCTCCTGTGTCTATGCTAGGAAGCTAAGCTCAGGACAGCTCTGTGGCATGGAAGTCACCTGGAACAGTACAGCCCATGTTCATAACATAAACTTACCCTTCAAAACCAGATGGCTTTCTCAAAACTGACTATTGGAAGTGGTCCATAACCATACTACCTTCTGGCCCACGGCCCAGGCTTATGTTTGGAAGACTGTTGACCAGCCTGGGTCAAAATCAGCAACCACTGGGAGCTGTACAGCATAGACACTTGAGCTGCAGTGGCTGGGAACACATCCTGGAACTGTTTGGTTTGTGCTATAGATGCAGACTTTGCAGACATTGATCCTACAGCAGACACAAAAGGCTTGCCATGCAGTCTTGGTGTGTTTATGACACAGCTCAGGAAAGGATCTGAAAACCAGAGCTTTGAGTAAGACTTCACTAACAGTGAGTGAGGGAAATAAAGTAGCTGGGACTGGGATTAACATCAGGTTGTATGGTGAATGGAGACTGTCTGTAGGAAACCAACTTGATGGGTAGCCAGCTACAGCCAGCTAATAAGAAACACCAAGAAGAGAGCTTAGCCTGAAGTATGACCTTATGCTCAGAAGGATCTCCAAGAAAATGTCTCTGGCTTCAAGTTGCACCAGGAGAGGTTCAGATTGGATATTAGCAAGAATTTCTTCCCCCAAAGGGTTATTAGGTATTGGCCCAGGCTACCCATGGAAGTGGTGGAATCACCATCCCTGGAAGAGTTCAAACACAGTCTAGATGTGGTGCTTGGGGCCATGGTTTAGTGCTGAGCATGGCAGTGTTGGGTGGATGGTTGGACTCCATGATCTCAGAGGCCTTTTCCAACCAGAATGATTCTAAGATGCTGTGAAACCACAGCCACACCACAGCCTTCTCTTGAAAGCTGGTGCTTACTGTAGTTTCTCCTGAACCTTTCCTCTCAAGCCTGTCTGCAGCTGCCTTTCTCCATCTGTATGATAGCTTAGCAGGTAAAACACTTAGAGGGGAGCACATTTTTGACAGCAGTGAAAATGTAAGCAGCTCTTGACCCTGACAGAGTTTGCCCTACAGTGCTCCCTGCCAGAGATATGCTTTGAGATTTCTTCTTTGAACCTAGAAGTGGTGAAATTAAAAACATTCTGCAGGGTGGTGGTGAGCTGTGCTGTAGGGTATTGGTCTCCTCACTGGGAAGCTACAATTCAGTGCACAGGGACAGGCAGAGAAGGCTCTAACACCACCAGAAATCACTGAAGAGGTGCCTGGCTCAAATCCTGAGACAAAACTTTCCCTATGCAAGACAGTTACACAGATGTGTGACCAGTCCTGAAATCAGGAAAGGTGAGGGAGCCTTTGGGTTCCTGGAGACACTCATAAGCAAAGGCAGTAGAGTTGCATTTCAGATGATCCTGATGAGCTTCTCACCTGTGGTGACCTGCTTGCCAGTTAGCATACTAACAGCTGCTTGTCACTAGGTCTCATGACCTCCTCTCCACTCCTCTTCCCTCTTCCTCTATCCCCTGATCTCCTCCATTGCTCTCTTCTCCTTGTGCAACATGAGCATCCTCTTCTCCCCATTTCCAGTCACATGATGGCCTTGTCTTTTATGTCACTTCTCCTGCATCCAGGATTCCCCTGTGAGCAGATTCAATTCACAAACCCAACACAAAATTACTTGCTGCCTTTGCAAGATAACTCTTCTGCTAAGTGGTTTGACTCAGCTTGTAGACAGGTCCAGTGGCAGCTCAAGACAAACAGCATGTCCTGAGGTTGAAAGGAGAAGGTGTTGGCTGCAGTCCTTGGTAGGGCTGATCTGTCCTTAGAACTGCACCTGTAGGAAGCAGAAGCTTCCTTTCTCTTCTACAGACACTGTCCCACATCTTCACAGCCATCAGAACCTGAAAGGAGGTGATAGTGAGTTACAGATCAGCCTCTTCTCCCAGGTTACCAGTGAGAGGACAAGAGGAAATGGCCTCAAGTTGCACCAGGGGGGGTTTAGATTGGAGAGCAGGAAAAATTTCTTGCCAGCAAGAGTTATTAGGCATTGGCCCAGGCTGCCCAGGGCAGTGCTGGAGTCACCATCCCTGGAGGAGTTCAATAACCATCTAGATGTGGTACTAAGGGCCATGGTTTAGTGGCATGAGGGTGACAGGCTGACAGTTGGACTTAGTGGTTTTAGAGGTCTCTTCCAACCTTAATAATTCTCTGTGTGTGTAGGGATAAAATGTAACAGAGACTTTTTCTTCTCTGCTTTAGTTTGCTCCTTGATCACTTCAGTGCCAAGAAGTGTGCTTCAGCCTGCACTTCAACTGCTTTGATCTCCCAGACACCACCTCCATCAAAGTGATGTTCCTGAAGAAACATACTTATCCATTGAGGAAACAGGAATCTTGGCAGAGAAGTGAGTGCACAGCCAACATCCTCAGCAGCAGGGACTGCACATCAAAATCAGTGGCTCCAGAAGAAATTGCTTCATTTACTGAAGACAGTGTGGCTAGTAAGGGGACAAACGAAGCACAGTGTATACAATGCAGTGTTCTCATCTGGCTACTAGAGAATACACTATTAAAGACTGCTATGAATAAATCACAGGTCCTAAAAAGTGAAGTTAAAATGGTTTCTGGAAGGTAATGTTGAGCTGGGTCAATGGGGTTGAATGAGTATGTTGGTATTTGGAAGAGACAATGATTTATTTTATTTATTTTTTTTCCAGTGGGCTTCCTGAAATACAAATCAGAATGGTTAAAAGCCTTCACAATGATGACCTTTTTTTGTCTATATTTATGAGAAGTAACAAGACAACCTTCCTTCAGGACTAATTTGTAAGAAATGCTTTTGCTCCCCTTTGCTTCTGTTCCTTGACACTCAGCTTTGCTGTGCTGCAGAGAAGTGTCATGGTACATTGCACCTGTGATATATCTGTGCTAAGAAGGGAGGAGGAGAGAAGGAACAGTCATGACTTTGCAATAATGAGATTGCTGATCCACAGTCTGCTGGTAATTCCTGTACAGGGGAAACAAAGCCAAAGAGAATTGTCAAGGACCTCATCTGCATGCTGACTAGTGCACTTCTCCTCAGATACATCCATCTTTGGGTCACACATTTTGTGTTTTAACCTTGCCCTGGCATGGATAACAGCAGAGAGCAGTCATCCTCTGGGCAATGAACTGTCTACAGACTCCAGAATTCCATTTATTTTGTCTGGGTTTATTCATTGGCAATTCATTCATTGCCAAGACTCAATCAGACAGGAAATTCAAACTGACAGCTGCCAATTATGAGGAGTTTCATAGAATCAGTCCTGAGTTGGAAGAGACCCATGAGGATCATAGAATGGCTCAGGTTGGAAGGAACCTTAAAGATCATCTAGTTCCAACCCCCTTGCCATGGGCAGGGATGCCAATCACTAGACCAGGTCATCCAGGGCCACATCCAGCCTGGTCTTGAACACTGCCAGGGATGGGGCAGCCACAACCTCCCTGGGCAACCTGTTCCAGTGCCTAACCACCCTCCTGGTAAAGAAAGGATCATCCAGTCAAACTCCTGTCTGTCCACAGGACACCCTCAAAACCCAGACCATGTGCCTGAGGGAGATGTCCAAATCCTTCTTGAATTCTGTCAGGCTTGGTGCCATAATTACTTCCCTGTGGAGCCTGTTCCAGTGCTCCACCACCCTCTGGGTTAAGAACCTTTTCCTAATATCCAACCTAACCCTCCCCTGGCACAGCTTCATGCCACTCCCTCAGGTCCTGTCTCTGGTCAACAGAAGAGATCAGCTCCTGCATCTCTGCTTCCCCTCATGAGGAAGTTATAGACCATGATGAGGTATTCCCTCAGTCTCCTTTTCTCTAGGCTGAACAAACCAAGTGATTTCAGCCATTCCTCATGTGACTTCTTCTCTAGACCCTTCATCATCTTCATGGCCTCCTCTGGATACTCTCCAACAGCTTCATGTCCTTGCCCCTGTTTCCCTTAAATTGCTTTCTAACTGACACAAATAACTGTGTGGATGCTGCTTTACATCAGATCAGTCTTTGAAGATTAGAATCAGTTTAAATTGAAGATAACCTGCCACTGTCAAAGTAAAAAACTGTTTCTGCAGTGCCCCACTACAGCATAAACTGGTTTTAAATTTGCTTTAAGGTAAATAGGTGCACTTTCATTATGCAGATACAGCTTTATTTTAATAACACTTCACTTGGTACACCTAATCCAGCATTGGCAGGGTGTTTGCATAGATAGCCAGTGGCTCACTAGTTTTTGTTTGCTTGAGATATTAAGGGTTAATCAAGGAATCAGGAGAGAGAGTGACACATGGAGAGACCACAAAGTCATATCAGCTGTGACCTGTTTGGCCCCTGAGGCAGAGAAGAAATAAGGAAATGATTTATAGTTTCTCTCAGTTCAGGGCTCACTCCTTGGGAGTTGCTGGAGAACACTGGCACTCTGCACACAGCTCATTCATGTCCTAATATGCTCTTTACCCAGGGGCTTCCCACTAGCAGGCTGTATCCCACTACCAGGGCACAAGTTTCCCACTCCTTATTGAAAACAAAACCTTAGCTGTGTTTGTCCAAGCCAATGTCTGTAAATCAGAGTGGTGCTAACAAAAACATTCAATCCTAGCAACTTGTAAGCACACAGAGCTACTATAACCCTATTTACAGGTTGTGAAGTCCTGTCTGCTACTTTACACAGATTTTCCTTCCATCCAACTTCAGTATGTAGCTTAGAAGTGGGTAGCATAAAGCATAGATGTGGTACTTAGGGCCATAGTTTAGTGGCATGGTGGTGATAGGCTGATGGTTGGACTTGATGATCTGAGAGCTCTCTTACAACCTTAATGATTCAGTGATTCTGTAAAGTAAAGCAGACATTAGCAAGCCACAAGTCCTGTGCCTCTGGGAAGTGTCTTGTGATGGATGGTTACTCTTTGTACCTCTATTTTTTGAATGTCAGATTTTCTTTTAAAAAGATGTCTGTCTGTCTTCAAGCACTGCCAGATACAGAGAGTAGCATACAGTCACCTCATCAACAGCTGGAGTAATTTAAACTGATCCAATGGACACTGGAAGACTTCGTATTCTGGGCACTCCAGCAGTCACCAAGAAATAGGATTTTAACTGCAGAAGCTAATGCCAGCCATCTAAGATCTTATAAAGGTGAATGTATTCCATTTTCTTTTGGTCTGTCAAAGTCTACAACACCAATAGGAAAGGTTAATTACATAGCCCTCATTATAATACACCTACCACTGAAGGTTTCTTCCAACCTTACCTTCCTACTCCCAACAAACCTTTAAAAAAAACAGGTTATAAAAGAAAATACTAGAGTAATGATGATTATATGCTTTAAAAACATTACATAGCCATTTTCTCAAAGATAAGCACTACAGTTATTGCATTATATCACAGAACCACAGAATGTTAGGGGTTGGAAGGGACCTCTGGAGATCATCTAGTCCTATCCCCCTGGCACAGCAGGGTCACCTACAGCAGCTTGCACAGGATGGTGTCTGGGAGAGTTTTAAGTGTCTCCAGAGACTGCATCACCTCTCTGGGCAGGCTATTCCAGTGCTCTGCCACTCTCAAAGTAAAAAAGTTCCTCCTTATGTTTAGATGGAACTTCTTATGTTCCAGTTTGTGCCTGTTCCCTCTTGTCCAGTCACTGGGTAGCACTGAACAAAGCCTGCTCCCATCCTCCTGACACCCATCCCTTAAGTATTGATAAGCACTGAGAAGATCCCACCTTGGTCTTCTCCTCTCCAGGCTAACCAGCCCCAGCTCTCTCAGCCTTTCCCCTGCAGAGAGATGGTCAAGTTCCCTGATCATTTTCACAGCCCTTTCCTGTACCCTCTCCAGAAGTTCCCTGTCCTTCTTGACCAGGGTAGACCATTGGCCTTCTTGGCCACCAGGGCACATTGCTGGCTCATGGTCATCCTGTTGGCCACCAGGACTCTCAGGTCTTTTTCCACAGAGCTGCTTTCCAGCAGCTCAGTCCCTAGCCTGTCCTGATCCATGAGGTTATTCTTCCCCAGGTGCATTTCCCTACACTTGCCCTTGTTGAATTTCATGAGGTTTTTCTCTGTCCAGCTGTCAGCCTGCCCAGGTGATACTGGATGGCAGCACAACCTCCTGATGTGCCAGCCACTCCTCCCAGCTTTGTGTCATCAGCAGCCTTGCTGATTACACACTCAATTCCTTCAGCCAGGTCATTGGTGAATGTATTGAACAGGGCTGGACCTAGCACTGAGCCCTGGGGAACATCACTCATTACAGATTTCCAGCTGGACTCCACACCACTGCTCATGCCTCTTTGCATGGAAACTGCACCTGTGTTATGTACTGCTCACTGAAGACAATCTCTCCCTGGCTCTGGGCCTGGATAGGGAACCAGTTCCAGGCTATTCCAGAAGAGATTCAATGGGAGGGTACAGCTGCCCCAAATAGAACATACTGCTGATGTATTAGGTTTACAGACACCACAGAGAGATGAAGACACTCCACAGAGAAATGATAGGCATGGGAGTGAATATGCTGAGCTACCTCTTCAGCTGAAATCCCTGCCATGTTTACTATTGCCAGGAGCAGCCAGGAGCAGGACAAGTTCCCTCAGAACAAGCTAATGCACAGCATTCATACAAACCCAGGGTGAGGAGCTGTAGCACTTTCCAGCAATAATTAAGGAGGAATACCCAGCACTCTTACAATTCAAAAGCAATTAGGAAATAGCAATATTGCCAGAGCTTGTTGCATAAACAAGCAAGGGAGAAAATCTGAACCTCACAGTTAATTTTCTGTTTAGCTTTCTTCATCCATTTGGTTTTTAAGGACTTTGACATTCTGCATAAAGTGATTTGATTAGCAAGATACATGCATGATTAAACCTGTGTTTCCTTCTCAGAGAAGCAGTCCCAAAGCCCTATTTTACTCTTATGCTTTCTAGAACTCCTGTAAGGTCTACAAATAGCTTGAGAAAACTACTTTTTTTCATGTTAAGTGCCTTCTGTGCTGACAAGATACTGTTAGCATTAAAGCATTAGACTCTCTTTTACCCTAGACAGTGGAGCAAGTCAGTAGCATTGTCAGTGACATTCTCCTTACACCTTCTATGCATGATGATAAGTTTGTGGCTCTGAATGCTTCTAACAGACAGCATCTGAAAATTCCTACTTCTCATGGGTAAAAAAGTGAGGAGGGAGGGATGAGGAGTGTGGGTATGGCTGAGATTAAAGGATTGGGTTGTACTTAATGGTGTAAGGGATAAGTAGACTGTGAGGAAGTAAGAGGGAACAGGGTTTGGTTAGTCTGAGGAAGAGGAGGCTCAGAGCAGACCTTATCTCTCTCTACAACTACCTGAAAGGAGGCTGGAGGGAGATGGGGATTGGTCTCTTCTCCCAAGTTACTAGTGATAGGACAAGAGGCAATGGCCTCAAGTTGCACCAGGGGAGGTTTAGATTGGAGAGCAGGAAAATTTCTTCCCAGCAAGAGTTGTTAGGCATTGGTCCAGGCTGCCCAGGGCAGTGGTGGAGTCACCATCCCTGGAGGGTTTCCAAAAACATCTAGATGTGGTCCTTAGGGCCATGGTTTAGTGGCATGGGGGGGTGGTAGGTTGATGGTTGGACTTGATGATCTTAGAGGCCTCTTCCAGCCTTAGTAGTTCTGTGATTCTGTCAATTAATAAGCAGATTTTGTGTGTATCTCTGGATTAAATTAGGGAGAAATTCTTTACCCAGAGGGTGGTGAGGCACTGGAAGAGGTTGTCCAGAGAGGTTGTGGCTGCCCCATCCGTGGCATTGTTCAAGGCCAACCTGATCTACTGAGTGGCATCCCTGCCCATGGTAGGGGACTTGGAGCTAGATGATCTTCAAGGTCCCTTCCAACCCAAAACATTCTATGATTTTATGGTTCTATGATTGAAATACTTGGGGTTTTTTGAGTATATGGTCATGAGTGAGGTAGTTTAAAAGGCTCTTTCTGGCCTTTGATAATGAGGAGGTTCTTTAAAGACTTTTTTTAGTTGGTTATTCTTTTCTGTTGACTTGTTTGGTTGGTTGGTTTGTTAACTTGATTAGTTATTGAGTTCTCCTGAAGTGAACTGAGATGGTGATATGAACAGTGTTGCACAGTTTGGGTGAGTAATGAGCTAGGTGATGGCAAGTTCTCCACCTGTATCCTTCTGCTTCTAGATTATGCAAGCAGAGAGGAGGGAGGTGTTCTGGTCATGTATATGATTAGAGCCACTTTTCTACAACAGCTGCTAGGAGGGAAAAAATAAGCTACAGAGCCTTCATTTAAGCTCTCTTAAAATACTTTGGCTTGGCTTTTGCTGGGGTGGGATGACATGAGGTCCTCTGGATTTGAAAATGCTGTCTTGATCATCTTTTGATGGAAAGATAAGGATTATCTTTTACTTACAGAGGATTTCTCATTCACTGCTTGCATAAGCACTCACTGTGGATGTGCTTCAGGAGAGAAGTAAGAAATAGGAATACTTTCTGTTGAAATGCTGGCTGCAAATGCTGAAGCTGAAAGTTATTCTGTTTAAAAGACCTTTATTGCTCCTTTTTTTCATGTCACTTACTAAGTAAATACTCTCTACCATACATCCTAGGTAAATACTCTCCTACAACATAAACCCAGTGTGAAAGAACAGGCTAACACTAGCATCATGATGCAGAGAAAGGGTGAAATAAAGCTAAAAGTCATCCAGTCACAGCAACAAGCAATTACAGGAAGGTATAAAAATATCTCTGTTATGCTGAAAAATCATGTCAGCATG
This sequence comes from Galbula dea, assembly GCA_013399015.1. Taxonomy (NCBI): domain Eukaryota; kingdom Metazoa; phylum Chordata; class Aves; order Piciformes; family Galbulidae; genus Galbula; species Galbula dea. The sequence goes on along the minus strand of VWZX01009086.1, from coordinate 8,466 downwards.
TACTTGTTAAAGTGGAATAGTCACCTTTGCCACTGATGCTTTGTTATATCCTTTTTTCTGTCTCAGAACCAGCCTGGGACTCAAGTAGCTGATGTTCATGTGATGCTAGCCATGAGGAGTGAGTGCTCCAGAGTTTCACCCATGGCATTACCATGTGTAGCATGTCTGCCAGGCTGTTCCCTCAACAAGCAGGTCTGAATGGTACCTGCAGAACTTGCACTTCTAGAGGTGAGACTTGGCTAGGAGGTCACCCTTGTGTACATACCTTTTGAAACTTGGGGCTTAAGCTTTGCTGGCCTGTTAAATCATCCTGTAATACTGAATTATTGCAAAGTCAGTGAATGAATTCCTGTCTCTCAAGCTAAAGGATAACTTTGTATGCTTGTTTGCACTTGCTTGATTCAGGTGTGAGTTACTATTCTAGGAGCTTCTCTAAATCAGAACTACACTTAAGACAAATTCAGGTGTTAGAAGAACATGTGTAGCCATTTTTATCCTGAAAGCAAGGCAGCTTCTCTTGATTGAGCCAATGTTACTGCAGTTTCATGTAAGCCAAACCAAGCTATTTCTATATGAGGCTGAGTAGCTATCTAAAATGAGCTGTATAACTTATTCATGTAATTATGAACTTTTTTCTTTGGACAAAAGTCCCTAGGAAGAACATTGACAACATGTCACTGCTTCTCTTGAATTCCCCTCACAGTGCAAGTAAAAAGTAGGTCTCATATTGAGCCAGCTGACATGCTACTATATTATTTGGGTTACAAATGCTTATCAGACAACTACTAGACATGGAGTAACTTCACAAAGACATTGAATTTCAAGTGACAGCATTAAGCAGGCTGAGACTAAAAGGAAGTTAAGGGCAAGTGAACAGTTTCATGCCCTAATATAGCTTATAGTGTCACACAGGTGGTTTGCTGTATTTTGCAGATCAGCTGATAAGCTCTAGAAATCAAATTTATATGTTATTTCCAAATGGAATGTGGCAAATGCTTCTTAAATATGCTAAGCCACCTGGCTAGATGGTGAAATAGTATCCTTTTGGTACAGCATGAAGAAAGGGGGAAAAAAATCCAGGACCCATTTTTATTTCAGAGTGTCCTAGGTTTACCCTCAGGGTATTGAGTGCACACATGCTTAATAGAAACCTCTTTTATAGTTGGTTCTCTCTAACAATATAAAGACAATTTTTATCAGCTACAAGGATCCAGCTTCCTGTTAGGTATCTCCAGGAGTAAAAATAACCTAATTCTGGCAACAGAGCTTTAACTTGTGTTTGGGCATGTACTGGTTTTGAAGAGTGACACTGATAACTAGTAGGCATCTAATAGTAGATCTGTTAGTAATAATTAGTGGCAATCTAATATAAAGGCACATGTGGCAACAATCATGGTTTCTAGGCACTTTTAGAGACTCAAATAAGCCAAGGAACCTTGGTCAAGACTTCTACAATGAGTGCAAGTCCCTACATATTGGATTTTCATGTCAGCTGAAAACACAGTAATTTTTTGTGTACCTGACACACATCACCAGACTCAGATATATCAGACCTCAAGACCTAACAAGTGTGAATCCTTACATAAATGCAAACAGAAGCAAGCTGTAGCTCCTGGCAAAGTACAAATGTGATCATGTTAGCTTTCTGTATTTTTCCCTTCTGCATTTGTAGCTGAGCTGAGGCAGGCTGGGAAAACTGCTGGTAGATCTTGAACTGAAATTTGATTCAGATGTCAAACACTTTACAGCAAACCACAACTACCTCCATCTTGTGTTGCATGCCTTAGTGTTGGAAGAAGTAACTGCCATGCATGCTATGAAAGCATGTAGGCTTTGAATCTCCCCTAGAATAGGGATCCTGAGCAGCAACAGTACCAACAGGACCCACATCAGTTCTCCTGGCTCTGCGTCAGCCTGACGTCTGGCTGCAGCCTCAAGAACCTGGTGGATGGGCAGGGAGGGGTTGGGGACAGAGAGCAGTTTAGCTCTTCTCAAATAAGGGTAAAATGACAGCTCTGAGCTCTGCTGTACCTCTTCATGATGGATGATCAATAGGTTTAAGAATTTGTTAAACTTTTATTTAATACAACATCAGCAAATCAACTAGGCTCAGAATCAGGAATTTCATAATGCAGGGTAGATAGTAACAAAAAAAAGAACTGCAAACACTGGCTCTATTGTTTAGGTGCCTCAGGGTATGCTGCCTTAGCTTCCTAACTCCCAAAGGGGTTTTGCATCATGTATCTATAGCGAACAGATAAGGGGAACTTGGCTTGCTAATAGGGTACATCAAAATGAAACATTTGACTCTCTGGGCTGGAGAGGTGCCACAAGGAGAGAAAAGATGAAGAAATGAATCTTCATCTTCGTTGTGTGACTGATAGTGACCTGAGGGGAAGAAGAGGATGAAGTCGCGACCACCAGAGACCAGCAAAAGACTGTGGAAGTGCCAAGAGCATTAGACTACCAAGTGAGTTCTAGGAAAACGTATCGATATGTAGACGAGTTCTAAATCCACTAAACACGTAACGTCTATAGAATAGTGCTCTGTGTATGGGGGGTGGGGCCTGTGTGTGTTATGAGAGATCCCCCACACGCCTGCCGTCATTAAAGGAACGCTTCTGACAGAAACCTTAAACTCTAGTCTCTGACTGTGTTCTCTAGCCGACTTTTACGGCATCATTTAGAGCTTTATTAGTTAACAAAACAAACGTTGTACAAACTCAAGTACCGGGAAAATAAATAAATAAAAATTACGGGTTTTGCTGTGGAAAACAGCATCCTACGGGACTTCTTCCTCACTGAGGAGGGTGCACAGAACACGACGGCTCCTTCGCAGCCGCCCCGGGGAGACAGGCTGAGGGTGAGGTACCGGCTCCCGGCCCCAGGGCTGCGGAAAGGGCTCCTCGGTGCCGGCAACGCCAAGAGGGCGGCAGAGAGCAGTCCCCTAGACGTTAGCGCTGAGCTAACCGTTCTGCGGGCATGAGGGCCGGCTGGTGAAACAATACCCTCCCACTAACCGCCGTTACCGGACAGGCACCAAGCAAAGCCTATCGCCTGCAGAACGGGACAGGCCTCTAACCGCACTGCGCGCATGCGGCACGAGCTCCTTGGAGGGGCGGGAACGAGACCTGAGGCCGCCGGCGGAACGGACCACTGCGCGGCGGGGCGAGGGGCAGACGACGGGAAAAGAGCTTCCTGACAGAATTCCCTGACGAGGGCTTTCCGCTGGCATCTTCCCTGGCTGAGTGTGAAAAAGCAACAGAGGCAAAGATAAACAGGAGGGAGTCCGGAAGCGCTCGCTCGTCTCCGCCTCCTCCTCTCCGCCTCCTCCCCTGGCGGTGCCGAGTTGGGCTCGCCTCACTTGCTCCCTCCCTTCCCGGTGCTGGGGCCCGATCGCGCTGCTTGCGGCCCGGCGTTGCCACTTCCCGCTTTACTGCCTCTGCCTTCTCCCGCCCCTTCCCTCCCTGTCTCCCTCCCTCCCGGCTCGGTGCTTGCCTCGGTCTCCCGCTCCCTCCCCCTCGATCCCGGCGGCCCTATGGCGTACAGTCAGGGCGGCGGCAAGAAGAAAGTCTGCTACTATTATGATGGTGAGCGGGGCCGGCGCGGGAGCGTGTGTCTGTGTGTGCGGGAGTGAGTGTGAGTAGGGGCAAAGCCGTGGAAGGGCTGCCTGGAACGGCCTGACCCTGTCCACGCCATTATGGGGTCCCCCTCCTCCGCAGAACGAGCTGCCCCTTCCCCGCCTCATGCGGCCCCGGCTCGGTCCCCGCCGTCTCCACCTGCAGCCCTGCGAACAGGGGCGGCAGAGCTGAGCCTCGGGGGCTGGCGAGGAGGGGGAAAGGGCGGTAAGAGTTGGGGATGGAGGTGGTGGTGGAAGCCGTGGCCGGACGAGGTGCGGGTCATGGAGCTGCCCCGGCCTGCGGCGGAGCAGCTGCGGTGCCCGGCGGTGAAAGCTGTGCCTATTGTTTCCCTCCATATACCCCTTTCCTCTTCAAAAAGGAGAAAATTTGAGACACTCCCCTTCGTCCGCTAAGCTTTGAGGCGTTGGAGTCGCTGCCGTGTATGGCTCCTCCCCTGGAAATAAAAAAAAAAGTCTAGGCCATGTGTAGCTCTGGCCCCTGGCGATTCAGCGCTGAGGCCTTCCCTTGCCTCTGCCTTCCCCGCAGGGATGTGGTGTGCGGGGGCAGGGGGCTCTACCCCTTCCTCCACCCCCCTCTCCCCAGGAGAACATGGACCCTAGTGGAGGTTTGGCTTCCAGGAGTCTGTCTTACAGCAAAACACCAAAGTTGCATGCGTAGGTGTTTAATAGTAGTGAAATTGGAGTTGCTTGCAGGCCTTCAAAGTTCGCAGGCTCAGTCTGGTGAGAACACGGTGGCTGGTGATCTGCAGTGTCAGTCACCTCGAAGAAGTATTGCTGAAACTAACCTTGTGCTTAGCTTCAGAGATTTGCAGTAACTTGTTTGTGGTTCTTGCTGGCCACAGCAGCGAGAACTTTGCTTCTTGAGTTTGCATTTGGGTTTTGTCCTTTTTTTTGTACTGTAAGGGTAGGTAAGCTCGTTGGTCAGACGAGTTAAGCACTTTGAGTGTGTGTATATGTATATATTTAATTACCTCCTGCTGTAATAGTCCTTCAGGTTGGGAACCGATGTTGGTAGTATCCAGAAAACGGAGGCTGAGGCTGTTTGCTTGTAGAGCTTTGGTGTTTTCACCATTTTGGAAATGAAGATGAACGGCTAAACTCAGATTTCAAAGGTGACTGTTGCTGTAGCAAGTTTGCCATTCTCTAAAAATGGCAGATTTTGTGGGACATGGCTTGGGGTTTGTTTTTTTTTAACCACACTAAAGGAGGCAGAGTGGTGGTTGCCGCCCCCTTCTCTTTGTTACTAGCTCTGGTTCTTTGTTCAGCCTAAAGGGGAAAGGAGGCCCCTGTTAGGGATAATTTTGGTGAGGCTAGGATCTTACTTTTCCTAGGGAAGGGGAATCGCTTTTTTGCCTCGTTGAAAGGAAGACTGCAGTGATAGTTCAGAGGCTTGCTTTCTGCAAATGTTTTCATGGTTTGGTGGTGGTTTTTTTTAATCAATAAGCTTTATTTTTATTTTTTTTAATAAAGTCAGGTGGCTGTAGTTTACAAGATATCTTCAGTGTTTCTATGATCCCTGGATTTTTGTGCTGGGTGCTAGTATCAGGCTCCCTTAGCAGCCAAAAAGCTGTACTAATGAAGAGGGGAGAAACTGAGGAAGGTAGAAGTTTAGAGGTTGCAGAAAAATGAACTTAAAAGCAGTTGTAGCTCATCTCACTTGAATATGTAGACTGGGATGAATGCAGTTAACAGGAACATAGAGTATCTGTTGTAAAAGTCATTTTAAAAAATGCTTTCTATGTGACAGAAAGGAACAGCTTTGGAAAGTTTGTGATGTCTTAGTTTTTATTGCAAAAGCCATCAGTTAAGTTATTTAACACTTCTTTTGGAAATAGAGTTTATTAGAAGAAATTTTAGAGTTGATACCTGAAGTAAAGATCTCTGCTACTCAACTTGTGGTTCATCTGACTATTCTGAGTATCTGGTAACTGTGTTGTACCAGCAAAGTCTTGAGGCCTTTCAACATGAGGAGGGTGTTGAGGCCTTACATCAAAACCAAAAAATACAGATACCTCAAGCATCTAGCTGAGGTAATGATAGATCTCCAAAGATGTCATAACAAGTCAAAGACCATTCTTGGTCATAATTATTCCTACACTCACACTCACTCTTTAGAAGCATGCACTAAAAAGTGTTGAAAAGTACTAGAAGCATATATGCATATCTTCTGAGATGCACTAATTTCCTGCATGATTCCTCTGAAGCTTGGACTGTCATCTAAAGTTGCCTTTTTAAATTAGCCTGTCACTTACCAAGTTCTTTCAGTGTATTGCTGTTAACACTTTCTGATAATGAATACTTTTAGCCTTCATGCTGTACTCAGAACCAATAAACTCTGGGTAGATAAAGCTTTCTTTTCATTTTCTGCAGTTGTTGGTGACTGTCAGCCACAGCCAGTGTGCAGAGTTTGCATTGCTTGTGATTGTTCTCAGGGCAAGAAGTTTGGTTGAATTTGAGACAGTGTGTAGTTTAGCCCTTTCAAAATAGGTATCTGTTGTACTCTTGCCTGTAGCAGTGAGGCCAGGAACCAGGTGGTCTTTCCAGCTCTGTGCTCCTGTACAGCAAAGCACAGTTCTAGAGAATCACAGAGCACCTGGCATGGTTACAGTTAATCAGTGTATTTATTCCATGGCAGTATTCTTGGCTACTTGTGCATAATTTAATGTGGATGTTCAAAAGGCTCTACCTTCATGAAAAATTTGAGAGATCTGCATCAGAATGTGGTTGGTTCCACCCATAAAGACAAGCCTTTACCTGTTTTAGTAGGGCAGTGTGTTGCTATATTCAGACATTAGGTACATTAGCACTTGCAAAGTTCATTTTATCTGCAGATACAAGCTGTAACTGAAGTGTTTCATGGGAATTCATCAATGCTTTGTGCAGTGGCTTTCAAACACAACTGTGATGACCAACCTCTGCTCAGGGCACAAAAGTCAGAACTTTCCTAGCCTTCTGCTGTCTGTTTAATTTTAAAAACCAGGGCAAAAAAACCCCCCCAACCCTTCAGATGCTTCTGTAGTAATTTTAGGCTTGTTTGAGTAGCTGTTTGTTGGGCTGATCAGACATTGGTGATCTTTATGTTCATCTTTGCATAAGTTACCCCTTTAGTATTGCAGAGGGCAAATCCAAATGTAACTACTGCTAGTAAGGGTTTTCTTTTCATGTGTCCATTGTAGTAGTTAGACTTCTGCACTTGGTGCAGCTCTGAAATACCTCATCATTTCATGGTAACAGTACTTAAAAAGAGGTTTGGTCAGTGTGCTTAACAGTTTATCAGAGTTACAAAGTTAATGCAAGTTGGAAGTTGCACAGTGTCAAAGGTAAGTAAATGTCATATCTTGCCTCTTTCTTTAGGCCCTCGAGACTGTTTTGTAATGGGGTAATAGAAAGGAGATAGCATACGTGTTTTCCTATGTTTCTTACTAACTGGAGAGTCCATGGGGAAGTAGCAGCTTTTGTTAGTGTGTTGTATGTTTGTCAGATGTAGTTGAAGTTCCTTTAGGGCATGTAGCCTTATTGTTTTTCTCAATATATTAAAATATTTAGCATCAGTAGGCCTTGCTGAAGTCTGGGATAGTGTCTAAAACTCAGGTTCATCAAAGGAGTTATGAGGCTTTGTTTTTGTTTGATGGCTCTCCAAATTTAGAAGGGTAACTTGTAGAATTACTTCTCAGTTTATACTTTTTGTGTAAATACATTTGACCATGACAGGGTATGTAACAACTTCATTTTCAGACAGGTCTTCTGGTCATTTGTCCCTATCACTTTTTGCATCATGTGATGAGCAATGCAAGACAGTAACTTCCTATTAGCATTAAATTGGCACTTGGTTCCTCAGCTTGTCAGAGTTCGTTGTTACTTCTCAGTGAGAGCCATTTAACTGCTATTCTTCCTGGTCTAAACCAGTAACTTTCAGTCTTTGAAGCCTCACTGTGACAGATTAAGAGATTTGCCAACTTTCTGCTTTTACTACTTTGCATTTTTTCCCTCCACTTCCTCTTTCAGTTGTGTTCTTTTCTTTTGCATTTTCCACATGCACCCCCACTGGTGAGTGACACAAAATATGCTAAGAACACTTCTGTGTAATTTTACCTTTGTATTAACAAGTTTAGGATGAAATACTCAGACTATCTGCAATACTAGTCCTGTGCAATTAGCCTCACTATCACTTTCTCATCTGTAGGGATACTCTAGTCATGGGTAGTCTGGAAGTATAAGCAGAGCTTTTTAGCCTCCATCCTGCCCNCTCTTGGTACACCTTTTCTTTTCCTCCAAAGTCCTCCAGTAAGGATTTGTTACATTAAGAAGATGTGAGTAGGGTTTGGGATCAGTAGATGAAGTGTGTGTACCACAAAGGGTACCTTCTCCTTCACTGAGTAAAGGAGGAGAGACTTGTCAGAGAATCAGAGAATGTTAGGGGTTGGAAGTGACCTCTGGAGATCATCTAGTCCAGCCCCCTGTCACAGCAGGGTCACCTACAGCAGGTTGCATAGGATGGTGTCCAGCAGGGTTGGGAATGTCTCCAGAGACTGCACCACCTCTCTGGGCAGCCTGGGCCAGTGCTCTGCCACTCTCAAAGTAAAGANCTCAAAGTAAAGAAGTTCCTCCTTATGTTTAGATGGAACTTCTTATGTTTCAGTTTGTGCCTGTTCCCTCTTGTCCTGTCACTGGGCATCACTGAACAAAACCTGGCCCCATCCTCCTGATACCCATCCATGAAGTACTGATAAGCACTGAGAAGATCCCCCCTCAGTCTTCTCCTCTTTAAACTAACCAGCCCCAGCTCTCCCAGCCTTTCCCCAGCAGAGAGATGGTCAAGTTCCCTG
>VWZX01009084.1:22189-32806 GCA_013399015.1 Galbula dea | reverse complement strand
CACTGGCCTCCACTTGGACATGAATCCATTGACAGCCCCTTTTTGGGTGTGGCCGTTGAGCCCATTCTTTATACAGTGAGTCGTCCCTCCATCAAACCCATATTCCAGTACCTTGGAGGCCAGGATATCTTGCAGGACAGTGTTGAAGGCTTTGCTCAGCTCCAGGTAAATGAAGTCAGTTGCTCTTCTGCTGTCTGTTGATGTTGTAACCTCTTCATAGAAGGCCATCAGATATGTCAGGCACGATTTACCCTTGGTGAAGCCATGTTGATTATAACCAATCACCCCTTCATTATTCTTCTGCCTTGTTTCTATGTCATGGTTGACTAATGAAGCTAACCTAATAGTTTCATTTTCTCTCCAAGAAAAAGTGTGTATTTGAACCCACAATAAAGTTGCTTGCATCTTGGTCAGTTCCAGGAACAAACCACCTTTATTATTAAAATAAGTGTATTTCTTTTCCACCTGTCGAGATTAGGGTCCTTGTATATGGTGCCATTATGCTGGTTAGAGTTTGTAAAATCTAAACAAGTGGGGGCTGAAATAATCTGTTACATATTTGTTTCTGATATCTCTAGAAGATGAGAACTTCATGGTTAGTGAATAAGTGAATTCCTCACAGTTATGCAGTAAATCTACTTAAGAGCCAAATGCTCAATGTGAAGTTCAGTTCCTATCCTATACTTTGTCCACATGGGTCTGTCTTTTCTCCTGACCATGAAAACGATTAACATTAGATGGTTGACAAAAGATGTCCACAGTTTGGTTTCGGAAAGGGTAAGTGGAAGTGTGGCTTTGCAGATTGTCATTGATCACGGATGTGGCTTTACTGCTGGGACAGGGAAAGAGAAGAGAGGAAAAGTGAGGAGGCAGTAACTGTTTGGCAAAGCACTGAGATCTTATGTCTTCTGTCAGAGTCTTTGCCCTTACATGGACAGCTATGAGGGTTTTGAGAAGAAATGTGTGTACTTCTGTGATGTGCTGGGGAATTTCATTTGTGTCCACATCTGAGGTCCCCTAACACGACCCGGCTCCATAACTCTGACCCAAGGCTGGTAGGAATGGAGCTCTGCTACTCTGCTTACCTTGGGATTGTGCCACATGGAAGATATGTTCAAGTAGAAATAAAATAAAATTTGTTCAAAGTTTCACACCAGCCTTTAAACTGAAGGATTTGCTCAGCATCATGCATGTGTGGGGAATTCTAAGTCCAGCTTCCAAGGAGTGATTGGAAATGCATGGTGACAGCACTACTGACAAAGTTTTATTTACAAATCAGAAATCAAAGCAAAAGTTGACAAGGAATGAACCTTAATTCACATGGAGATTTAGACTTAAATTTTTTGTATAGTTGTCATCTTCCCCCCGTTTTCTTTATGGTGAGCCCAGTAAAACAAAACAAAAAATAAATCCTGGTTCTCTGGGACATCTAGTGTCTTTCTAACACTTCAAAATGTTTTCCTACACTTACTCTGTACATGTGGACTGGGCTGAAGAAAACTTTTCTGTGTTCATAACATATCTAAAGGGAAAACAGTACTCATTCATGATTGAATGGGATAAAGTGTTATGGCAATACATGAAAGAGTACAATTCTGCCATTTAAAGAGAAAATAGCAAAAGCTTTGTGTTGCTTTTTCCATGTTGTGGAAGGTCAAATTCTAGCCTGGTCATGAGCCAGAGACTGTGATCAATGGCAGTACTTGAAGGAAACCCAGTTGAGAGTGTAACCTTGCACCTTTCTGAAAAGCAAGTTGAAGACACTGAAGAGTCAAGAAAAGGAAAGTGTATGATTGACCTGCTCATCCCGGGTCAACTGGCAAAAACTTATTAAGGTCATGGTGATTTAGGAAGCTTTCTGACAGTACTTGCTGGAAACTTTTCAGGGCAGATACTTTGGTTAAGCTTTTCAACTTCTGCCCATTGATGTGCCAGTTCCTTCAGATTTCATGCTGAGGCAAAAAGAGAATAGAAGAATCTCAGTTTATGGGGCCTACTTTAAATAAATGCCCCAGACTGACTCAAGTGGAAAAGCTGGATTGTGAATTTACAACACAGCTTTCCATGCAGGTTAGATTTTCATATATTCTTTCAAGGTCATTCTTAAACCAGGAATTTCAGATAAAACAAGAATTAAAACATATAGTAGAGTTTGTTTCCCTTCTTTGAGAGCACCTTGAATCTCAAATGGAATTATAAATCAATACATAGTTTTATCCCATCTGTTTTCTTGCTCTTCTGGCTATAGATACAAAATAGACAGAATATTCATTTCAGGTGAGCTTTTGTAAATATTTGCTCTTTCTGCCTTTCTTTGAGCTTGTTCTGGAAGAAGGGGAAGTGGTTTAAATATATCTTTCATTAAAAATCTTTCTTCTGTAATTCCTGAGATTTTCATGAAGCCACCAAATGAGATGTGAGGTTGTTAACCAGAAGAGTCAGACAGAGCTATGTTTCTAGAAATGCACTAGGAATGGGAGCATATTATTTTCATGTGGCTAATATGTCAAGAGCAGAGACAGCCAGAGGCCAATAGCCTGAGAAAATGAGCAGTGACTCATGGATGTTCACTGACATTTGTTAAAATGTGAAGGGACTTCTTAGGAATTCTTATGGTAAAAAATCATTCCGTTTAAAGAAAATGAAGATGAAACTAACACCTGGTATAATCCAGTTAAAAACAGTCCTACAAGGACATGCTGCAGTGCTGTGACAAGAATAAAAAAAAAGTACTCCTAAGGAAGACAAAGTATGTCTCTTTGTCTTACTTCTTACGTCAACCTAGGAAACAAAGATATCTTCTGAAATCACAGCAAAAAAGGAATTTTTCATCACTTCTACTTTACTCGTAATTTTTCAGAGTCTCATAATATTTGCCAGCCACAGTATAAAGATGTTGCAATGATTGATTGGTTAAGATTAATAAATACTCAGGTCTCAAAATGGAAAGTTACCATACAGAATAATAACCCTGAAGCCCAGGAAACTTACAGCCAAAGCAGTGGTCCAGTGGTTCTGGTTTTCTGTCCCTCTGATCCCTATCAGGTATTTGTCTCATAAATATAATTTTGACAACATAAGTTAGATCTTCCTTTTGTTGGAGGTGCCAGACTGTGAAAACCACATATTCGGGCTCAGCAAACAGCCAAAGCTTGGCTAGGAAGCCTTTTTGAGGAGCTCCACTCCCAATTTAGATAAAGTGACTGGCCTTATAAGTGCTTTGAAGAAAAGCTGCAAGACTTACCTATTCCCCAAGAATTTTGTAATATCTGGCCTCCTTCTTATAGGGAAACAGACTGAGAGCACTGAAACCCAAGAATTTTCTGAAGCTAATCTACATTTTTCAGTTGACCTGAAAAGAATATGAAAACGGCCTAAATTGTGAGCTTTCTGGTTGGGTCTTTCTGCTTACTGAGAAGAACTTTAATTGTGGATTTCAACAGCTTTTTGGTTTTGCTTTTTGTGGAAATGGCTCTATTCTTTCCAGTTCCTGAAGCCTGAAAATTCAGACTATGAGAAACATTCTCTTTTTCCTTTTACATTTTCCTAAATCTAGAATTACTTTCTGTTTGGTCTGAATTTCAGATGTGGCTAGTGTGAGAAAAGTGTTCTTCTAGTTTTATTTTCAGAAATCTAGTTTTCAGAAATAACTCCATCTTGAACTGGCAGGCCTAAAAACTCACAGATAACTTGAAGTGGGACAGATAAAACTAAAGCCATGAACGGGAAGGCATGAATGTGTCTTCTTTCATTTAGGTCACTTAATTGTGTACCCAAGGATGTCACCCATTTTTTCTATATGGTGATGAAAAAAGATGAAGCTTTGCTCTTCATAAAGATAAAATCCTACATGACTGAAAATGGCTGGCAGAAGACATGGCATTTTTCTACTCACCTTGCACTATCCATTCTCATGATTTTTATGGATGCTGCGTTAAATAATTTAATAACTTGCAAATTGGTAGGCATCTAGGAGTCTGAGGAGCTGTGCTTTCTCTTGTCCTCCCACAGCTCTCTCTCCTATTGTTTTCCTTGTACTTAAGCATTTGAGCACTTTTGAAGGCCCGGTTTTGTTTTGTTGTTCTCCTAGTGCAGCGCCCTGGCATAGTAAATTGCTGCCCCATGAGCCAGGTCCATGGGAAGGAAGTCCTGACACTGAATATAATTATGCTAACTGGCTGAATAGGCAGGTAAACAGAAGCGATAATTTCATGAGGGGACAATTGCCATGTCCATTTCAGGGAGGTTTTGTTCTGAATGTCAGTAAATAAAGAGTGGCATATCCAGTGTCTGCTTGTGCAGACTGCTGTAATATAGTTGCTTTAATCACCTCTGGCATTGGGTGAAGGTTTCTGGAGTCTGAAAATATCCCATTGTGTATACCTTTTCTCACTGCTTTAGGATATCTATCACCTTTTTGGATGGTATGTTCGCTGACAATGACATCGATCCTGGCATCTTCAAAACATCTGTTTTGATGAACATAAATGAAAACTTGTCTCTTAGAATTTTTGATTTTTCCTTGATTTTGTCTATGTGCTATTAAGAGGATAAATAAATAAATAAATAAACCAAACAAACAAAAAACTCCCTAACTTCAAAACAACCAGCTCTGAGCATACAGTATCTGAATGTCTCATACAGCGATTACATGATTAAAATTCTCTCAGAATATCTGTCTGCATTTCTGACTTGCACAATGCAACCTTAATTGCTGGTAAGTGCTAAATTTTGTCACAGATAAAAAGAACATGAAAAGTGCAAAGCTTGTTAACATGAGCCAAGCCTGCCTTTTATCTGATATTTTCAGCACACTGAATGTATTTAAGCTGTTTTTCTGCCATTATATGGAACTTATTTTAGACATATCAAGTGCCAATTTTCTTTCAGATCATAAAGAAAGATGAGAGAACAGGAATTTAGTTGTTTTGTTGATAAGGCGAACACAATGTTGCGAATAGCAGTTCTGTCATAAATGATAGAATTAGAACCCAATTCCTACTGATACTTCTTATCTGTGCACCCATGCGTAATTGAATCAAAATGATGGGAGCCACAGAGAAGCAGAGAAACATGTTGCTGTAACAACTGTGATTCTGTGCTCTGAGACTGCTGAGGCTGGGGGCTGCGCTGAAGTGACTGAAACTGAGAAGATTGGGAAAAGACAGGGATGAACAGAAAAATTCCTCTCAGGCAGGTGTGGAATATAGGCCGAGTATCTTTTTGCTCCTATAATGCAGGAGCACTCAATCTGTGGAAGAGCACTGATTTCATACTACTCACCTTATTAGTCACTTTGCTTATTTTCCTGCACTTTGAGCAACATATACAGGCTGCAGGACGAGTGCTTGATGCGCTGTCTTGGAGAGTGGTGGTATAAACTCACCCAATATACTCCAGACACTTTTTTTGCTGACCTTGGTGGTGGATGTTATTACTGATGTGCTGTGGATTTTTAATTTCTAGGAGAACTGCTAGGAGAATTTACAAGCCAGAGGTTGTTTCAGACACAATGGCTGAGTACTTGCAAGATAGTATTTACTCTCAGTGGTATAATTTGGGAAGCTGTACTAGTTACCAATATCTTTGATCATTTTCTCCCTATCTCTACTTTGCCTTCACATTTTAGTTTTACAATTAACTGTGTTCATCTTAAAAATATAAGGCTGAAGAAAGATGAACAGTAGCTGTTTAGAACTAGAATACTTGCATAAGGGATTGCCTTAAACACTTCTGCATGACCTCTATGTGGGGAAAGTTGAAAGTAACTTCCAGCTAAAAAGAACAAAAAAGACTTGGTGAGACATTGGGTAAAACTTTCACACTAAGGATAAATGATCAATAAAAGAAACTACCTAGGGAAGTTAAGTAATATCTTATTCTGAATACTTTAAGAAGAAATAAGAAAATAATATCTTTTAGATACTGAGAGAGAGCTTATTTAGGATGCACACTCGAGAGAGAGGATGGACTACTCTGAAGTGATAATTGTCTTCTTCATGCATTGGGATCAGGAAGTTAGAAGCTGAGTGTACAGATCCATAGCCTGTGTCTTTTTTAAAATCATTGATTTGAAGAAATCATCTATTTTTTTCTGGAGACAGTGTGTCAGTTATATACTTAGGAACATTTTCCTGTAACTAGTGTGTATACAGGGAGCTAGAAACAGATAGAAGGGGTGTGCAGAAAAAGTAATGTAATAAAAATGACATCTAAAAATGAAACATGTAGCCTTAAAAATAAATTTAGTTTTTCATTAGGAAATAGATGATGTCTATAATGAGGGCAGTAAGCAAGACAGTCTGTAAACAGGGTTTAGCATCCATCAGTTTTTTTGTATTCTTGCTTTTATTTGCCAATGGTCTGTCAAGACTGTATTTTGGCAGCTGCGCCATTCATGAACACTATCCTGGAGTATCTGCTATGCTTCCACACAGAAAAAGCTTGACTTTTTCTTTATTGTTGTTTACAAGTGGTTTATAAATCCAGTTTATGAGATCACAATTAATACGTGGATTTTAAACCCTGAAAGATGTTCTCAGCTTGGGGCAAATGTTATTAGTTGACTTCTCTGAAATTGCTTTGAGCCTTACCTTTTCGCTGATTCTATATTTATCATTTCATGACTCAAATGTTAGAAATTCAGACAATATTCATAAGCATAGAGCTTATAGTACAGATGTACTGGCATTTTCAGTTACAGTGGAGTGGGATTTTAGGTCTGGATAGAGAAAAACACAGGGGAAATACTACTACTCTTCTGTTTGTAAATCCTGTGTTGAAAATAAGGATGGAAGATTTTTCCACGGGAGACAGTAGTAGCAACTCTACCAAGCTTCATCCTGTTCTCGTATGGGGAGACAGGGGAATGGCTTCCTCTAAAACACTTCAGGACACAGGGGTCTAGGGTGGCTCCTTCTGTTTTCATTGAATCTTTTAGTGTGGTACCTCATTGCAGGCCACAAAGGCCAGGCTCCTGCAGGAGAGAAACTAGACAAAGCAGAGGTCAATTTCTAACACGAAAGAAGATAGATAGCCTGAGGCAGTCAGCTAGCAGTTTTGCAGCTGATACACAGAGGCCTTGACACCCTACACAGTCTTAGCATGCTATTCTCCCCATAGCTAACAGTGTCAGTCTTATCGCATTCATATGTCTTTGAAGTGCACTGGTTTTATTACGTTTATGGTAGTTGTTTCTAGCTATTATATGTTAGTTCTTAATTGGTCAACATCCTTTGTATATGTAAGTGTCACTTGCTAATTCGTCAGTACCCTTTGTGTATGAAGGTGTTACTTACTGATTGTTCAGTGCCCTTTCTCTATGAAGGTAATTGGTCATTATCCTTTTTGCAAGACTTTAAATTCTAACTTAGGGAATAATAAAACGATTCTGATTGCCATCAGCAACTGGGTCCGTGCCTAATACGCCACATTTTAGTAGTTTTAAAAAATGTTTTTATTGTTTGTTAATCAGAAGGGTTAAACAACATGAACTTTAGGGCTCCTTTTTTGATAGAAGAGTGCATTTGCTTCAGCTGATCGAAAAGTTTTCAGACCTTTCATCTCTTCAAATGTGAGATTTTTCCATACTCTTGATTTACTTGGTGATGATAGTGAAGGAACATGGTTTCAGAAATGGTTTCTGCTGTGCTTTTTTATAAGCTACCTTTACTGTACGAAATTTCCAGACTAAGGCTCTGATTTAATGATAACTTCAGGTTTGTACCACATTGACAGAGGAAGCATTTGATTAGTTAAATCAGACCTTTGGTATTTTCTTCATCTCCTAAAAACATATTTTAAAGATCTTTCTTCTGGTTCGTTAAATAGGAATACTGTGCGAAAAAGAGGAATTCTGTGTCTTGGCAAAAAACCCCAAGATTTTTTGTTCTTTTGGAGGAGTTGTTTGGAGCAAACTTTCCTACACTTCCAGAGAGGAAGGAGCTCATTTATCTTTACACTCTTCCTGTAAGTCAACAAACAAACTTTGTGATGACAGATGCACAAGGACTTGCAACCCCTTCTGGGGAAGTACCTTCAACCAAACTAGCGAAATGGTAATGTCTAGAGTTATTGAAATACTCTCACCAGTCTCTGCACCTTTTCCCTACCCAGAGGTCTTCTGTGGTCTCAGAGAAGACCATCAAAGAAGTTTATAGAAGGAGATTTTTATGTGGATGGTCCTCTTAGCATAGGAAGCAATATCGAAAGATGAAAAATCATTTTACCTACAACTACAGATTTTAACCCTCTATTTTATTTTGCAGAGAAGCGTTTGAATCTTTTAAAATACTAGGGCCATCAAATTTTTATTTAAATACACAAGAAGCAATTGGTGTGGTGCTGCCATCATGGTTCTCATTTCCAACCAAAGAAGAAAGGTGCTAAATTAAAAAAAAAATTTTTGCCAACAATTCGCCAGCTTGCTTATGCTTGCAGGAGTGTATGACTTTATTTTACGGTAATTTTGTGGATCACTGCTTGATGTTTTCCTCCCCTCTGTGGGTCTTACAGGTTTTCATGAACCGAGAAATACTGCCTGTGGTTACAGTATATCTGCAGAAGGGGCATCTATACAAAGGGTATATATGCCTAATGAAGATCAGTGCACAATTGTCTAGATGAATGGTAATAGATTTTTGTTTAAGGGTATATCTACCCAGCAGTCACTCCTGCAGTTCATAACCCTGAGCTGACATGGATTTTGACTACCTTCTAGCTGTGCAAAAGCCCCAGAGTACTTCCTTATTTTCTTGGGTTGCTCTTCTCAATTCCAATGAGGCTAAGGCAAATGTAATTACAAAATTAAGAATATCAAATCCTTCTGTTTACAACAAATTCAGACATAGCAGTATCTGCAAGTGAGGCTCTTAGAAGGTAAAATAGTCTTATNGATCAGTTAGAAATGAATCTGGCCTCTGAGGTTAAGAATAATAAGAAAAGTTTTTAAAAAATATATTAGTAGCAAAAGGAGGCCACATGAAACCCTCCATCCCCTAATGGCTTGTTGTGGTTAGAGGCTTTGCCGACTCCGACCCATGGCAGAAAAATCCTTATTACCCCTCTTTCCCCCCCAACCGGAAGAGATAGGGGACAATAAGGGCAGAGAGGCTTCTGGATTGGAATGTAAAAACTAAAACTGCTTTAATAATAGTAACAATGTTAAATGAAACATATATAAATATATACAGGACCCAAGTACCAAACCCAGCTCCCCCTCTCTATGATCATTAGGTCACCAGCTGAAATTGCAAACTTTCCATGCTGTAAAGGTCCCGGTGCCAGCTCCAGCTCTCGGTGTCAGTTTCACATGTGCAGCTCCCCGCTCTCCCAACACCTGTTCACCAGCTAGCCCCCAGCACAGACAGGATGCCAGCACACTCTAAATCCCAGCCTGGCACCCAGGGTCCCAAAAACCTCCATTTTCCACTTCCCCCTGGGGGAGGGTCCTTCCCGACTGAGCTTGGGATTCAGAAATTTCAGGTTTTTTAAAAGGGGCAGTACAGTTTAGCAGGTAGCTATGGCAAGGGGGGGGGGTGGGGTGGGGAGAAAGCTGATAGTGACTATGATGTATATGGGATGGAATACTTTTTAGAAAATAAAGTCACTGAACAGAATTAATTAACAGAATTAATGAGGTTTAACAGAATTTATTCAGT
Source organism: Galbula dea (assembly GCA_013399015.1). NCBI lineage: Eukaryota > Metazoa > Chordata > Aves > Piciformes > Galbulidae > Galbula > Galbula dea. Next base: position 23,147 of record VWZX01009084.1, on the reverse strand, counting down.
TAATTAATTAACCCAAACCAGGACATGGATGCACGAGAGTAGTTAGTGACAAGGGACGAGGATAAGGCTGAGGTGCTTAATGAATTCTTTGCCTCAGTCTTTAATAATAAGTTTATTGTTTCAAAGGGAATCCATTCCCCTAATCTGGGGAATGTGGTCAGGGAAAGGTGTGAATCCCCCCTAGTCCAAGAGGAGATGGTCAGTGACCTGCTGCATCACCTGGATGAACACAAATCCATGGGGCCGGATGGGCTGCACCCAAGAGTGCTGAAAGAGCTGGCAGGGGTGCTCACCAAGCCATTGTGCATCATTTTTTAAAAGTCCTGGCTCACTGGGGAGGTACCAGCAGACTGGAAATCAGCCAATGTTACCCCCATATATAAGAAGGGAAGGAAGGATGATCCGGGAAATTACAAGCCTGTCAGTCTGACTTCTGGGCCAGGAAAGCTGATGAAGCAGATCGTCCTGAGTACAGTTCTGCGGCACTTGCAGAGCGGCCAGGGGATCGGGTCCAGTCAGCATGGCTTCACAAAAGGCAGGTCCTGTATGACTAATCTGATCTCCTTCTATGATGGGGTAACTAGTTTATTAGATGAAGGAAGGGCTGTGGATGTTGTCTACCTTGACTTTAGCAAGGCGTTAGACACAGTTTCCCACAGCATTCTCCTAGAGAAGCTGGCTGCTCGTGGCTTGGGTCAGCACATGCTTGGTTGGATAAAAAATTGGTTGGAGGGCCAAGTCCAGAGGGTTGTGCTCAATGGAGTCAAGTCCGGTTGGTGGCCGGTCACCAGCAGTGTCCCTCAGGGGTCAGTGTTGGAGCCTCTCCTGTTCAACATCTTTACTGATGACTTGGATGAGGGGATAGAGTGCACCCTTGGTAAGTTTGCAGATGACACTAAGCTGGGTGGGAGTGTCGATCTGCTTGAGGGTAGGCAGGCTCTGCAGAGGGACCTAGACA
>VWZX01009084.1:0-21834 GCA_013399015.1 Galbula dea | reverse complement strand
AGGTGGTGGAGTCACCGTCCCTGGAGGTTTTTAAGAAGAGAATGGATGTGTTTCTTCAGGGGATGATTTAGGGGTAAGAGTAGTGTAGGGCTATCGGTTGGACTAGATGATCTTGAGGGTCCTTTCCAACCGTAATGATTCTGTGATTTTGTGATTTACAGTTCTGGCAGTGACCTTCATGAAATGAAAAAATAAAACCCTCTCAGGAGCCATAAATGTCTCTGCCCCTCCATCCAAAACTCCAGCCTTTTGCCATTGTGAAATCTGGTACAATGTCTGGATACTTCCTAAATTTAGGACTGAACTTGTACTCTTGTCCTGAAATCAATAGGCTATTGAATGCAATACTCAGCTGAAAGCAAATAAGGAAACCTGCTTGGACCTTTATTTTTTAACACTAGCTACAGGTCTGTGATATTATAGGGGTTAATCATGCTGTTTCTGTGATATCTTAGATTTACATATGCAAACACATTTAAATCAGTGGGTATTAAGATTTATTATGAACAAGGTAGCTGCCTTCCTGTTCCTACATTCTTGTTCTTCTTTCAGTTCCTAGTTGCTGTTTTTAGAAGCAACCTTCAATCTTTCAATTATAAAAGATGTATTCTTGTATCCCATAAGATTAGTTCTAGCAGTATATATAGAATCATAGATGTAAGCTGGCAGTCCCACCAGATTGGAAGGGCACAAATTTAAGTAATTTAATTTTGTTTTCTTCCATGTGGGAAGCTTAAAAACCTTTAAATATAATCCAAAGCCTAATTATAAATGCTCCTTCCCCAAGGTTCTAATGATTAGAAACTGAGCTTTGTTTTATGCAGATGTCAAAAGAGCTAATCTAGCAAATCACTAGAATAGGCACGTATAATAAAATTTTCATAGTCTGTTTATTTGTCTAATTGAATAAATGGTCAAACCCAGAATGTATGCTTTGTAACCTGCTCTTGACAGAACTTCTGTTGGGAATAATTATCCTTACTCTATGTATGCTTTGTGGTTTGCCTTTTAAAATTACAATTGAATCGAATAGAATCAAATTGAATCGAATTGTTATGGTTGGAAAGACCTCTGAGATCATCGAGTCCAGCTGTTAGCCTAAAGCTACCAAGCCCATCACTAAACCACTTAACCAAGTTAGGTAAAACAGTTGAATTAGGGTCTGAGGATAAAGGAAGACTATTATTTTTGCTATCTGAAAAATGTGTGAAAACTCATTTGAAAAAAATTGATTTTAATAGATTGGACCTTGTTGCTAGATGATGGTATTAATTCTGACATTGCAATTGGTGTGCTCTTTGTAGAGGCTTTTTTAGCTTATATTCTGATGGAGTACATTTAGTAAGAGCCATCATCCAAAATCTTCTCTACTTGTCTATTTTTTGTTGTTCTTTTGGTTTCTGAAACTCTGCTTAGACTGCTGGAACTTTTTGCATTGAATTTGTGTAACCTGCATAAAGTATTTAGAGGACATGACAAGGTCATGCAACAATTCCTCATTTAACTGTTTCTACAGTAACAACTCATTTTTCTGACCACTTTCTATCTCAAATATTGTATCATTTATAAACATGGAGGAAAAAAAAGCGTGATGTAAAAAAGCAATTTGTGAAGACCATATGCATTTCTTAAGCTCTGCTCAGTGATTATAGAATCATAGAATCATCAGAGTTGGAAGGGACCTTAAAGATCATCTAGTTCCAACCCCCCTGCCTGGCAGGGACGTCTTTCACTAGACCAGGTTGCCCAGGGGCCCATCAAGCCTTGTCCTAGAAGCTTCCAGGGATGGGGCTTCCACAACAACTCTGGGCAACCTGTTACACTGACTAACCACCCTAACAGAAGAACTTCCTCCTAATGTCTAATCTCAATCTTCCCTCCTCTAGCTTACACCCATTTCCCCTGGTTCTATCACTACCTGGCCTTCTAAAATGTCCCTCACCACTTTTCTTGTAGGCCCCCTTAAGGNCGATGCTTGGGATTGCCCCAACCCAGATGTAGGACCTTGCACTTGGTCTTGTTGAACTTCCTGAGGTTGGCTTGGGCCCACCTCTGCAGCCTGTCCAAGTCGCTCTGAATGGCATCCATCCCCCCCAGTGTATCAACCAGACCACACAGCTTGGTGTCATCAGCAAACTTGCTGAGGGAGCACTCAATGCTACTGTCCATGTCGCCAACAAAGATGTTGAACAAGACTGGTCCCAGTACTGATCCTTGAGGGACTCCACTTGTCACTGGCCTCCACTGGGACATAAATCCATTGACAGCCGCTCCTTGGGTGCAGCCATTGAGCCCATTCTTTATCCAGCGAGTGGTCCCTCCATCAAACCCATATTCCACTAACTTGGAGACCAGGATGTCGTGGGGAACGTTGTCAGAGACTTTTCTCAGGTCCAGGTAAATGATATCTGTTGCTCTTCCCCTGTCTATTGAAGTTGTGACCTTTTCATAGAAGGCCACCAGATTTGTCAGGCATGATTTACCCTTGGTGAAGCCATGTTGATTTTATCTAATCACCTCTTCATTATCCTTCTGCCTCAGCAGTGCCCACATGAGGATCTGCTCCATGATCTTACCAGGCACAGAGGTGAGACTGACTGGCCTATAGTTTGCTGGGTCATTCTTCTTCCCCTTTTTCAAAATGGGGGTTATGTTTCCCTTTTTCCAGTCAGTGTGGACTTTACCAGACTGCCATGACTTTTGGAATACAATAGAGAGTGGCTTAGCAACCTCATCTGCCAATTCTCTCAGTACCCGTGGGTGTATCCCATTGGGTCCCATGGACTTGTGAACTTTCAGGTTTTTCAGATGGTCACGAACCTGATCTTCACTTCCCATGGGCAGTTCTATCTTCCCGCCCCTGCTATTATCTTCTTTGACTTGGGGGTGTGGCGGGAGCCCTTGNTGTGGCGGGAGCCCTTGCCAGTGAAGACTGAAGTCAAGAATCTGTGGAGAACTTCAGCCTTCTCCACTTCACCTGTCACCAGTTCTCCTGTTTCTTTTCTGAGGGGGCCCATACCTTCCCTAGTCTTCCTTTTTCCATTAATATATTTATAGAATTTTTTACTATACCCTTTGATTATCTCTGTCTAGATTTATCTCCCACTGAGCTTTAGTTTTCCTAACCAATTCTCTTGCTGTCCTGACAGGTTCCCTGTATGCCCCCCATTCTAGTTGACCCTTCTTCCACTCCTTATATAGATTCTTTTTACGAGACAGCGTGTCCAGGAATGTCTTGTTCATCCAGGCAGGTCTCCTAGCAAGGGAAGAATGATTTGCTGTTGAGGTCTCAAAGAATAATATAGTCAAGGTAGCCCCTGTCAAGTGCCACAAATGAGAAAGAAGTGTTAGACATGATGATCAGTTGCTCTGGGGCAGATCTTCTGAATAATTGTGTGAAGCATTGCTTTAACACTGGATTAAAATGCAACCAGATTGGGCACCAGACTACACTGACTGGCCTGGATCTTCCTGATATATTTGTACAGCACAAAGACATGCAATTTGTTCGCATACTTCCATTCATAGTCTGCTACCCTTCACCCAGCTGTTATACCGCTCTGGCTTTTAAGAATGCCAGTTACCTTCCAACTCACAGAGATCACAGAAATGAACTCTCATGACAGGGCAGAGATGTGGTGGAGTCCTTTATTCTGTCCAAGGAAAGACTAGATAGATTTCAAATGCAATGAAACTTTTCTTTCCTTTTTTTCCCCTTCACTTTTTTTAAGTTTAGAGTCCCATTAGCACTTCTGCAAAAGCTGCCATTCCAGCTGAAAGTTGAGGATGAACAGGTCTCCAAGGACACAAGAACTTCATCTTGGTTATGTTCAGATTTGCATTCATTAGATCAAAAAAGCAGCCATATGTGGATTTATGGAAGATACTGTTCTCTCCAAAATTTCTTACCATGGCTTGGTCTACAGGCTGTTATTGCAGATTTCAATCTTAAACCATCAAACTGGTGAGATAACAGTGAGTTGGATTTTGTCTAATCTGCCTTGAACGTAATAAAGGATAATGCCACTGGCATGGAAACTCTTCAGGGAACCTACACAGAAGCCTCAACTATAAACTGCTTGAGAAACTAATACTGCAAACCTGACCGACAACTGTGGGTATTTCTGTATTAAACAGCCCCATGTTGCTCCAGGTGAATTTCTGTTGGTTTTGGTCCAGTGGTTAAAATGAAGTCAGTGACAATCTTCCTGGCAAAAACAGGGCAAGATTAAAAAATGCTGATGTATCTTCCTGTTTTGTGTGCCAATAAGTCAGCTGAATATGGGGTAAACACTATGTGGCAGGGCATCCTTAGGAGTCTATGTGTGTCCATCATTACTTTGACTGGCAGTTTCCTTTATCATCAGGCTTCACAGCACCAAGGTCTGCCCATGACTGTAAGCTCTACTTTGCTAAAACCTAAAGCAACGTGACTGTAAATGAGGTGCCATTATGTCACTACTGCTGCAGTATTAAGGTAGTGAGAAATATATCTTACAGAACTGACCTGGAGACTGAGGATCATTTGAAAGGTATAAACAAAAGAACAGGACTTTGAGTAAATGATGGAATTGCTCACAGATCTATATCAAATTGCAATCTTTTCAAGGTGTAGAGAATGACTCTTCACATTTGTGTTTCCAGAATTATGATTTCCAGATGCTAGGAATGGGAACATAAACCTTTTGTCATTTGCTCTCTGCCTTTGAAAAGTCTTACTAGACATCTGGTATGCTCTACCTATCATGTGTTGAAGAATAAAGTTGCCCAGCTAACACAATTTCAATATGCAATAGCTGTTGATTTTTCTTTTTTTAATGCTTGCAATGTCATAATTTTTAATATGTTTCTGTTTCTTTGAAGCAGAAAGTTATGCAGTATTCGCCTACAGACTTCAAGAGATGAAGACTCCTGCATGTCGCTTATTCTCATGGCATGTCTGTTTTCATTTGCCATGTCTATAACTTGCAGAATTTGTTATTGTGTTTGTTTATTCTTCATTTCAAGGGCGTTTTTATGTACTGATATTTTCCTCTTTTACTGAGGTTGAAAATGTTGACTTTATACAGGCGAGAGATAACCTCCCTCAAGAAAGCTGTCCTCTTTTCCTAGAGGGACAGGAACGTAGGATTTGTCAGAATTCTGACACTAGATTCAGTGTATCATTCAGTATCCAATTTTGCAATGTACAAAGCACTGAATCCTCAGAAGAGGAGGTAAGAAAGGGCAAAATCTTTGTAAAAGGATGTAATTAATTAAAAAATTAAGCTTCTATTCCACTACCACCCTACCTGATTTCTTTTTCTAATGCTGTTTTGATCTTTAAAATGCTTCTTCCTCTGACAGAGTGAAACGGTTGCTGCATGCTGCTGCTGGAATTCCACATTAAAGAGGAATTTGGTGATGTTGATGTTTTTGCATCACCAGCAGATGTAAAGGAAGCTGCATTCACAAAACACTTTAAGCTGCATAATGACTCTTGAAAGCCAAAGGAGGGTGAGGAAGGGAGCACACTCGGAGGGCTCTGAAAGGGTACATTATGTCTCTGCCAAATGTCATGCTGTAGAGAGGTGCCAGCTGAGCAGAGATACAAGGAATGAATGCCTGTAGGTCACAGGGTCCAAGTGTCACTTGGTTTCCCACACACACCACTGTGCTCCAGCTGCAGAGGGTGTAGCAGTGGCACTGAGTCCACTGGACAACTCAGGATGGACAACACAGATGGTTGGCCCTTCTCCTGGTGGTGCTGATGGTGCACATAAGAGGTCTATACCCCTTCTTAGGGGTAGGATTAGGGCAGAAGCAGGTGGAAGACAATAGGCTACTGTCTTTTCCCTATATGCAGGCAGTGAAATTGGTATCTTGTTCTATAAGCTTAGTGGAAGAGAGTTATGGCACACTTTAAATCACAGTCTTTGAAATGTGTAGAATGATGTTCCTCATTTATGCTTTTAAATATGTGAAGGGTGTGTGTCAGGAGGATGGGGTCAGGCTCTTCTCACTGAAGCCCAGTGACAGGACAAGGGGCGATGGTTGTTAGCTGAAGCATAGGAGGTTCTGTGTGAATGTGAGATACATTTTTTTCCCATTGAGGGTGCCAGAGCACTGGAACAGACTGCCCAGAGAAGTTGTGGAGTCTCCTTCTCTGGAGATATTCAAAACCCATCTGGACGTGCTTCTGTGTGACCTGGTCTAGGGAATCCTGCTGTGGCATTGGGGTTGGACTAAATGATCTTTCGAGGTCCCTTCCAACTCCTTCCAGCTCCTAACATTCTGTGATTCTCCTTGGTGGTTTCTCCGCCTTAATTGTTTTGTTTTTACTTAAAGATTCACTGGCAGCTATATTTTTCACCATCTGGGGAATGAGAGGAGGGGAGAAGAGAGCAAGGCTTTTACCTATGGGGTGCTTTCTCTGATTTTGCTGGAGAAGCAGAGCTCTCTTTAAGATTCTGTGCTTATGCTAGATTTCCTTTCCACTGAAGTGTTTGTTCTGCTGGATTCTGAGTAGTAGACTTAATAAGCTAGCTTTTCCCATATTTTTTATGGATGGGTAACTTTATAGTTTTCCATGTGTGTTCTGAAATTACAGCCTTTCTTGCTTCCTGTGTGGTGACTGCTCAAGACCCACTAAACTTGCAGGTCATTGAAGTGTTTGTAAAAGCATGGGACAATGTGTGATATCTTTCTTTGTACAGGGTTGCTTTTCTCTATCCACACATAAAAATGACATTGAAGTTAAGATTTTGTTGCACAGATACTCTGCTCTGGTTTTAGAAATCCATTATTTGCAAAATGCTTTCGCTTTTCAAAGATCCTCGGCTCTTTCCCTTGGTGCCAGATCTTTACTTCTTGTCTCCTTTACTCCTCTTACATCCTTCTCTTCTTCCTTCCTTCTTCTATGCCTCCTTCACCAGTTCTTCTCTTCCTTTCTCTTTTTCTTCTTTTCCCTTTATTTCTTTCCTTCTTTCTTTCTTTTTCTTTTCTTTTTCTCTCTCTTTCCAGATACTTCAATAGATTAAAAACATGACTTTTCTGTAAGTACTGTGTTATGTTTTCTGTCAGGAAACCTAGTGCCTGTTTCAGAAGCTGGAAATGGACCCTCTCCAGTTTGTGTGTGTTTGGGGGGCTGTGGGGAACTTTGCTGCTGTAATGGTTGCTTCCTTTTCACCTCTTTTTTTCTGTTTCTTCTTTGTAGGTTGTTTCTCTGGTTTATTCTCAGATTAATTTTGAATTTCCTTTCCTGAATGAAGCTTTTCTTGCTTTTGTTCTTTGAACCCAATCCACCATCAATGAATACCAGATTAATCAGGCTGAAGTTAACAGTGCCGTGGAGATTTAGAACAGATGGGGCTTTACATGAATTTCTTCTGTAATTTTGCTGCATCATAATGTATGTAGTATGCTTTCTGAGTGTTCTTTCCATTTTCTGTTCTTCACACTCCAACCTCACTGCACTTCCATGTGGACATGTGTGCCTGATAGTGTGACATTTAAGTAGATATTGTTCCTTCTAAAGACTGAAAATTCTGTGGATTTCTGGGAGCAGCTAATATTTGGCTGAATGTAAGCAAGTATCTAAAGTTCTGTAGTGTTGAATTGTTCCTGAGAATATAATGGTCCAATTGAAAGTATCATAATCTATAATTCTGCTAAGGTACTTCATAATTCAAAGGTACTTCAGTATTCATGGAGAGATGTCAGATAGAAAGTAGAATGGAGATGTTCACAGATGGAATCAATCTTTCTTATAGTTATAAAACATAAGGAAGAAAAAAGATTGGATATTTGTTTCTCAGTAAAAAAAAGCCCCGAATCTCTGTTTCTCTCTGAGCTTTGTCTTTCCTGCCAGTTAGAGCTAAGAGAAGGTGCAGCCCATGCTACTCATCCTTGCATAGAAATCAGGAATACAATGATCACTTGTGCCAGTGTCTGTTGATAAATGACTGGTTTTGAACAGCTGGGAGTTCTAGAGAAGTACAGTGCTGTTTTCCATAGCTTTACAGAACAGAACACAAACATGGCTATGCCTGCTTTTGCAGAGATTTCTGTGAAAATGTTATGAGTGGAGTCACTTCCACCTTTTGCACCCTTGCTGGAAGACACTCACAGTCACTTCCTGCTCCCTAAATCCATGGTGTTAGAGATGCTGGTTCTCTGTGCTGTTTTTGGCTGCGGAAGAGTTAATTTTCTTCATAGAAGCTAGTATGGGGCTATGTTTTGGATTTGTGCTGCAAATAGTATTGATGATACAGGGATGTTGTGTTGTTTTAGGTACTGCTGAGCAGTGTGTACAGATCAAGGCCTTTTCTGCTTCTAACACCACTCCACCAGCAAGTAGACTGGAAGGGCAAAAGAGGTTGGGACGAGACACAGCCAGGACAGCTGAACCCAGCTGACCAAAGAGATATTCCATACTGAATGATGTCATGCTCAGCATATAAAGCTGGGGGAACAAAAAGGAAATAGACAAGACATTTGAAGTTATGGTATTTGTCTTTCCAAGTTACCCTTCTCATTCTCTCTTGCATCCCATAGGCTGTGTTGTGCTTAGTTGCTGGCCAGGGTTAAACCACGACAATCTCTGAACTTGCTTTGCAGGCTAGATACAGCTTTGTAGATCTCCTCAGTATCTCTTCGAGTACCTAGACAGATGCTCTGAAAGGCTCCAGGTTACAGTGGAAAAGACTTTCTTCAGGTGTCCAAAATGAAATATGGACTTGCTTGAGGAAGTTGTGAGCACAAAGCTGCATCCAGACCTGTCTTGCCAAATAAGGCTGTGATCTGGGGTGAGGAGCACAAGGGCTTGGGGTCTGTGGAAAGAAATTTATTTTACACCTTTTGTAGCCCCTCTCTGAAAATAAAATTGATTCCCTTAGACTTGTTTATGATGCTTTGTCACAGTAGTCTGGGTATCATGAAATCCTCAATAGTTTAGCTTCCAGGACTTTCAACACATTCAAATTTTATTATCTTCATTTTAGAGGTGAGGTATAACAGCATCAAAATTGGAGAATAATAAAAATAGATTCTTGGTCAATCAAGTTTACAAGCCAAAAAATGAGGCAACATCCTTCAGTTCAGAAAACAAAACAAACCAAAAAACCAATACAAACTTAGCTGTTGTTTTCTGTTAGATCCATTTGCTTTGCAGTTTTATGATAACCTGTAGTGCTGAACTCTGTGACAATTAAACCAGTGGCTCTGTACCTAGCTTTGTGTAACACTGCTGCTGTTCCTAATTCTGGGCAGTCAGCTAGTGATTGCATAGGAGCTGACGGAGAAGAGTTTACAGGAAGGTGATGATTTTCTGATTAAAACCAGAATAGCTTCCATAGACATAGAGGGAAAAAAATTAACACCCTGACACTTGATAATCCACATCTGACAGTGCAAGCTTCACTATTATTTAAAGAATGTCTCCCCACCCCCTCTAGACATACTAACAATTCAAATATGGGTAGAAGGACAGACACTAATATTGGAGCATGGTTATGTAAAAAAAAAAAATGTTTTTTAAAAAGAATTCCTGGCATATGAATTTCTGGAGTTCTTCATTGCAGGATTGGATTCTTCTATGTAGTTATCAGTGGATGATAACATTTTCATGGATATGATGCACTTAAAGGAATGGGATAAGCATCAATGCCAACCATTTCCTAGGCATTATTTCTGTTAACAAAAGCTTTTCATGTGTAGCTTCCACAATACTAAAGTGTTCATTTTTTTGGTGTTCTTTAGACATGGTCCAGCTATGAACATTGCCATAAAGATAGTGCTAGCAAAAGAAGAAGGGCCAAACTTAGGGAATATTTTTGGGTTCAGTAGTAGGATACATAATAGCACACACTCATTGGATATAGGCATATAGGAGATTATTGCTATTTGTCTCAGGATAAAATTTGCTTTTACTTTAGTACTATAATTTACTCAAAGGGAAGTTGTATGTATATATGTATATAGGAACAATAAAGGACAAGATTGGGAGCACAACCCTTTTTGACAGCCAGTGATTGCACAGAAGCTGACTGAGAAGTGTTTCTGTTTAAGCAGTCAGCAATCTCTTAAAACAGCTAAGTTAACATTTCTGTGCTCAGCTAGGGTAGCTTCTGCTTGAAGCTGAAAGTGGAACATAACATAATCCATTATGGATGGATATTTGAGAAAAGAGTTGTTCTCAGCATAGATATACTTTGTACTAAGCAATCATATGAGGCTGCTACATTCAGAAGTATGACTGACTTTGCAGAAGATGGGCATTGAATCTGTGGCAGTGTAACAGAAGTATTAACTGAAACGCATCACATTAACCTTGTTGTTTTGAAGGGCATAAAAGATAAGGTCAAACTGCACAAAATGACAAGTCAGAAGAAATCAGAAGTGGACCAAGGTTCAAACAATGGCATGAAAGACAACCTTGTTTTACAGAGAAATGTTTTCTTTAATAGAAAAATAAAAAGAGACAATAGGCAGACCTTCCAGTCTTTCAACTCAGCCTTTATTCTTTGAAAGCCATAATCCTTACAGAGGGGAGATGTAGACCTCTCCCATGATGGGGAATATGACCCACAGGTGTGCATTGCTCCTGCTAGGACAATACTTTAACAGTTAAATGGTAGTGCTCCTCCTTACAGTGCAAATCTTAAACAAACTGTCCCATCCAAAGAGTTCTCCTTGTTAAGACACTTTACTGAAGGCTCTGAGAAAAATAAATGGGGAGAAGTAAAGACAATCACATCAAAATTTATGTTTATACACATATTACTTACTCATCTGCAATTGCAAGCAAGAAGGAAAACAATTGTAGAAACACCATTCTTTTTTCTACCATGAATTTTACTTACTTTCTCCCCAGTTCTAATATTCGGACTGGGGAAGGGGAGGGGCTTGTGTTGTTAGTAGTGAAACTGTTTGCTCTAAACGAAGATAATGTAACAGGGAAAATAACCTAAGGCTTCCAGTTTTTTTGAAACAGTGAGATTAAAGACATATTATGTGTTGACTAGAGATAGTCATCCTCTTAACCCAGGAACCAGCAGAACCTGGATGCATTTTTGGAGGTGTATAGCCTTGCCTTAAGGGGAAATGTTGCTGCTGTTGCAGGCAGTCGTATGAGAATGCAATGGATATTTACTCTGAAGTAAGACTGTTGTCTACAATGTATTAAAATTAGGATGTTATAAGGTAAGTCAGGGGATCTGTTCCAAAAGATCAGTAAGTCATTTGCAATAGACAGATTATACTAATCTCATTTTGGGTGCTTAGTGTTGTGTGGACTGACAGCAGGTGTTTAGCCTGTTTAGCTAGGCAGGCTATAAATAGGTGTTGCATCACACATAAAAGCTTTTTATGCTGAAAAAGCTCTAGTACAGTGGAAAAAGATATGAGAACTGCCTATGTGGTCTTCTTTGAACTAGATGTGCTAATGCCCTCCATGCTGAAACACAGCAGTCAAACTCTTCCCTCCTACATATGTAAAGCTAAAAAGCTCTCTCTATATATATACTCTTGTCATACAAGTACCTGCAGCTTAATGAGTCACTACAAGAGGTATTGCTTCGAGAGTGTAAGAGTTAAGGTTGCAGGTGTGGAAAGCAAGCCTTACACAAAAATATTGATTTAATCTTCTAGAGGAATTCTAGGATAGCAAGGGGAGGAGGAGAAGATCTTCTCCTATGATACTATTGATCAAAGATACATTGTATGTTTTCACAAGTTTATTGAAAGGTACAAGTGATGCAACAGATCACTGGTACATTCACCTGTTTTAATCAGTAATGGCCACTTTAGAAAAATTTTCCTTCAGCTCAGTAGAGAATATGATGTAGTCAGGGAGGAGGTAGCAAGAGAAATGTTTCTAAACTTGATAACACTGGGAGTGATCACATTATAAAGATTTTTGTATTGTCTTTATTTCAATCTTGTCAGTGTCACTGAAGAAGAGTGCAAACATGCCATTTTATACCCTTGCAAGGCCCTTGGTAAAGGAGCAGTATCTGCAGTGTCTATGACAGAACATTTGAAGTTGCATCTACAGAGTGCCACTTGCAGCTGGTAGAAAAGAGTGAATATGGTACACAGCAACTGTCTCTACTAGTTGTAGTTTAAGGCATAATGAGACGGAAATGGCAGATGTCCTTTGTCTGCTCTGAATTGGTAGCTTCAACAAGAGCTACCTTCAAACTGGAGGGTTTTGACAGACCCAGTTAGAAGCATCTTTCTGTCAAGACAAGTTCACAGCTTTTTTATTGCATGTGGAGCACAATTTCACCGGTCTAATTAAATTTTTTATTCTGACATATACAAAAAAGGAAAGGCTGAAGAAGCAAGCGACTAGAACAGTTGCCTCTTCTATCTGTCCCAGTTATGGTGAAATACTACGCTTAAGGCTCTTACCAAGGATGTTTCCTGCTATCATAATTTTTAATATTATTTCCTTCCTTCTTCTACTGTATACGCTCACTACCTTCTAGTCATTGCTGAGATTTTATTTCCCTAAGACATTCTCATCCTGAGCCAAAAACTTAAAAGTTTAGTTAAAATATTCTGTAGCTGCTATCTTGTACTTGAATCCCTCATATTTTATTTTCCAACCAGATCAGTTAAGAGCTATGAGGCTCTAAACTCCTCAGTTTGCCTATACGGAAGTCTTTATGGCTCAGATATTATACGTAATGACAGGTCTTATATATCTGTATGATATGGCAGTCATAAAACTAAAAATTATCACAGTATTTGAGATGAGCTTTTAATTGCGCTCATAACTCACTGAATATTCTTCATTGGCTAGCCAGCATGTTTCTCAGGTCAAATATTAAATTTGTGTTTGTGGGCTAAAAGAGTAGAGATAGTTTAGGTTTAAGTTTTTTCTAACTAGATTTAAAAGAAAGGAAAATGGAAAGGTCTTAAGCACAGGTTTTTGAAGGATTTTACTCATTTGTACATGTAAAATCACATTAGATAGCACTAAAGCCACTCAGTATCTTCTTTGCTTTTCTGCTACTGTGAAGCCCTTCCATATTACCTCAAAAGAATAGGGGGGAGACCACACCATACTGTTGGCAAGACAGGACAAATTTATGTCTTATACTTCAAGCTGAGATTCCAAGATCTTTAATTTTAACCAGACCTAAGTTCCTACACCCCCCAAAATACTTAACTGTTCAGACAACTGTACACGCACCTAACCTGGACACAACCAGGACAGCTTGTAACTGACTAAGCCAAAATTAACACCCTTTTTTCTTCATGGCTTTTTAAAGAATGATTTTCTGATTAGTGAGAGAACTTAGTCTTTCCAAGAAGCTATTGAACGCAAACTTCAGAAAGAGACAGAGGTTTGTAAAGCCTAAATTTTCCTTATGCTAAACTGTAAAGGTCTTACATTGTTTTGCTTTTTAAACTTGCTAGTACTATGCTTTAGTTTTTACAGCTTCTCATTTAGCATGGAACTGAAGGACATTTCCAGGACAATCGAGTCTGACATTATTGCCATCATTTTTCCAAAGGCATTCATGTGGATGCCATTAACAGATGGTAACTTAAGACTAAATTACTTGAGTAACCTAGCTGATCTCAGAAAAAGAAAGGGAGGTGGTAGGATGGGATGATTTCTGGTCATCTTCTTCCCACGTCTTAATCTGTCATCTGCTTTACATGTAGCCTTTGCTAATAAAAGTTACCCCGGGTTTATTCTGTAAGTAACCTACTGTATTTTAGGAACACAACATGGCATCTATTTTGGTTACTTAGAAAGAAAAATTAGCTAAAGTGATTAATAACTTTGAGTCCTCCCACAGATTTCCTGAGGTTTCATTATTTGTCATTACTGGTAAAGGCTAATTAGACTGACCAAATGTGAGAGTCAGTTGCCTCTTAGACCACTTACTTAGAATGTTTTGAATGTTAAAGTTTAAACCCAAATCCATTAAAAAGTAGAAATAAGTTTGTCTGAGTTCAACCCTAATTTCTGTGCCAGTTTTTAACATAAGACAATTAATTAGTTAGAAAGGTGGCTATTAGAAGTGTTCCTTATAGAGTGGGAGATCAGTGTAGAAGCTGCTACTTCCTCAAAGCATACGGAAACTACAGAGAACATTTGGTAAACATGAAATCACATGCTTCAGATTGAGAAAATTGTTGTGATAAAATTTTCAGCAACTCACCTTGAACATTTTTTTTCACCCTAGAGGGTGGTAGAGCACTGGAACAGACTCCCCAGGGAAGTGGTTGCCGCACCAAGCCTGAAAGAATTCAAGAAACATCTGGACAATGCTCTTAGACACATGGTGTGATTTTTGAGGTTGTCCTGTGCGCAGACATGAGTTGGACTCAGTGATTCTTTTGGGTCCCTTGAACTCAGGGCTTTCTGTGATATGGTTCTACTTTTAAAGATCTTTCTTAAGTTCTTGTACTATCCAAGGCTAACTGAAAACAAACTAAATATAATTATAATATATTGGAGTGTAGAAACATACATGGAACAGAACAGTGGAAAAGGACTTCAGTGAGCTGATGACAGCACAATTACACACATTTACAACTAAGCAGAATTAGTGTTTTTAGAGACACTTCTATTTTCTTCTTCCAGCCCTTTCCTCTTTTACTGTACTCTTATTTGGTTTTTCTTCACATAGCTGACACTGTGGAAAGTAGGTCTGCTCATCTTATATATCAAAGTGATGAACTCCTTATAGGGAACAGCACCAAGACAGGAAGAACGCAAAAAATCAGAAAGCACCAGATGGCTGCAAAATACATTGTATTCTAGCTCCAATCATTTTGTTTCTGAAATAGTAGCTTTTATTTGTGAGCAGCTGCAACTATTTCAGTATCTCCTTTCCTTTCTAATATGCTCTTTCTTTTCTGTGTATCACAGAATAATTGAGGTTGGAAAGCATCTCTGCAGATCATCTAGTCAACTTCCCCTCCCCCCTCCCCCGACTCAAAACAGAAGCAGAAAACTGGTATAAATGCAATACCTTTGGGAATTCTATCTTTTTGTCAGGTAAACTACGAGGGAGGCTGGAGAAAGTCACCAGTATGGATCTGCATAGGTGTATTCATGTAGTTTTTCAGCCTAATGTATTTTCATATTAGAATTTTTCCTGGGACAAAGAAGTACATTTGCATGCAGTCTGTCTTCTTGAAAAGGAAGTAGGTCTTTGTTGTCATTACTATCTTTCTGCATAGTCATAGCTAGTTTAGATTAGATATTAGGAAAACTTTTTTCACTGAAAGAGTGGTGAAGTATTGGAATAAGCTGCCTAGGGAGGTGGTGAAGTCACCATCCCTGGAGCTTTTTAAGAGGCCGGTAGATGTGGTGCTTCAGGGTATGATTTAGGGACAAGAGTAGTGAGGTCTATTGTTTGGACTCGATGATCTTGAGGGTCCTTTCCAACTGTAATGATTCTAACTATCTTTTTTGACTCCTCCTGTGGCTGAGCTCACAAAAGCAGAGTTATATCTCAGCTCATTGCAGTTAGACCTTCTGTTCAGATTGGGTGAGGTGTCTGTCTCCTCATAGTGGTCTGCAGAAGGTAGTGGGGCAAGACTGGTAAAAAAGAAGAGGTATTTTCTTTTTAAAATCCCTGAAGGGCTTACTTTACACTTCCTTTTGTCTGAGTTCTAATAAGTTTAATTTCTAATAATATTTCTAATAATGTCTAAGTACCTTTTTAAAAAGAAAATGGAAATGTAGCTTTATTTACAGTTGGAGTATTTGGAGATCTTGTCTTTTTGCAATCGAGAACATCATAGTTTGCATAGCTAGAACTATGATAATCCTAGAAACAGTGATTATTACATGCCAATGTTATCTCACATATATCTAGGCCGTCTTCTTTCTCTGAGGCAGGAACAAGGACTCCTGTGCTATTTTTTAAAAACTATTACTTTAACTAGATCTTAAGTAATTTTAGCACCTTTAAATTCAGTAATTTTCCTGTAACATTATTAACAATTCAACATTGTTGAACATTGTTTACAATTTCAGGTGGCTAGTTTCTTTTAATGCCTTGAGCCTCTTTTAATATCTTTAGCCTCAAAAACTAAAACCCCACTGCTTTTCACTGTGTAAATTGTCCTTACTTGGGGTGAATACTGTATGAGTCTACCCTTGTATTTAATAAGACTTATTTTAAGGGTAAAAACTGATTACCAGTAATCTCAAATGTCTGTGCTGAATAATGTCTAGAAGAATATCTTTTGAGTGCCATAGGGAATAGAAGAAACATTGCCCATTATACTCCCTTATCTTTATCAATAGCTTTAGTCAATCTTCTGACTGGAGTATTTTCATGTGTTATAAGACATTTCGGATAGGCAGATTTTGCCTAATACATGCAAATTCTAGTTATTAAATTCTTCCACAGAATCATAGAATCTCCCAAGTTGAAACGAACCTACAAGGATCATTGCGTCCAACTCTTGCCTATGCACAGGACAATCCCCAAAATTACACTACATGCCTGGGGGTCTTATCCAAATACTTCTGGAATTGTGTCAACAAGCAGCTGTTTGTTTTACCAAAAAAAACCTGCTGAAATTTCCATTGATACTGTATGAGTCTGGGTTGCTTTGCATCATTCAAGTTTTACTGGTGTCATCTTATTGTGAAATATGTCTGTGTTCAGCCATGAGTTCTGTCTAATGAAGGCAACTCTGAGTACACGTTAGAATACAACATCCATTTTGAATGTGAAGTTATCATGTTTTTTGACTTGCATATAGGACTGAATTTTCACAGGAGTAGAATACACAGCTCACACTAAAATTAGATGTCCCTCTGGTCACAAGGAAAATTGTTTGGATAAATACTTACCTCCTATGCAGCATTTATGTCTGGTGACAAGGAAGATGCAGTTTCCTTAAAGAAACTGATTAAAGTCATATAAAACAACAGGAAGTTACTGAAAATAACTTTGTCCAGACGTTCACAGGAGGGAGAGGACAAGAACAGGAGGAAGGAACAAAACATCTTCTTTCCAGGAAGAATGGAGAGGTAGCACTTTGATTCCTTGTTTGGGAAGGAGGAGCAAAAGGCATGTTGACAGTAGGAGTTAAAGCTTTACTTGTTAGCAAGGAGGACTCTTAGCAAAAGAAGACTGCTCATAATTTGTGTGGAAGATTTTGTAGAGAGATGCATGAAATTCTGCCCTGCCCCCTAAATATCTGTTGCCATAAATTAATAGCTATTTTTTATTGGAACACTTGAAAAGTGAGAGCGTGAGTTAAAACTTAAAAACTTTGAGGGATTTTTGTGGTAGGAGGGAGATGGTCACAAGTTCAGGAGTAGTGACTAGTTTTTCCTAAGTAGATACAGTTTTGTGGTACCACATAATAACTTTAAAATGAGAGAATAACTGTAATATCCAAAGATTAGAAATATCAACATTTGCATATACAGAGCACTTCTACACTTCTAGTACTCCTCTTATTAAAAATGGGATAGAACTGTGCTGAATAAAAGAATCTGATTTTTACTACAGTTATTTGCAAATATGTTTTAGAGTTGGAACCTTGACATGGAAAATACTAGCTTTTACTGGAATCATAGAATCATAGAATCATAGAATGGCTGAGGTTGGAAGGGACCTTGAAGATCATCTAGTTCCAATCCCCCTGCCATTGCACGGACGCCACATGCACTAGACCAGGTCATCCAGGGCCACGTCCAGCCTGGCCTTAAACACTGCCAGGGATGGGGCTTCCACAACCTCTCTGGGCAACCTGTTCCAGTGCCTCACCACCCTTTGGCTAAAGAACCCCTTTCTAATCTCCAGCCTAAATTTCCCCTCCTTCAGCTTACAGCTGAACAACCCCAAATCCTTCAGCCTGTCCTCGTACGGGAGGTGCTCCAGTCCTTTGATCATCTTTGTGGCCCTCCTCTGGACCCGCTCCAAGACGTCCACATCTTTTTTATGCTGAGGAGCCCAGAATACTATATACAGTTTAGTTGCTTTCTAATAAACAGAGTACCAGTTACTTTCAGAAGGTCATTTTATCTATGAGAGAGCTTATTCTTCTGGAAGAATATTAATTTTAATTGACAATTTGTTTATCCACGACCATGGGCTCTGCATGGTACACCGTGACAAAAAAAAAGGGCTGGTTTCACTTACCAAAGAAGGGGAAAAAAGTAAGAAGCTCAAAACACAGAAAATCACCTTACACCACAAAACAGTCAGAAGTATTATGTACTGTTTCAAACAGATGAAAACATCAGTTTTCAGTCACAGAGGTAGAGTTTTGAACTAGGAAAGGGTTCTTACTGGAACACTCAGGTTAAATGATAAAAGTATAGCAGTTCCTTTACTTGTTCTCCTACAACCTGCAGGGTTTTTCAGATTTCAGCTGTGAGAGTAGGTATGTGAAAGAATGTCTTCCTAGGTGTTAGTGTAGACACACTTAGATGTTACTGTAGCTTGGCAAGTGCTGAAAGAAATTAAATACAT
Source organism: Galbula dea (assembly GCA_013399015.1). NCBI lineage: Eukaryota > Metazoa > Chordata > Aves > Piciformes > Galbulidae > Galbula > Galbula dea. The sequence continues at coordinate 3,382 of VWZX01009084.1, read as the reverse complement.
AACGTGGGTATTAAATGAGTACCTGGTTGGTTGCACAAGAAATAGTTCTTTTCTTCTCCCACTGATCTGCCTCTGTCCTTTTTTCTGAATTACTTAAGGGATCACCTTCCAGTATCTGAAGGGGGCCTACAAGAAAGCTGGTGAGGGACTTTTTAGGAGGTCAGACAGTGATAGAACCAGGGGAAATAGGTGTAAGCTAGAGGAGAGTAGATTTAGGTTGGATATTCAGAAGAAGTTCTTCACCATGAGGGTGGTTAGACAGTGGAACAGGTTGCCCAGAGAGGTTGTGGAGGCCTCATCCCTGGAAGCTTTTAAAACAAGGCTTGATGAGGCCCTGAGCAACCTGATCTAGTGGATGGTGTCCCTGCCAAGCAAGGGGGTTAGAGCTAAATGATCTTGAGGTCCCTTCCAGCTCTGACAATTCTATGATTCTATGATTCTATCACGTGCATAACTTTTCTTCCTTGGGCTTCAGTCAAGGGTTCTGCATGATGTGATAGACAGAAAGTGATTTTGCCTTGCACATTGTTTTATTGCAGATGCTGGCTCTGAACTCTCAACATTCAGCTTCTTAAACTTCTGGTATACCAGTTCACCCAAACACATTTTTTCCTCTACATTTATCCATTCTTTGCCAAGAAAACAAGAGTTACCAAAACTGTTTTGTGAAGTGCCATCAACTTCAATAAACTGGCTGAATGAGAAGTGAAGAATGTGTGAGGAAATGGTAGTGCTCACCTGAATGGTGCAAGAACAGGGCTGCTTCAGTTTTGTGGATGTGCTTTCAAGATCTATGTTCTAACAAAAAATCTGGAAGATGGGGTAGGGAGAGTTCATGTTGATAAAGCCTCTTTTTCTCCCTATAGCATGGATAAACCACAAAAGATACAGAACCGAAAGATCAGTTAACCTCACTGTCTTATTTTTCCACAGACTTATTCAATTCAATGTTAAAAATTTTAATACCTTCTGAAGGTTTCCCAAACTTTTAATGCTTCTAGAATCTTAGAAAGTATCCAGTTGCAGAAACAGAAATGCTCTGTTCTCTGTGCATTTGCACCAGAAATGATTTATGGAATTTTCCGTTCACTGAAAATTAAAAATATATATTCATTTCCAATAAGAACAAAATCATATCCAGAAATAAGAAGGTTCCTGGAGAAGGACTTCTCTCTTAGATAATTCAGGTGCGACAAAAGTTAAAATGAAAATATATTCAATGATGGTAAATTAAACCCTAGATTACTTTGGTTTAATACGGATGGGCAGAATATTTTGTGCATGATAAATAACAGAATGGTATGTTTAGAAAATCTAGACACATATATTGCTAGATGTATGTCATAAAATGCACAGGACAGGTAGGGACAAGATGTCATAATGATAATTTCAACAAGGGACACCAGAATATGAATAATAATGAAAACATTTTTGCCTTTTCACTCTTGATACTTTTTCCTTCAGATCACATCGGGCTGTACTTTTAGGCTGTCCTAAGGATTCCTTTATTTGCTCTGAATACTTCAGGAAACATGGCATTCTAGGCTGTCAAAACTTTGGAAAAACAGTACCTGGGGAAAAAAAAAATAGTGAATAGAGTCAGTGCCACTAAACAGCATTCAGCTGTTGCTTTCATGATTCCCAAGTTGTAATATTATGGTGTCTGGAGTCGCAAAAACGCATTAACTTCAGCATTTGCTCCAGGATTGTAATGGAATGTTGCTCCAGTGAGACCAAAGTAATTTGTAACTGATATTCTCTTTCTGTTTTTTTCCCTCTATAGTAAGATGTGTAGTAGACCAAGCTCTAAGAAGAAGGATGACATTATGTGAGGTGTGTGTAAATAATCTCCCTCACAGATAAATGGTGGATACATGAATTGCTGGCAGGCTATGCTTTAAGCTTTCAAGTTTTTTCCAGAAAAATACTGCGTGTTTGGATGGAATGTGAATATATATATTTTGTTTTCACCCACTTATCTTTACTTTTGCTAGATATGCCTTCCTTTTACATATGACAGCTTGAAAAGCGTCATTTAATTAATCACTTGTTGCTTGGATACTGTTAGTCTTCTTTGACCAAGAACTAAACTCCTAAATTATGCTTATACAAGTTGGATGAAATTCTAAAATAGCTTTAGAGTAAAAATAGCTGTAGTGTTGCAAGGCATAATTTATTTTTCAAGATTGACATAAATTTGCTGGTCTAATGGAATCTTTTTCTGTGTTTTTCCTGTACTAAGATTAACAGCTCTAGTAGCTAGATTACAATGCAGATTATGTTGTCAGAAATAAATGTTGATTTTTCTTAAAAAGAACATTGAAGTTACTATTTATTTTCTTTTATGCTCTTACAGAACACTATAGTGACACGGTCTCTTAGGATTACTGTACACAGCTTTCCCAAGATTAAAATTTAGATAGTAAAGAAAAACTATTTCAAAACCAAGTAGTTTTCAAACATTTGAGGAAGTCACTTCTTCTGCCAGAAATAATATTTGACAAGTGAATACATATTCAGTATATGAGATTGTAAAAGACTGAGTTCTCTTTGAGAGAAAAATGCTAAACACTGCAAATGCTTACACATGTAAACTTAATATATGCTTGTCGAGATCATGCAGGTAATTGCAATATTGAATATTAGATTTTGCATAACGGCAAGTTGAAGGTCAGTGGCAGCAACGTTTTACATGCAGCAGTAAGTGTGTCTTGTGCAGCTAGAACACAGAAACAAAATGAGAAATCTAGTAATTAAAGAGCATCTACTGTGCATGCATCATCTAACTAAATACTTTCTTGGTTTCCCTGGGTTACTTGCTCCGTTCTGGGTTAATAACTCAAAACCTAGTTTGATTGATGATCTATACATAGAAATGGAAGATGCTTTTTTACTGAAAGAAAAAAAAAGATCCATCAAATGTTACATAACTTTATGTCTTTCTTCCACCTTTTCCCCACTCAACAACATTTAAAAAAAGAACAGGTCAGTGAAAAAAAGAAGTTTCTGCCTGAAAAAGTGGGAGCTTGACTAACATGCAAGTGACTGAATGTGATGATGTTTCTCCAGTATAAAACAATTGTTTAAGGACTGAATTTAAAGCCCAGGTATTAATTTCTTTCTTTCTTTCTCTCTGGGACTACTTCTGACTAGCATACAATTAATAGATTGTTGTGAGCAGATTAACAGAAGACACACAGAATCACAGAATATTAGGAGTTGAAAAGGACCTCGAAAGATCATCTAGTCCAACCCCCCTGCCACAGCAGGATTCCCTAGACCAGGTCACACAGAAGCGCGTTCAGATGGGTTTTGAATACCTCCATAGAAGGAGACTGCACAGCGTCTCTGGGCAGTCTGTTCCAATGCTCTGTCACCCTCA
>VWZX01009083.1:0-26814 GCA_013399015.1 Galbula dea | reverse complement strand
TTTTTTTTTTTTTTTTTTTTTTTTGAAAAGAAATAGGACTTGATTTTCCCTATTCTATGTAGAGAGAAATCAGACTAGTCTGATAACACTCCTGTGGTTTAGCCCAGTCAACTAATTCTCACACAGCCACTTGCTCAGTCCTCTCAGGTGGAATGAGAGAGAGAATTGAAAGAGTAAAAGTTAAAACCAGGCTTGTTAGAGATTATCCTAGTGGCAGTGTGCCAGGGCTTGGGGGTGAGATTGATAGCCCAGCTGAAGTGCACCTACATCAATGCACACGACATGGGCAACAAACAGGAGGAGCTGGAAGCCATTATATTGTTAGGCAGGGTAGCTATGCCATAGTTGCCATCACAAAAATGTGGTGTGATGACTCTTATGATTAGAGGGCTGCAATGGAAGGCTATAGGCTCTTCAGAAAGGATAGGCAGGGAAGGAGAGGCGGTGGGGTGGCTCTGTGTATCAGAAAGTGCTTCAATAGCATAGTGCTCAATGATGGTGATGATAAGGTCATGTATTTATGGGTAAGGACTAGGGGAAGGTCAACAAAGCTGATATCCTGAGAGAGTCTGTTACAGACCACCCAAACCAGGACGATGAAACAGAGGAAGCAGTCTACAAGTGGCTGGCAGAAGTCTCATGATCTCTAGCTCTTGCTCTTGTAGGAGATTTTATGCACCAGATGTCTGGTGGAGATGCAATACAGCAGAGAGCAAACAGTCTAGGAGGTTCCTGGAGTGTATAGAAGATAACTTCCTGACGCAACTGCTGAGGAAGCCTACCAGGGGAGGTGCCCTGCTAGACCTGCTGTTTACTAACAGAGAAGGACGGGTGGAAGATGTGGTTGTCAGAGGCTGTCTTGGGCATAATGACCATGAAGTGTTAGAGCTTTCAATTATTGGTGAGGTAAGAGAGGGATTCAGCAAAAGTGCTACCCTGAACTTCCGGAGAGTAGACATTAGGCTGTTTAGGACACAGGTTGAGAGAGTCCCTTGGGAGACAGTCCCAAAGATCAAACAGGTCTGTGAAGGTTGAACCTTCTTCAAGAAGGAAATATTAAAGGCACAGGAACAGGCTGTCCCCTTATGCTGAAAGATGAGCTCTGTAGGAAGAACACCAGGCTGGCTGAACAGGGCGATATGGCTGGGATGCAGGGAAAAAAAGAGAGTTTACTATCTCTGGAAGTCTATGATGGAGTGACTGCAACGGTTGATGAAGGACGACCAACTGATGTCATCTACCTAGACTTTAGTAAAGCCTTTGATACAGTTCCGCATGATATCCTTATCTCAAAATTGAAGAGATATGGATTTGATGGGTGGACCATCCTTTTTCCTTTCCTTTCCTTTCCTTTCCTTTCCTTTCCTTTCCTTTCCTTTCCTTTCCTTTCCTTTCCTTTCCTTTCCTTTCCCTTCCCCTTCTTCTCTTTCTTTATAAAGATGCATAAGAAGGCTAAATGTAGTTTCCTTTCAAAACTTACAAATATTCCACATCAGCACTTTTCTACCTTATAAAACAAGCTAATTAGGTTTCTGAATTTATGTGTTCACTAACACAGACTGAAGGTATAATAATATCAGGACCTTTCTTATTAGGGAAAACAAAGAGCTAATTGTAATATTATGCTAATTTTGGTTGCTGGGTTTTCTTTTTTTTTTTTCAGATTTGGGGTTTTTTTGGGGGGGGGCAGTGAGGGAGAAGGATTGAGATTTTTTTTCAGTTTTTGACTTTAAATCTTTTATGTAACATTCATTCAGTGTGTAACACCTACAGTGTAAATAGTTCTCCTACTTAGGTCTACAGTTTGATAATTGTTAAAATATATATGAGAGATACTGAGTTTAAATGAAGCTTTCTTAAGCAGACTTATAGCAAAAATGAAATTAGTTCTCACAAAACAAAGTATACTCAAGATTTCTTTCTAAAGTGAAAATCTTTCACTTTATGTAGTCTTAATACATTTGAATATATTCTAGGCCAGAGTCACCAAGTGAAGACTTCAAATCCACGTATGCAGTTCATGTATCAGATTTGACTTCAATTCTGAAAACACAGCAAACAAAGCTACACATTATTTCACTGAGGTTTTCAGCAAAGCCAATGAAGAAATTGAAAAAAAATTAAAATAATATGATTTAATCCAATTACATAAAATCATTGCCTTCATTGCAAAGCCAGTATAAATTTTAACAAAACGTCAAATACAAATTAGTTTTGTGCTATAGATGTTGCCATATTTTTAAAAAATATTTTTATTATCACAAAAATATTTTTATATAGACTACTCCTTCTCTCTAATTTCTCTTAAAAAAAGAATAAAAATATAAGTTTTGCAAAGTAATTACACAGTAAAATGTTCCAATTAAGAGAAAGTGACTAGGAATACTTTTCAATATTCTATGGCTAAAAGAAAGAAAGAAAAAAAGATGTTGCTCCTATAATGCATGTGAACCTTTGCCCTGTTGATCCTAGGAAGAATGGCATTTATTGCCAGCCAAGCACAAACACAAGAACTCAATACCTAACATTCATCTTTATAGAGCCCCAAACCCCCAAACCTTATACGTTCTGCAGCAGCTGAAAAAAAGACTCAAGTCAACTCTTGTAATTACGTGTTTGCATTTTTAAATACTGTACTTAAGCAATACATCTTTAAATTAATGGTTGCAACAATGTAAATAAAATATTTCCTACCCTATTGTGGTCCAGAAAACACCAAGATGAGACCTGGAAAAATACTAAGTTATGGCAAAATACTGTCACCGTTGTATCCTGGCAAGTTATAACCCTGTACTGTGAAGATTCCTATACTGGTGGATGGCATAGAGAGGCATGGTTGAGTGTGGGAATTACTGTGGCTTAAATAAACCCTTGGATTCAAACCTGGGACAATTCTGGATTTTATAGTAACCTGAACATTCTCCTGCAGAAAATCCAAACAGGGACATGTACTACAGAGACTCAGTCTGCTTATGGAAAGTCTCCACACTCTGCTTTCACCTCTTAGAAGCAAATCAGAACCAAACAGGAAAACACTAGAGTAAAAGCCTGGTAGTCTTTACTAAACAATGGTCTGTAACAGTTTTGTTGCTAAATTGCTTTTCTTTTTTTTTTTTTTTTATTTAAAAAAAAAAGGTCTTTGTGATAAAATTTATAGTTAGATTTGCACAAAACTCTCCATTCCCTGTAGTGTAGGTTTTCTGCCCTAAGCAGAGTAACTAAAAAGCAATAGATGATTTAGAAACAATCTTCAGTGACCTGAATTAGAAACAGCATTCAGTGACCTGAATCATTGAATATGGACCTAAATGACATTTGGAAAGACCTTTATATGGAACATCTTCCCTTGTATTATTTAATTCACACTGTTGAACTTAAACTAACAATTTTTTTAAAATGTCCCTAAATTTATTATTATGTATTAACAATCTCAAATATTCTTTCCTTGTAAGACAGCATGCAAGTTCTAAACTTCAAACCCAATTTGAAGTTAAGAAGCAAGCACATACTACATTTTCGTATAGTAGCAGCTAAATAATAATAAAAATAAAGCAACCAACCAACCATGAAATCTGTCATTGTGAACAAATACGCCTATTAAGCTTCACGGAAGGAAGATGTCATTTTTTCCCCTTCTAGTAAAAATGCTTTCACACATAATTTGAAATGTTGGAGGAGAATATCATTCGGGCAAATAATATAAACTGTAGTTTTTCTAACTTTTCGAGGTAGGTTGATAGTCAGATAAATTAAAATGAGTGCTAATGAGGACATAGAAAGATTCCAAAAAGTTTATCATCCAAGAATTAAGTCAGCTCTTGAATTTTGTTAAGACCAAAATGACTGCATCTAGTGCTATGAGGTATGAAACTTGTTCTGTTACCCTGTGCAGGCTGACATAGTACAGTAATTCTTCTGAATTTCACCATGATGTGGTGGGGTTTTTTTCATTGCCATCCATCTGTATTTCAGGACACAGATTTTTCTACACTGTTTCAATTTTTTTCCTTTCTTTTTCTTTCAGTATATATTATTGAGAATGATTTTTCAAACTGAGTTTCATAAAGACTCCAAAAAACGAATCCAAAAGTATATGGATCATTTCTAGATTATAAAACTTCTGTTAAATAATATCTGAAGTTTAAATCAACATCATATCAACTGCTTTTCCTAGACCATGTTATTTTTAAAATATTGTTAAATTTTTCCAACTATAACAGAATTTCTCCCAACTTGATACATTTTGGTATTGTACATCCACAGTAGACAATACACTAGAAGCCAAAAAAATAAATTAAAAAATCAAAGCTTGGTACTTTGAAATATATCACAAATATTTTAGAAATCTGTAATTGTAGCTCAGAGATGTCATTACATTATGTTTATTCAATTACTTTATCTTACTGTTATACTCCCACTACAGCAGATTTCTAAGCAGTGTAACATTACAACAGATGAACCATGCTGTCATGTTAATGCACATGCCACTCTTGGTTAATAGTCCTCCAGTGTTACAGTTACATTTATGACATTTTACCTTACTGAGGCTTCTATTACACACTTATATAATACAAAATTTCCCTTTAGGTTGAAATTTGCCATACAGTATAATCTCAGCACATGAGAGGTTAGGAAGGGGAATAGCAAAACTCCTATCTTTGACTTCCATAGGGCAGACTTTAATTTGTTTAGTAGCTTGGTTTCCAGTATTCCATGGGAGAGATAATTGAGGGACATAGGAGTCCAGGAAGGCTGGACGCTCTTTAAGGATGAGGTATTGAGGGATCAAGACCAGGCTGTACCCATGTGCTGTAAGGANATGAGGGTAAGGCTGAGGTGCTTAATGAATTCTTTGCCTCAGTCTTTAATAATAAGTCCATTGTTTCAAATGAAATCCATTCCCCTAATCTGGGGAATATGGTCAGGGAGAAGTGTGACTTCCCCCTAATCCAAGAGGAGATGGTCAGTGACCTGCTGCATCACCTGGATGAGCACAAATTCATGGGGACATAGGCATCCTTAAAGAAAGAATCTTTTCATGGTACTTCTGTGTTCCAGTTTGGGCATGTTGACCCTTGCCTTATCACTGGGCACTTCTGGCCCATAAGAAAGACTGGTCCCAGGCTCTGAATATATTCACTGAGGTATGTATTAGATTCCAAATAAAACTCACAGACTGAGATAGTATTAAATTATGTGACAAAAGTCCTATCTCCACACTCAGAAAGGACCTCAGAGGCACTGCAGCAGGCAGGGGTACCCCAAAAACTCAGTTAGGGGAAAAAGACCCCTCTCTGGTGTCCTAGACTCTTGCAGGAGACCTCTTGACCCCATGAGTAGGAGGACATTTGTGGTGGGAGGTCACCAGCAGCAGCCCCTGGGGATACTCCCCATACCTGAGGGGCCACCACCAGAGTTAGCTAGCAGTATGGGATGTGGGGGAAGAAGGGGAGGTGGGTTGAGCCAATAGTCTAGATTACTTATGAAGAAAAAAGTGCAGAACAACAGAGAGATTGGTAGATAAAAAAAGCTAGTTTAAAAGTGAAATATTGAGGCCCAAGGACAACTACTTGTCAGACTGAATATCTGAGCCCAGCTGCTGAAGGAATCTTCCTAGTATATATCTATCCACACATATGACCCTGCCTATGCAAGCAGTATGGGGAATAAACAGGAGAGCTAGAAATCCATGTGAGGTCAAGGGGTTATGATCTGGTGGCAACTACAGAGACATGGTTGGATGCCTCACATGACTCTAATGTGGTCATGGATGCCTACATCCTTTTTAGGAAAGACAGGTCAACAGATTCAAATATTGATAAAAGTCCCACACTTTTATTTTTTACAATGTAGCAAAATGTACAGAAAGTCTGCTAAAGAACATGAGTACAAAAGATCTGAATCTAGAACCTCTTCCTCAATGAGCAAAACACTTACTCATATAAATATGCCTAGAGAAATCAGTGAACTAAGACAGACTTGGATGAACTAACATTGGCATTAACTACATTAAATCACTCAGAAAATATGTATAGTGGTTTATTTTCCTTACAGGTAAAAAGTTGCATTTAACTCTGAAATAATGAAAAGCAGTTACTGGGCCTTATCAGCATAAGCTTCTGTTTTACTCAGTTTAGAATAATATTATTATTTTAATTTATTTCTAAATAGCTCAGCCTACTTGATCTTTGTGATTATATGAATATTTTACCTGATTCCATTTCAACATTTCTGTTGAAAAAAGGTGACATATATCAGTAAAAAATAAATACATTAATTAAAGAAGAAAAAAAATCAATAAATCTTCTCTTTTTGTCTTATGACACTCTTATTGAGAAATCTGATCTCCCACTGTTGGCTGAAACCAATGTAGATTTATTACACATCTGTTTCAAATTACATTGTGCCTTCTGTCTAGAAGTTTAAAGAAATTTAGGGGGCTTCAACGTTTTTTATTAATCTGTTAAATCTAGTTAAGAGGATACCACCAGATCCCAGTCATTTCTCACAGATTTTGTATAAACTGAATCACGAATACAGTATCATTACCTCCTGTGGGAAAATAACTACATAGACTATGTCTGTAAAAAGACAGTGGAGGACAGACATAAAGGAATTGTCTGTAAGAACGGAAAAATAACAAAAACTCGAGTAACCTATACATTTACTGAGACTGAATTAAATATTTATGACAGAATCAGCACACTTTAAAAAATAAAAAATAAAAAGAAGTGATTTCCTGAGTTGGATGACATAGTTTTCCTGGCATCAACCATCTTTGATCTGCCTTCAGGCAATTTTACTGGTAATTTAAAAGTACTCAGTACTCATGATTTTATGGCAGACACTCATTTGAAGGCATTATATAAAAAGATATGAAGCTCTTATATCTTAGTCTCAAAATATATCAGTGATTTTTGCTCTAAGCATTTATAGTGGCAAACTTCTCCAATTTGTAAAATACAGAGCTGATATGAAAACAACTTATCCAAAGCCCTTTTTCTCTTATGGGTTACTTTTCTATTTAGTCTTTGGATATGGAAATATATTCCTCTATTTAAAAAATAGGTTAATAATTATTTTACTTCCTTTCAGCCAAAAGCTAAACTGCTATATTATAGAGTGATATATGGACATTGTGTGTGAAAAGTAATTGTTTAAAAAATAATGAACAAAGTGCTTCTAAAATCCTCCAATGTTTTTTAAATGAAATAAATTAACATATCACATTTTACAGGTTATACTTACCATTTCTCTCCTAAAGTCAACAGAGTCCCAGGAGAAAAGAACAAACCTATATACACCCAACACTGAGAGCTGAGCCATAATAATCATTATGATACTGAAAAGAGTTTAGAAGACCAGGTCAGTCCCATCTCTTCCAGGATTTGGTGTGTGCAGCCATACTGCAGGGCTGACAGGAACACTAACAAATATTTAATTCTCATTTTCTGTAATAACTTAGTCTGATTGTGACTGTGCTTGCTCTGGTTTCCTTATCTGAAATAAGGTTTACTGATAAAGCAGAGCAATTCATGTTTACACATAGAAGTAGTAAGTTCATTGCAGTGTAGTTACTTTATCCTTTATTTTTTTTAATGTTTTCTTTGTCAATATGATTGCAAAGTTTTAATCACAGCAGATTATCAAAGCCAATTTTGAAACCAAGTACCATTCAGACTTCCGTATTTCCTTCACATACATCCTTCCTCTTTTTGTTCTTTATTCCATTCTTTTTCTGTTTCCAACTCATCTTATAAGCTGCTCTATTAAAGCAACCAAAATTACATTATCTATAACAATCTTAGTAAGGACAGTTATGGGAATGGAAATGAAAAGGACCAAGAAAAGATGTGGGTTGCCAGAGCGAAGCTGTAAAGACAGTGATTTTTTGTATCTATTTAACATAATCAAAGCAGGGGATTTTTTTTACTTACTGAAAGCACTTCACATACCACCTTATTTTATTTTTTTTTCTCTTTCTAACTTTTGTAAATGCTTTTAAGACTTTTTTTGGTAAAACCATCATTTTCAAAGAACCCATAAGAGCATGTAATCCCTATATAAATGTTTTAAAATTGCTCTTTTCTAAAATAATGGCAATTTTCCAGATAACTAGTTTACACAATAAATAAATGCCTTAGACTTGCTTCAAAAAAGGTAAACTACTGAAAAGATAGAGATGGATGGTTTATTCCATACTTTGGGGGGAGTATATTACCAGCAAAAAGAGTAATACTGAGATTAATGTACATTGCTGAGTAACCAATAGTCTTATGATTAAAAAAAAAAAGAAAAAGACAGAAAGCTTCCTAGTATCAGACTTCTCAATACTGTTGGGTGTAAAGTGCAACATTACCTTTCAAGGCTCTTCAAGACTTCCTAAAATAATCAGTATGAGGGAGAGATTACACTTCTGGTAATGGCAAAAAGAAGGGAACAAAAGATAAGTGAGTCCTGAGCTCAGTGAATTAGTCAAAGAGAAGACCACTAACTCCAGTGACACACTTTGGAGATTCTCATTGTAATGATTACAGGACTGAAATGTATCAAATTTAATAATGACTTAGTATGACCTTTTCAAAACTCATTAACAATTTTCTGGACTTTTGGTATAAAATCATGCAATTGTCAACTGTAAAAAATTCTTGCGTTATAGATAACATAAGAATTTATAAGGAAAAAATAAAGAAAACAAAAAGAAGATGAAGATTTACTGCTTCTTTCCAAAACTTGATCAAATATTCACCTCCAGGCGAGGACGCAAAGGCTATGTTCAGTACAGGTTTACCCATGAGTTACTTTTCCTTTTGCCTGGGCAACCTCACATCACTCCTGTTTATGATATTGAAATTAAAAAATGCACAGATTTGAAATAATGTTAAAATGGATCCAAACAAAATAAGGGAAATGTGAATGAAATTTCCTGGGAAAACTGAGTCACAGCTACATTATTGTAAGTAGTACTAAATAAGTTTGGGGAAAAATGTTATAGAAAAGAATCAAAATCTGGCATCCAAATGCAAGTTTGGTATTTGTTCATTTGATAGATTTTTTAAGCCAGACACTGAGCTCAGCATACTATATGCAAAATGAACCATGTCACATAACAGAAGACACATCAAGGTTTTCTAGTAGCTGTATTTTACCTTTCCTATTGACACATGTCAAAACATTTGCAAATACACATGCAGGCTTTTCTATGTAGTCATCATTTCTGGATGCCAGAGTTGAACACATCATTAGCAAGTTTGACAATAAAACACATCATCAACAAGCTGACAATACCAAACTGAGAGATACTGTTGACTCTTTTGGGTGATAAGAGACTTTGCAGAGAGATCTAGATAGATCGGAACATTTTGCAGTCATCGATAGCATGAAATTTAACAAGTCCTAGGGCTGGATTCTGTGCCTCAAATGGAGTAACTCTAGGCACAAGTATAAACTCGGAAAGGGCCAGCTGGAGAGCAACCTTGCAGAAAGGGGTCTGGGAGTGCTGGCAGACAACAGGCTTGATAGGAGTCAGCAGTGTGTGCTGTGGCAGCCAAGAGGGCCAGCCACGTCCTGGGATGAATAAAACACAACATGACCAGCTAGTGAGAAGAGGTGATTATCCTCCTGTATTCAGCACTGGTACAGCCACATCCTGAGTTTTGTCTGGGCCCTACAATTTGAGAAGTAAGTTAATGTATTCAAATGCCTCCAGAGGAGGGCAAGAAAGCTGGTGAAAGGGCTAGAAAGCACATCCTATAAGGATCACACAGGATGCTGGGTTTGTCTAATTTGGAGAAAAGGAGGCTGATTTGCTCTGTACAGATTTGTGAGGAGGAAAAGTGGAGAAGGAGGTGCTGAGTTCTTCTCCCTGGGATCCAGTGAAGATGCATAGGGATGATTCATACCCGCAGCACAGGAGGATCAAACTTGACATCAGGAAGCATTTATTTCCCAAGAGGGTGGTCAAACCCTGAAAGGCTTCCAGGAGAGGTGGTCAATGCCCCAAACTCATCAATGTTTAAAAGGCACTTGGACAATGCCTTTAATAAGAGGTTTTAAATGTTGTCAACTCTGAATTGGTCAGGCAGTTGTATTATAAGATGGTTGTAGGTTACTTCCAACTGGAGTATTCTATTCTATTCTATTCTATTCTATTCTATTCTATTCTATTCTATTCTATTCTATTCTATTCATTATGGCTGCATGAGACAGTCCTTCTGTGAACACAGCTACAATTACATACTGCCTCAAGAATCATGAACACATTCATTATATTTTATCATTACTAAATTAACCTGGCTTTGCTACAGAAAAGGAAGAATATTAGGGGAAAACTGAATAAGAATCTCTCAGATTAAAGCTACAATTTTTAAAGAATAAAAAAACAGAGTTCTTTCATATTAGGGGAAATATTAGGGTTTTCCAGATTTCAGTTACAAAGAATTCTTTCAGTACTATGAAATTGCTTCTTAGAAACATGGAATACATAAAAGTAGAAATAAAATTTCAAAACTTAATGGTTTTGATTCACTCAAAATATTTGATCTTTAAAGTATGAATTATATAGTATATATGTATATAAATTAAGGAATGCTTTGAGAAAGGTATTTTACAAAGACAAAATCAATGTACAGCCAAATAAGAAGATATCAAATTCTTTATTTTTTAAAATGAAATTTATCTAAACTATTTTTGAAAATGTGATGTTAAATTTAAATTCAAAATGTGAAGAATAATGCAAAATTGTTGGTTTCAGAAAGATTAAGCTTCATTAAAATCAAATGTTGAAAACTTGTAATATTTTGTATTTTCCTTAAAATATATATGGTTTTAAGACTGGGCATTCTCTCCAGTTAAATTTCACAAGAAGCTGGAAACAAAGTAGCAGAAAGAGCTTTTATCATTTTTCAAGAGTATGTGAAGAAAATGTTCCTTTAATGAGTACTTAGCAATGATGTTTAAAATAACAAGATCAGTTAAGAAAACAGGTATCTTTCCCCAGAAGTCTCAAAACTATTTGAAAATTTTCTGGTTTTCACAGGGCTTTTAGCTGCTGTTTCTGTTTCATTATTGTTATTAGCAAGTTTTTTCTGAGGAAACGTTTTAGCAAATACATTTGTGCAATTGTTGTCTTTCCCAAAAAGAACCATGTGAAACAAAATCAGTGTTTACACATTACACTGAAAAATCTGCAAAACATCCTTACATAAGATTTAGAGATAGTAATGCAAATATTGAGAAAGAAAAAAATGTAAACATTTATAGGAAAAAACTAAGATCTTTATCTTTTTCTCCTATACATTTAATTAAAGACCAAATAAGTTGAGAAAATATTTTCTTTTCAGCCTTTACTATATTAAAAGATCTTTTTATACATCAGTTAACAAAATAGCCAGACAATATGGCTGTTTGTCCTCAGGTTAGGTTTGGTTTGATCTCTAGCCTTAGAGTAATGGAATTATAGAATATTCCAAGTCAGAAGGGATCTGTAAGGGTCCAACTCTCTGCTCCTTGCAGAGCATTAGGTATATTATAATACCTAATATTAAGTATTATTTACATAATACTAAACCATATGACTAAGAGTGTCATCTAGTCCTTGAACTCTGGACCACTTTATTGCTTGGCTAAAATCCCCAGACAACACATCTACTTGTTTCTTTTGGTCAGCAAGAAAATTAAGTTGATAAAGCAGACCTTTCCCCTTGTGAACCCATGCTGGCTCTGACCAATGACTGAACTGTCTCTCAAGAGTTTTTTGATGAATCTGAGAATAACCTTCTCCATAATTTTACCAGACACTGAGGTAAGACTGTCAGGCCTGTAAGTACTAGGGTCTTCCTTCTTACCCTTCTTGAAAACTGGGGCATTTACCAGCTTCCAGTTGGCTGGGATCTCTCTAGGGTCCCAAGAACATTGAAAAATAATGGAGGGAGATACTGTATTAATATTGGGCAGCTCTTTCTGTACCCTAGGATGAATTTCATCAGGCACTATAGACTTAGCACTCATCCATCTGGAGCAGCAAGTCTTAAAGAAGTTTGGAGACTTCTGGTACTTTATCCAGTCTTCTAGCACAGGGATCCAGGTGTCCCAGAACCCATAATTCAGTGTTGAAGACAGAGGTGAAGAAAACATTAAATGTCTCTGCTTTATCTATGTTTCTATTTGTGAGGTGATCGACCTCATCAAACACTGGACTAACGTTATCTCTCATTATCCTTTTGCTCTTTTGTCTTTAATATGTTCCCATATCTCAAAAAGCCCTTTATATTGTCCTTCACATCACTTGAGCTGTAATTGAGCTTTGGCCACATCGGTTTTCTCCCTGCAATGGCAAACAGCATCCATGTAGTCCTCCAATGTAACCGGTCCTTGTTTCCAATGTCCATACACTCTCCTTTTCTGTGTAAGTTCTAGAAGAAGATCCCTGATGATTTATACTAGCCTTCTGTCCTGCTTGCTGCAGTTCTAACTCTTTGGAATTGTCTTCTCCTCCATTCTTAAGAGAGGACTTTTAAAAAGTGACTAGAATTCATGGTGCCCAACACCTTCATCAGCCCAAAGCCTGTTTTCCCCATATTCAAGGTCAAAGTTTTATTGGCAGTTTTTCTTTTATCACCAAAATTTTGAAACTCAACTACTTTGTGGTCACTATGACCAAGACAGCCAACAATCAACATTTGTCACAGGAGTCTTTCTCTTTTTACCGTCAAAAAATCTAGGATGGTAAAATTCTTAGCTGGCTCCTTAGTACCTGCCCCAAGAAGTTATCTTCATGGTACTTCAGAAATAGCCTGGACCTGTTTGTGTCCACAGTATGTTCCCAGTTGATAACAGGGAAGTTAAAATCACCTAAAAGGTTAAGGCAGCTGGTCTACAGATATCCCTTAATTCACACAGAATGATAGAATCACAGAATGTTAGGATTCGGAAGGGACGTCCAAAGACCATCTAGTCCAACCCCACTGCCAGACCAGGTCATACAGAAGCACGTCCAGATGGGTTTTGAATACCTCTAGAGAACGAGACTCCACAACCTCTCTGGGTGGTTCATTCCAGTGCTCTGGCACCTGAACTGGAAAAAAAAAAAAAAAATTCTTGTATTCACATGGAACCTCCTATGCTTCAGCTTACAACCACTGCTACTTGTCTTCTCACTGGGCTTTACTAAGAGGAGCCTGATCCCATCCTCCTGACAGTCAGCCTTCACATATTTAAAAGCAAAGATGAGGTCACCCCTTAGTCTCCTCTTTTCCAAGCTGAAGAGACCCAGCTCCCTCAGCCTTTCCTTATAAGGAAGATGTTCCACCCCTTTCGTCATCTTTGTGGCCTTACGCTGGACACTTTCCAGCAGTTCCTTATCCTTCTTCAACTGAGGGGTCCAGAACTGGACACTACATACCAGATGCGACCTCACTAGGGTAGAATAAGGAAGGTGAAAAAACCTCTCTTGACCTACTAACTGCACCCCTTCTAGTATATCCCAGAATCCCACTGGCCCTCCTGGCCACAAGAGCACACTGTTGCCTCATGGTCATCCTTCCACCTACCAGGACCCCCAGGTCACTTTCCCCTTCTCTGCTCTCCAACACATCAGTCCCCAACCCTGACTGATCCATGGGGTTCGTCTATCCCAGGTGCAAAACTCAACACTTGGCCTTATTGAATTTCATTCAATTTCTCCCTGCCCAACTCTCCAGCTTGTCTAAGCCACACTGAAGAACAGTCCGGTGTGTCAGCCACTCCACTCAGTTTAGTGACATCTGCAAACTTGTTGACAGTATGGCTTAGACAGGCTGAAGAGTTGGGCAGGGAGAAATTGAATGAACCCTGTTCCCTCACCCAGGCTGTCAAAGATGTAATGAAAAGTACTGGTCCCAGTACTGACCCCTGAGGGACTCCATTAGACACAGGCCTCTAACTAGACTCCATCCCATTGACCACAACTCTCTGACTTCTGTCCTTCAACCAGTTCACAATCCACCTCACCACTCAATCAGCCTGACCACACTTCCTCAGTTTAGCTGCAAGGATGCTGTGGGAGACAGTGTCAAATGCTTTACTGAAATCAAGTTAAACCACATCCACTCCTCTACCATCATTTATCCATCTGGTTATGTTCTCATAAAAAGCTATCAGGTTGGTCAAACATGACTTCCCCTTGGTAAACCCATGCTGACTACTCCCAATGACCCCCTTATCCTTGATATTCCTAGAGACAGAGTCAAGGATAAGTTTTTCCATCACCTTTCCAGGGATGGAGGTGAGGCTGACTGACCTGTAGTTACCCGGCTCCTCCTTCTTGCCCTTTTTGAAGACTGGAGTGACATTTGCTTTTCCCTTCCCCAGGCACCTCTCCTGTCCCCCAGGACTTACCAAAGACGATGAAGAGTGGCCTGCCAATGACTTCTGCCAGCTCCCTCAACACCAATGGGTGCATCCCATTAGGTCCCATGGATTTATGGATGTCCAGATGGCTTAACTGCTCCCTAACCCAGTCCTCCTCAACTAAGGAAAACTCCTTCAGTATCCTAACATCATGTGGAGGCTCAGGGGTCTGAGGCTCCTGAGGACAGTCTCTAACACTATAGACAGAGACAAAGGAGACATTCAGTAACTTCACCTTCTTTGGATTATCTGTCACCAAGCCACCCTCTCATTCAGCAGTGAGCCTACATTGCCTCTAGTATTTGTTTTTTGGGCAATGTATTTGAAGAAGCCCTTTCTATAGTCCTTCACCTCCCTTGCGAGGTTTAATTCCAGAAAGGCCTTAGCTTTCCTGGTTAGCTCCCTACAACCTCTGACAACAGTCTTGTACTCTTTCCATGTGGCCAGCTACTCCTTCCATGACCTTTAGACTCTCTTCTTTCACTGAAGTTTGCCCAGCCGCTGCGATTGAGAGACGGGACGCAGCTTGATGCAAGCAAGATGTCAACTTTATTGATTACAAGCATGAGAATATATACTATTTTAGCTGTGCGTGTCTTTCTCTCATTGGTATATTTTTTGATGTCTTTTACATTGATTGGCTAAAAGCTAAGCAGGCTACAAGATAACAAATTTCCAAACTACTCTATGTTCCCCCTTAGCCAGTATTTTTCCACTGCAGGGGAATTTCTTAGTCTATAATGTTGTTTAGTCTTCAGTGTTCTTTGCTTCCTTGCTTCATGGCCACGANCAGTATCCTAACATCATGTGGAGGCTCAGGGGTCTGAGGCTCCTGAGGACAGTCTCTAACACTATAGACAGAGACAAAGGAGACATTCAGTAACTTCACCTTCTTTGGATTATCTGTCACCAAGCCACCCTCTCATTCAGCAGTGAGCCTACATTGCCTCTAGTATTTGTTTTTTGGGCAATGTATTTGAAGAAGCCCTTTCTATAGTCCTTCACCTCCCTTGCGAGGTTTAATTCCAGAAAGGCCTTAGCTTTCCTGGTTAGCTCCCTACAACCTCTGACAACAGTCTTGTACTCTTTCCATGTGGCCAGCTACTCCTTCCATGACCTTTAGACTCTCTTCTTTCACTGAAGTTTGCCCAGCCGCTGCGATTGAGAGACGGGACGCAGCTTGATGCAAGCAAGATGTCAACTTTATTGATTACAAGCATGAGAATATATACTATTTTAGCTGTGCGTGTCTTTCTCTCATTGGTATATTTTTTGATGTCTTTTACATTGATTGGCTAAAAGCTAAGCAGGCTACAAGATAACAAATTTCCAAACTACTCTATGTTCCCCCTTAGCCAGTATTTTTCCACTGCAGGGGAATTTCTTAGTCTATAATGTTGTTTAGTCTTCAGTGTTCTTTGCTTCCTTGCTTCATGGCCACGAGCTTGCATATCTTGCATACTTCACCACGGCTTCTTACCAACCAGTTCCAATACATCTGATACTAGCAAGCCTGACGTGCTTGAAGTCCTTCCCTGTCCATCTAAGACTCCTACACCCAGCAGTTCCCTACTTAACCATACAGGTCTCCTGGCTCCCTTCCTTGATTTTCTACGTGTTGGGATGCTTGATCTTGAGCTTGGAAGAAGTGGTCCTTGAATGTTAACAACCTCTCTTGGGCCCCTTTATCTTCTAGCACCCTGTCCCATGAGATTTCCACCAGCAATTTCTTGAAAAAAATCAGAGTTTGCCCTACTGAAGTCTACAGTAGTGATCCTACTAGATATCCTGTTTCTAACACACAAGATCCTAAACCTTACCATGTCATGATCACTTCAGCCAAGGTTGCCCTCAACCTCTGCCTTTTCAACCAGCCCTTCCTTGTTCGTGAATATCAGGTCCTGAAGCGTTCCCTGCCATTTGCATCAAGAAGTTAAATTCTTTGTAGAATAATTAATTAATGTCGTCATCCTGACTGGGTGGTCAGTATTACATTCCCACAACATCAGTTTTATTTAACTTCCTCTTCATCCTTACACAGAAGCTCTCAATCTTGTTGTAGCCACATGCAAGCACCATATAATCCAACCCCTCTTTTGCGTTTGGGGCCACATTTTTGCCTCACTGCCCTGCCTATCCTTCCTGAAGACCCTATAATCCACCATGACACAGCAGTCACATGCTCATCTTGCCAGGTTTCACACATGCTAATGAGGTCATAGCTCTGGGACTGGGCCAAATCTTCTGTGTCCTCTTGCTTACTCCTCATGCTGCCTACATTAATATAAAGACACTTTAAATATGATCCAGTATCCTCAGCACATCACGCACTAGGCTGAAGGACCTCACTGGTACACAATCCCTCAAATATTGTTATGCTGCCTACAATCTTATCTCAGCAAACCTGGTTTTATCCATTTCTCCCTTCAAATCTAGTTTAAAGCTCTTTTAATGATTCCTGTTAACTCCTGCACAAAGATCCGTTTCCCATCTTGAGACAGGTGTATCCTATCTGTACCCAGCAGGCTTGATGTTATGTAGATTGATCCATGATGAAAAACTCCAAAATTCAGTCAGGAGCTCAAGATTTTGTGATAGGTATGAAATTGATACAGGTCAATANTCCCTTCCTTTCCCGTCCCTTCCCTTCCTCTTCCCTTCCCTTCTCTTCCCTTCCTCTTCCTCTTCCCCTTCCTTACACACAATGGGTCTTGAAGATGTCATGAACAAACCAGACCTATACTCTTTTACATTTTTTTAAAATTTGAAGGGAACTTGGAATAATCCAGTGGAGAGATATAAGGAGTAAAATTCCCCTGTACATTCTATTAAGCTCACATATCGCATGCTTTATTTTTTATGGCCATTGGTTTCCACTTAGGAATCATTAAAAAATGGACATTTTCTGTTATTTTTATGATAACCTCAGCAAACTGTTCACATTCCAAAATTTATTGGTAAAGATGTTAAATAAAGTTCAGTAACTGGAGGGTTATAGTCAACAGGGGAGAAATAATGCACTGATAATAATGTTAAATTGTTCTAATGTGACTATTTTCTTCTATAATGCATCATTCATTCCATTTTGGTAGGACAGTAAACAAGCTGCTCTAATAGGCAGAGAAAAATAAAATGTCATCAATTCAAGAGTGAGCAGCTGCTGTTAGACTTTGTGTGACCAAAAATTAGAAAGTTTTGAGATCCTAAGATCTGTTAATATCCGATGGGTTCATCTCAGAGTGTCCTATTGCCTCCAAAAGAAGAAGGGAGCTCAGTTTCTGTATAGGATTTGAGAGCTGTTCCCCATCTGGCTTCATGGTGCAGTGTAGTTGCACACCAAATCCTACCTCATCGTGGGGACTTGAATCCTGTCTGCGGAGATGTGTTGAGTGAATCTTCCAGCAACGTTGAGTCAGCTTTTGAATGCTGCCCAGATACAGAAATTCCATACTGACAAACAGCAGGTAATGAGTTTTACTGATACTTTGATATACTTGTGATAAGCTGAAAATTGGCCTGTACTTCAGATTTTATCCAGTTATGCTTCATATTATAGTGGCTGCTAATAGCTGTGACAAAGTCATGAGTGAGACGAAGTCCATGAACAAAGGTAATACCTTTTATTACAAATATTAATATAGCTAACACAATTAGACAGAAGAAGAAAAAAGAAAACAAAAACAAAGCCAAAAATATTTGATGATAAATACTAGCTGAGAATAATTCCAATTTCAACTTCTATTTTGCCCTAAATGTTCCCAGGGTTTTTTTGTATGTAGACAAATTTTCTGTATTCCAAAGGTTAGGCTGTTTTTTTCTTTTTAATCTACAGTTCATTGTTTGATAGAAAATGTTACAAGCAGTAGGATTACACCTCAGACAGAAGTGGCTGTTGCATGCCATTGCCTATAAAATATAAACTAACAGAAATTTTGAGTTACAACAACATGCGTGTTGGATGTAGACATATAGCTGGATATTGCATACACATCTGCTAAGAACTAGAGGAGACATGTCTTTCCAAAAAAAATATGAACAGGGCAGGACGTATGGCATCTTATGCAGACAGTCATAATTGTTTCCTAACAGGCCTGACTTAAAAAACAGCCTAACACTGTTACCATTTGTGAATGATGAGTCAAGCCTGCCCCAAAGAGGGAAATCTTGATCACCTCTGCATGGCTTGAACTGACAAGGGTAATATGGGATGTGCTGGAAAACAAAGAAGCATTACACAAACTTTTTAAAGTAACTGCTGCCAGCTTCCCGCTTTAACTAAGATATTTGGGAGGGAAGAGCAAGAGAGAACAGATGCTGGTGATGGCCAGTAGTAGCCCATCAGCATGGATACCTTAGAGGACAAAAATCTTAGAAATCTTAGAATTTAAATCCCTATCTACACCACCAAGGAAAACAAAATTGCACACCTGCACATGGTAAATCCATGACCAGTACGGTTCTGCAAGGAGTTTGCTTGTGACAACTCAGTTTATCAAAACCTCTGAGAAATGGTGATGAGTCTCTTTAGAAGTGGTAAGATATGCTATACTCTGCAATCACTTACGTCCACGTGCAACAACAATAGTACTCCGGGAGCCATCAGGATTACTCCTGAATTAAACTAGAATAACAAAGAGCAGGATTTGGACTAATGGGTTTGAAGGGCCATTTCTGGGACAACGAGAATAAAATATTTGCAAATTTTAAGAAAAATATCTCAGGTCAGAAAGTGATTTTCCCAGCTGATGAGTGTGTTGGGCAGGGATTGGGTGGCTATAGGGATGGTTCCTGTAAAAATCTGCTAGAACCCCCTCCACAGTTCCAAAACAGATCTGCTTGCAGCTGAGGCTGAGCCCTTCAGTACATGTAGAAACTCTTCTTCAATAACATACCTAATAGGGAAAATAACTATTTGGCAAGTTCTTTTGGCTTGGAGAGGAATGGGATGTGATGTGACAGAAACAACACTGTGGACACCAAGGTCAGTAAGGAAACAGAGTGGGGCGGGGGGAGATGCACCAGAGCAGCCATTGCACTTTGTTCTGTGGTGAGATAGCAGACTGAGCCCTTGCATCTTACGGAGATTGATGCTGGGGCAGACGCCCACCTGCAGACTATGGAGGACCCCATGCTAGAGGAGGTGGCTGCTCCCAAAGAAGGCTATGATGCCAAGGGAAGTGCTTACTGGAGCAGTAGAATTATCAGAGAACTGAACCCCACAGAAGGGACCGATGCTGAAGAAGTTATGAAGAGCTGCAGCCCCATGGTAAAGACTTACACTGAAGAAGTTAATGGAAGACCATATCCTCTGTCTGGGATCTCACACTGGAACAACAGAAAAGTGTGAGGTGGCCTCCCCCAGAGGACAAAGTCTCTTCTGAGACAAAGAGTGATGAAATGACCGGAACCCCTATTCCTTGCCCCTCTCTGCTGCCTGGGGAAAGGAGTTAGAGAAATCAGGAGTGAAGTTTTGTGGGGTGCGGGGAAGGTGTTATTAAGGTCTGGTTGTTATTTTTCGTTATCCTACTCTGCTTTGATTGGTAAATTTGGTGATAGTTTCGTTGTTTAAATTAATTGCTGCTTCTTTCCAAGCTGTTTCTATATTTACCTGTGACTATAACTGGCGGGTGATCTTTCCCTGCCCTTTGTCTTGACCCTGAAGATTTTGTTTTATTTTCTCCTCCCCATCCCACCAGAGAGGGTAGGAGTGAATGAATGGTCATACAGTACTGTTTTGCTGTCTTAGTAAGCTTAAACCACAATGAGGCAGAGAAAATGGAACTCTGCGGACAGAGCAGCACAACCACAAAAGCATATACTGAGTATTGAGACCAGGAAAAATTGTCTTTTAAAATCTTTGAGCCTGGATTTTGGTATACCAAATAGTAGTGTTGAGGCAATTATGGTAATGAATTGATTTCTGAAGTGTAAGATATGACTAACTATAAAAACAAAATAGAAATAGGTAGTATCTCCTGTTTACTGGCAGAAATACTAGGCCATGTTTTGGTCCTATTTACCTATCTACAAATATCAAATAGGTCTGTGCCATGCTTATTTATCCTCCTCAATTTGATGTTGGAAGCAGATCCAAATAGTTCTAGAGTTATTAAATCATCATTCATGACTCTTCTAACTTAATTAGAAAATCTGTCTTTCATCCTGTCATCTCTTCTACCAGCAGACCATAGGTTGTGTTATGCAAACAAAATCTGGGATTCCAGACGAAGTCCAAACTGCTTGGAAACCACTGCAACCTGTTTCTTTTGATGAAATAACTGAATGTAATGTGATTTTACATATTTCTAACAATATTTTTATGCCTTATGTGTAAATAGTATAATTTCCTTTTGTAATGATTTTTGAATCTGAAAGAATAATTAGAGAATTTTTGGGTGATAATAAACAAAAAGCCTAATGAGGGCTGGTGTTGTTTTTTCCTTTACCCCAGACTCTCCTTCTACAATAAAAGTAATGAAAAGGAACATACAAGCTGGAGTCACCATTTTGAAGAAGATTTGTATAGAGAAAACAATGTTTAGTCATCTAAGCTCTCTACTCATCTTTCAACTGTCCTGTTGTTTCAGTAAGTCAATAAAAATATTTTTATTTTATTAAAAAAACAGTTGATATCTTATTGACGTGTACCTCATGCAACCCTTCAGTGAAGTGAATCAGTGCAGTACTTGAAGTTTTGGGTTTCTTTCTATTTGCATCTTTAAGGTAGGAATGAAAGGTAAAACCAATTAAATATTTTCCTTTCAGAAAACTTCTTCAAATACAATTTTTTAATTTAAGAGATCAGGCAGATCCAACAACAAGAGAGTGAATGAAGTAAGTGAAGATATAAACTTGTACAATTATTTACTTGAACCAAATGAACTTGGAACTTTTATGCCATATTATCTTAACAAAGAGACAAAAACTGTTGAACTCCCATGTGGTTTAGTGAAGCAAAAATTTCCTGAAGTGTGATTTTAAAACACTTGTGAAATTCAGCCACATTGAGATATAGCAACATTCTAGAAAGTCCTTTTTTCTTTACTAAATTGACAGCTCTACATAGTTGAAAAGCAAATCAGTTTAATTTTCCTTGCAACTTTCTCTTTCTTATTTCCTCTGATTTTTGCTGTTACTTGTATTTTTTCTTTAAACATTCTTTACTGGCCATTTAAAAAGATCTTGTGGTACACAGACCTTTTATTTCACCAAAACCAGACTTATCTGCATTTTCACATACAGAAGTATATAGAAATTAGTTTTCAATAATATCTCTAATATTCTTGCACAAGCAGTCTCTGGCCTAGCCAAACACTCAATTCCCACGTTGTTTTATAGACTTCAGTCAGAAAGAAGACTGCATTGCGGATAGAGACAGACAGTCTTTCAAAGACTGCAAATTACTACATGATTAAAAAATTAAAATTCTGTCAAAATTATTCAAATGAAGTATCAATATCAGAGGAATATCATCTCAATAAACTTCCATAAACCTAAAATTATTGTAGATTTAAATATGATCATTTGCCTTGTGGAAACTATTTTAAATTTCTGAAACAAGTATTGTCCAACAGGAAATCCAAGAACTGAATTATTTGCTTGATAGAATATTTGACTTTAGATAACTCTTGTGTAACTTTATAAGAATTCACTGAATGTTAGATGCATTTTCACCTCCCAAGTACTCAGCTAAAATCTTAACACATTTAGCTAGATTAGCAACAGTTTGACAGTATTTAGCCGGCTATCTTTTCCTTTTGAGTACAAATGATGGGAAGGTTGTTTGCAAGAAAATTTAAGGGAACCTTTATTTATGTGTTTACTGTCTAAAGAAGTTCACAATCTATCTGTAAATAAAGAATTACTGTATTTAAACAAGATGAAAATTCTTAATTTCAATTCAGCTAAATTTCAGCTGAATTCCCCTAATGTAACACACTGATTCCTGGAATTAGGAACTCAGAGACTCATTTTCACCAAATATAAGTAACTCTTTAACTGTGCAACATTTTACTTGGCGAAACATAGTTCTCATTTGCATTATTTGCAAAGCAAATTGGTTGTTAACAATTGTGTCATGGGAAAAGTAGTCTCAGGAATGTCTACTATGGAGTATCATGCAATTAATCTCTTCCAGCATACAAGTCTGCCTTACGTAAAAAGTTGTTTAACAGTAGTTGAACTCTAAGAAGAAATTCTTTATTAATTTGATAAAACAAAAAGGCAATTTTCTAAATTTCCTCAATATATATTTCAACTGAATAGAATATTTTTAAAAATCATTATTCTTGCAGATGAAAAAAATCTGAAAATTTTTGTCCCTTTTCATATTTTATTTTAATTGCATGAGATAAGCTTAACCTGTCAGATTTCACCAAAGAAATGATAGTTCTGAATTTTCTCCCACCTGACTAAAATTCACAAGTCTTTTAAAAAGTCTTTTTAAAACACTGAAGAAAAAGTGGAAGGGAAGACTGAAGAAAAACAACTATTGAGAAGTTCAGCCTTCTCCGTGTCATCCATCACCAGTTCTTCCATTTTTTTTCTGAGGGGGCCCACACCTTCCCTAGTCTTCCAAATTTTTCCATTAATATATTTGTAGAAATGTTTCCTATTCCCCTTGATCTCCCTGGCTAGATTTAACTCCCACTGAGCTTTAGTTTTCCTAACCAATTCCCTTGCTCTCTTGACAGCTTCCCTGTATGCCCCCCATTCTAGTGGTGCTTCTTCCACTCCTTATATAGATTCTTTTTACGAGACAACATGTCCAAGAGCGTCCTGTTCGTCCAGGCATTCTTCCCTGCCTTTCTCTTTGTTGGGATACATAGCTCCTGGAGACGGAGAGGGTGATCCTTGAAAACTGACAAGCTGTCATCTTTTTGTATGTTACAATTTAACTCATCGAGTCTTTTCACAAACAGATTTGATCATAACAATACATATTCAATTAACTTTTAGATCAAAGTTATGATACAATAACAAAACTAATAGTTTAAGGAAAAGTCTTCATGTTTTTGCTTTAAACAGAATTAAATTTGTTTCTTAATAATTATTTTTCTAAACCAATACACCACTATGCAGATAAGAAAAAGGAAAAATAAAAGTATAATATCATATTTCTTAGCTGCTTTGGTTTCATACACTGAAGTTCCCTTCCTTTTATCTCTCATGCAAGCATCAGGTGTGCAATCTAGCTCCCTCTAAGTACGAATTTGAGCTTAACAGTAAGATAGTTCATTTTAGAGCTTGCTCAGAACACAGCTTGATTCCTTTTAGCTGTAACAGTCCTTCAAACATCATTTCAGCATGACCCCATGCCACATAAAGATATGTAACCTTTATTTTTATTGTCAAGCTGTACCAGTCTGATGGCATGACATGTCATTCTAATTATTTCAGGAACTTTGAGGTCAATTGCTCTAAATAAATGTATCTTAATAACATAAAAGCATAATTTGACCTAAAGAAGAACAAATACACTTAGGACATGATTATGATATTTTTACTGGAACAATGCCTTAAGAACACATATAGATGTAGATGTGTCATTTCTTATTTTCTGTCATACACATTGACATACAAAAATGCACACACAAACAAACACATTAAAGATTTTTTCCTCTTTACCCTCCTTTTCTTCAGAAAGTCCATCATATGTCTCATCTGATAAGAAACAAAACAAATAACCACAAGTTTATAAAATGACTTCCAAATGCTTTTCAGGGTAAAAATCTTCACAGCATTTCTGTGTGGGAACAGAATCCTCAATTTAACAAGTTGTTTGGTTTTTTTTTTTTGTAAACCTTACTAGCTTTTTTAGTCACATTAAAAAATCCAAATAGTAACAAAGGAAATTTGTCTTTTCTTTCTTTACATGTGTTTGCACATATTCTTTGCTAAGCCATCCAGCAGCTAGCTATGCTATTCATTTCAATTTTCATCCTTTTTTAATCTTATCTTTTGTATCACAGAGCTGCATGCTATTTTCAGACCACACAAGTGTAAAAACTTTGCAAACATTTATGAAACGTTATACTTTCTACCCACAATGGAGAAAGCTAAAGTGTCAGATGAAGGAAGATTGTCAGGTTTCCTCTAGAATACTTTAACATTCTGATACAACAGATTCTGAAGTGCTTAGGAAAGGGTTAAGATGACTTTTTGTTTGTTCCCGTTTTTGACACACTGCTCTTCTGTTACCCTTTACAGGGGGGAAAGACACCAGTGTGTTTATATTTAGCATCTAGGAAAATAATACCAAAGTCAAGCACAGTGAAATTAGATTTTAGATCCTATGTTTATATTGAAAAGAAAATATTTCTTGTCAAGTCCATGAAATGACCTGTAACAAAAAAACCCAAACAAATGAAACGAAACGAAACCAAATCAAAACAAACCAAACCAAACCAAAAGAAAAAATCAGTTCTAAGCATTCAGTGATTTGGAGAGCTAACAGGCTGCTCCTTTTCCTTCTTTAACCAGATGCTGTCCTGTTTTTCTGCCTCTGTTTTATTTTTGTTGCTGTTGTAACTTAATCTGTTCATAAATTTCCATTATGGAGTCTCAGCTTAAATTTGTAAACCTTATATCTGCTTCTCAAACAAAATACTATGCAATCTCATAGCTTATTCAAAATGCTGACCTTTAAGCTATGAAATTATTTTTTTGATAAAATTGAATTTTATTTTATTTATCTCTAAAACTGCATGCAAACAAAAGGTGTCAGCTAAATTTTGCACATATATGAAGTTTTTCTTTTATTACTAGCAATGTCTCTCCTTTATATTGTTTTACATAGCACCTGTTATGAGACAAGAACTATGCTTAATTACACTCCCAGTGATTCACATATCTTTGGCAAATTTGTGCAAAAGAGAGACAAATGTGCATAAGACCTGCTGCAGCTTCTGGGAGCTGCTGTGCATAAGGTAGCAGAGCATACCTGGGATCATATTAGGCATTGACTCAAACAAAGCAATATTGTATGCCCCGAGGATAAAAGCATCCGTGCCTATTTCAATAATGACCATTCACACAGTGTAGCTTAAGCCTGGGAAGAAGTGGTCTACCTCTCCTATAACCCATGTTTACAGCAAGGCATTCTTCATTGTCTGCCATTCTGACCCTCACTTGGTCTATAACTACAAGCATTATGTCTCTTTGTGCTTTCAAAAAGATACTACAAAAAAGTCTAAACACCTTACACAAGATCTCCTGTCTCTATGGGTTGACAGCAACATCTTCAAAGACAGGGCTAGCAAAAATATAATTTCGTTTTCATGCTTGTTGGATATTTAAAAATGCATCTACAACCTCAAAATGGATAGGAAGGTTTAGTCCTTTATGATTTTGAATAACCACTGGTGGGAAAATCTCAGACCCTGGAGGTCCACTTTGGGAAAATTACAAATCTTTGATGCTTATCCTTCCACCAACACAATATGCAATGACAACTTCACATATAGAGGTGTTATTTTTGAGAACTGTTTTTCCTATATCTTTCAAATCATGATAATAGAAACCCGCTTCTTACAAAAGACTTTAATGAAAATATTTGTCACCCAAAAGAGAGATAAATAGAAAATGTTTATCTTTCCTTTTTGATTTTTTTTAAAGTGTATAAAATGTCTGTTTGAAATCATACCACCCTGCTTTAGATCTAACACATTTAACAACCTAGTGCATTTATGTGGTTCCTGCTAGCACATTTCAAAAATTAATTCCATTGCCAGGTGTATTTTTATTTTTTACTTTTGAAAATGAGGACTGGATCTCATATCACGGTGGTAATGCACTCAGGAACTGGATTCTTTAAGCGCAGAACTTCCTAAATGACAACCATTATCATACTCCCTCAGAGCTAAAAGTAATGACTTTCACCTTATTTAGTAACAAAACAAGCCCTTTACTTTCCTGGGCCATCAGAATCATACTGTAAAACAAATACTCAGTTATTAATGTTGTTGTGGGGAATAATGTTCTGGAAAGATGCTCCAAATTAACTCATAATTGACGGATTCTTGATTTTTTATTTGAATATCTGCAGCAAATTTGAGTCCCTTGCTAAAAGGTTGTTTAATATTCCAG
Organism: Galbula dea; assembly: GCA_013399015.1. Classification (NCBI taxonomy): domain Eukaryota; kingdom Metazoa; phylum Chordata; class Aves; order Piciformes; family Galbulidae; genus Galbula; species Galbula dea. The sequence goes on along the minus strand of VWZX01009083.1, from coordinate 339 downwards.
TCGCAAAAAAAAAAAATAGAAACAAAGCCAAAACAAAACCCAAAATAAACGACAACAACAACAACAAAATCACAAAATTTTACACATTATATCTGCAGTAGTAAAAGAAGCTATGTTAGGAAAAGCTCCAAGTACCTTAATTGCATGTATTTTTCAGCTGTTTGTATGCTCTCTGGCAGATACTCAGTCTGGGTCAACCATCAGTCTCTCAAACAACCCCTTGGCACCATCATGGAGTTTNTAATCATCTTTGTGGCCCTCCTCTGGACTCGCTCCAACTGGTCCACATCTTTTTTATGCTTAGGAGCCCAGAACTGGACACAGTACTGCAGGTGGGGC
>VWZX01009076.1:51336-68550 GCA_013399015.1 Galbula dea | reverse complement strand
CTGAGGGAACTGGGTTTGCTCAGCCTGGAGAAGAGGAAGCTCTGGACTCTCAGAGGCTCAGAGAGAAAGCAGCAAAGGTTTCCAGTGCCCCCAGCCACTGCCACTGTACCTCAAGAACATGCTTCACAACTGCATCAGTTGTCCCAAACAGATCCACCCCTGTGATGCCTCTGACATCTGAATCCACAGCTCCAGGGGACAGGTTCTTCTTCCTCAGGCCTTGGGAAGGAGAAGGAAAAATATCTATTATCAAGAGCCAGAGGACTCTCAGCTCAGGACCTTCCAGTCCTAGGGCTCCTCAACATCTGCCAGCCCAAGTCCTTAAGAGGTTTGAAGCTGCTGACCCAGATGAGCTGACAGAGCCCTGAGGGCTTGAGCTGCTGGGAAGCAGCTCCATGGAGAAGGAGCTGGCAGTGCTGGGGGACAAGAAGGTGCCCAGGAGGCAAGCCATGGGCCCTGGGGGCCAAGAAGGCCAAGGGGCTCCTGGGCTGCAGGCAGCAGAGGGCCAGCAGCAGGGCAAGGGAGGTTCTCCTCCCCCTCAGCTCACCTCTGGGCTCCTGGGGCCAGCCCTGGGCTCCCCAGCTCCAGAGAGACAAGGAACTGCTGGGGAGAGGCCAGGAAGATGCTGAGGGACCTGGAGCAGCTCTGGCAGCACCAAAGGCTGAGAGCCCTGGGGCTGCTGAGCCTGGAGAAGAGCAGCCTCAGAGAGGATCTCAGTGCTCATCAACAGCACTGGTTTGGCTTGGAAGTGACCTCTCAAGGTCATTCACTTCACCCCTGCCCCCAGCAGGGACATCTCCAACCAGAGCAGGCTGCTCCCAGCCCCAACCAACCTGACCTGGGATGCTTCCAGGCATGGGACATCTCCTCCCAGCTCTCTGGCCAGCCTGGGCCAGGCTCTCCCCACCCTCAGCACCAACCATTGCTTCCTTCTCTCTCCTCTCCAGCTCCTCTTGCAGTCCCAAACCATCTCCCCTTGGCCTGGCCCAACACCTCCTGCTCCAAAGTCTCTCCCAGGGAAGAATCCCAAACCAGGGTGGGGAAAACACTGCCTCCTGGCAGCAGCAGAAGCTGTGAGCTAGCAGCAGCACTCAGAAGGGCAGTGACAACTCCACCCCAGCTGCTGCTCTCTCTGCCTGGGATGATCACAGCAGACACCAAACCAACCCAGGGAATTAACCTGTCCCAGGAGACTGCTGAAGCCACAACAGAGGCTGAAATCAAGTCATTCTGGGGGGAAACATTAGGAAGTGGAAGTGGCTTTGGCCTCAGAGCTTCTCCTCAGCCACCCTCCCCTAGGGCTGTCCATGTGGAGCCCCAGCTGAGTCAATAACTCAACCTGTCTCCAAAATCCTCAGCAGAGAGCAAGCAGAGGCTGTGAAAGGGCTGCTGCTAGGCTCCAAGGCCAATTTGGCAGCTGCTCCTCTCTTTGCCAGAGCCTGTTTGCAGAAGAAGGCAGTAACAAAGCTTCCCTGGCAGAGGAAAAGCTCAGCTCCCCCATGCTGGCAAGGCTAAGAGGGGAACAGCTTTGAAATCAGCATTGTCCTGTCCCTAACCCCTGCTGCTGACACAGCTGGGGTTGCCTGAGCCTCTGCCACCACCAGTGGAGCATGGGCAAGGGCCATGGAGAGAGCAGCAGGGAGAGGGAGGCTGAGCTGGAGGAGTTTATGGTACAATAAGAACAGAACTGCCCCTGCCTGCCCTCCACCAGGGTCCTGCCTGCATCTACCAGTTGCTGGAGGGCACTGGGAGATCATGGTTTAGTCCATGGAAGCTTCTGGCCTAAGGGGTAAGGGGGAACTGGGCTCAGCTTTGGGCTCCTGACTCCAAGCAACACCCAAAGGTGCTGGAGTGTGGCCAGAGAAGGAGAAGGAAGGTGGGGAAGGGGCTAGAGCACAAGGGCTGTGAGAAGCAGCTGAGGGAACTGGGTTTGCTTAGCCTGGAGAAGAGGAGGCTCAGGGGAGAGCTTCTGGCTCTCTGCAGCTCCCTGAGAGGAGGCAGCAGCCAGGGGGGGCTTGGGCTCTTCTCCCCAGGGACAGAACAAGAGGGAACAGCCTCAGGTTGCCCCAGGGGAGGTTCAGGTTGGCCTTAAGGAACAATTTCTTCCCCCAAAGGGCTGTCAAGGCCTAGAAAACGCTGCTCAGAGCAATGATGACTTCCCAGGGAACTCTCCTCAGCAGCTTCCCAGCCTCCCCTGGCCTCTCCCCAGCAGCTCCTTGGCTCTCTGGAGCTGGGGAGCCCAGGGCTGGCCCCAGGAGCACAGAGGTGACCTGAGGAGGGCAGAGGAGAAGGGGAGGAGAACCTCCCTCAGCCTGCTGGCCACTCACTCCAGACTGAAGGCAGGGAGAGCATTGGCCTCCTTGGTCCCCAGGGCCCATGGCTGCCTCCTCCTGCAGTCAGCCTCCTCCTAACTCCTGTCCTCAGCCCTGAATCACCTCCCCCTGGGCTCTGCCTCTGGAGATTCTCTGACCCCTGCAGCTCACCAGAGATATCCCAGACACGAACAGTCTGGTCCAGGCTTGCTGACACCACCAGGTCCTCAGAGGGATGGAACTGGGCACACATCACATAGTGGTTGTGTCCTGTCAGCACACTGCAAAGCCAGAGAGAAAAAACACAGCTGAGACCTGAAATCTAGGACTTCAAACTCCACCCTGCACTAACAGCAAAAGGCTTAGGCCTGGAGGGAGGGGATGGGGAGCAGAGGATTGCTAAGTGTTCAACATCTGCATCACCTGCATGCACTGTGAAGCCTCAACCAGTTTGGTGATGGGATCAGACTGGGAGGAGTGGTGACACCCCCAGGGCTGTGCTGGTAGTGAGGGAGACCTGGGCAGGCTGGGAGTTGGGGAAGAGGAAGCTCAGGAGGTTCAGCAAGGGCAGGGTCCTGCCCCTGGGGAGCAATAACCTCCTGGAGCAGGGCAGCTTAGGGCTTGAGCTGCTGGGAAGCAGCTCCATGGAGAAGGAGCTGGCAGTGCTGGGGGACAAGAAGGTGCCCAGGAGGCAGCCATGGGCCCTGGGGGCCAAGAAGGCCAAGGGGCTCCTGGGCTGCAGGCAGCAGAGGGCCAGCAGCAGGGCAAGGGAGGTTCTCCTCCCCCTCAGGTCACCTCTGGGCTCCTGGGGCCAGCCCTGGGCTCCCCAGCTCCAGAGAGACAAGGAGCTGCTGGGGAGAGGCCAGGGGAGGCTGGGAAGATGCTGAGGGCACTCCCCATTCTCAGTTCTATTCCTTCTACCCATGAAGACAAGCTGAAGGCAGCTGGGCCCCAAAGCATGCAGATCACTTGTCAGGGAAGCACTGTGGTTACCAAACACAAGTCCTGGATTGCCAGTTCCAAACCCGGATGGTTTGGTCATCAGAAGCACTCAGGATCCAGGGATACTCCTGGAAGAGAAAGGATCTTGTACAGGTAACAACTCACACCCCAGACACTAGTTCTCCAAGGGCTGTTCCCCAACTGCCCCCAAAACTAACACTTCAGAGGCAGAACTGATGCTTTTTAGACCTCTAGTAAAAGAGTGGCTGGAAAGTACCCAGGGGAAAAGGCCCTGGGGGTTTTGGGCACCAGCAGCTGAAGAGGAGGCAGCAGAGTGCCCAGGGGGGCAAGAAGGCCAAGAGCATCCTGGCTGGGATCAGCCCCAGGGGGGGCAGCAGGGCTAGAGAAGGGCTTGGCCTCCTGCCCTGGGCACTGGGGAGGCCACAGCTGCAATCCTGGGCTCAGCTTTGGGCTCCTGACTCCAAGCAGCACCCAAAGGTGCTGGAGTGTGGCCAGAGAAGGAGAAGGAAGGTGGGGAAGGGGCTAGAGCACAAGGGCTGTGAGGAGCAGCTGAGGGAACTGGGTTTGCTTAGCCTGGAGAAGAGGAGGCTCAGGGGAGAGCTTCTGGCTCTCTGCAGCTCCCTGAGAGGAGGCTGGGGCCAGGGGGGGCTTGGGCTCTGCTGCCAAGTGCCAGGACAAGAGGAAACAGCCTCAGGTTGCCCCAGGGGAGGTTCAGCTTGGCCATGAGGAAGGATTTGGGTCAGGCTTGGCCCAGGCTGCCCAGGGCAGTGGTGCAGTCCCCACCCCTGGAGGGGTTTCAGAGCCCTGGAGCTGTGGTGCTGAGGACCCTGGGGCAGTGCTGCCCTGGCAGTTCTGGTTCCTGCTTCGACCTGCTGATCTTCAAGGTCTTTTCCTCCAACACAAGCTCTTTAACAGATATTCCCTATCAGGGAAGCCAGAGAGATTCCCTTTCCCCTGCAGAGCCCAGGGGTTAGCCCCAGAAGGGCTGAGGCTGAGGCTTACATGGTGGAAGAAGGTTGTACGGATGTAGTCCAGGTGCCCAAGCAGGGTGAAGAGGCAGCGACGCAGCTTGTAGTTCCAGACCTGCAGAGCAAGGGGAACAGCAGCTGCTGAGGGACCTGGAGCAGCTCTGGCAGCACCAAAGGCTGAGAGCCCTGGAGCTGCTGAGCCTGGAGAAGAGCAGCAGCCCCAGAGGGGAGCTGCTCCATGCCCAGCAAGAGCTGAAGGCTGGGGGCAAGAGACTGCGGCCAGGCTCTGCTCAGGGCTGCCCAGGGCCAGGCCAAGGGGCACTGGCCACCAACTGGAAGCCAGGAACTTGCAGCTGAGCAGGAGGAGAAGCTTGTTTGGTGTTAGGCTCAGCTTGGAGCCCTGGCCCAGGCTTTGCAGAGAGGTTGTGGAGTCTCCTCCTGGGGAGAGATTCCAAGCCCAGCTGGAGGTGACCCTGGGCCAGCTGCTGGGGGTGACCCTGCTGGAGCCCCACAGGTCCCTTCCCACCCCAACCAGTCTGGGTTCAGGGATATGTGCCACCATCTGCTTCATTTCTGGGGCACATTCTCCATCCCAGTTCAGCCATGAGCCTCCCTCTTCCCTTCTGAGCTCTGGACCTAATACAAACCACAGCATAACTTCACCTCCCTGCACTTAACACCCCTGAAACAGCAGCATCACCATCCTCCAACACAATTCCCCACCCACACTCTCTCTCATCCTTTCCCCCATTTCTCTGCAGATTGCTTTGCTTGGATGAGTTCATTCAGAGAAGAAGAGACCAAACTGTTACCTTTATTTTGTAATCATCCCCTCCAGAAACAAAGAGAGGCTGCTGCTTGTGGAAGTCAATGCCTCGAACAGGCCCTGTAAGGAGAAGAGCAGGTTGGACACAGCCAGGGGGCTGGAGGCTGCAGCAGCCTCTGGCACCACCTGAAGCCTGCAGTTTNGACCTGCTGATCTTCAAGGTCTTTTCCTCCAACACAAGCTCTTTAACAGATATTCCCTATCAGGGAAGCCAGAGAGATTCCCTTTCCCCTGCAGAGCCCAGGGGTTAGCCCCAGAAGGGCTGAGGCTGAGGCTTACATGGTGGAAGAAGGTTGTACGGATGTAGTCCAGGTGCCCAAGCAGGGTGAAGAGGCAGCGACGCAGCTTGTAGTTCCAGACCTGCAGAGCAAGGGGAACAGCAGCTGCTGAGGGACCTGGAGCAGCTCTGGCAGCACCAAAGGCTGAGAGCCCTGGAGCTGCTGAGCCTGGAGAAGAGCAGCAGCCCCAGAGGGGAGCTGCTCCATGCCCAGCAAGAGCTGAAGGCTGGGGGCAAGAGACTGCGGCCAGGCTCTGCTCAGGGCTGCCCAGGGCCAGGCCAAGGGGCACTGGCCACCAACTGGAAGCCAGGAACTTGCAGCTGAGCAGGAGGAGAAGCTTGTTTGGTGTTAGGCTCAGCTTGGAGCCCTGGCCCAGGCTTTGCAGAGAGGTTGTGGAGTCTCCTCCTGGGGAGAGATTCCAAGCCCAGCTGGAGGTGACCCTGGGCCAGCTGCTGGGGGTGACCCTGCTGGAGCCCCACAGGTCCCTTCCCACCCCAACCAGTCTGGGTTCAGGGATATGTGCCACCATCTGCTTCATTTCTGGGGCACATTCTCCATCCCAGTTCAGCCATGAGCCTCCCTCTTCCCTTCTGAGCTCTGGACCTAATACAAACCACAGCATAACTTCACCTCCCTGCACTTAACACCCCTGAAACAGCAGCATCACCATCCTCCAACACAATTCCCCACCCACACTCTCTCTCATCCTTTCCCCCATTTCTCTGCAGATTGCTTTGCTTGGATGAGTTCATTCAGAGAAGAAGAGACCAAACTGTTACCTTTATTTTGTAATCATCCCCTCCAGAAACAAAGAGAGGCTGCTGCTTGTGGAAGTCAATGCCTCGAACAGGCCCTGTAAGGAGAAGAGCAGGTTGGACACAGCCAGGGGGCTGGAGGCTGCAGTAGCCTCTGGCACCACCTGAAGCCTGCAGTTTGCATTTCAGTTGCTGTTCAGCCATGAAGAACTTCAAAGCAACACTAAAATGTAATGTAAGAGCCAGAGATCCTCTTCCCAAACCCATTTCCTTCCACAAAGACACCTGCAGGAACCCATCACAGGATCTCCAACCCCTCAGGTCTGTAGTTATAGGTTTATCTTCATACCAGGGCTTAGCCTCCTACCCTGGGCACTGGGGAGGCCAAATCTCCAATCCTGGGCTCAGCTTTGGGCTCCTGACTCCAAGCAGCACCCAAAGGTGCTGGAGTGTGGCCAGAGAAGGAGAAGGAAGGTGGGGAAGGGGCTAGAGCACAAGGGCTGTGAGGAGCAGCTGAGGGAACTGGGCTTGCTTAGCCTGGAGAAGAGGAGGCTCAGGGGAGACCTTCTGGCTCTCTGCAGCTCTCTGAGAGGAGGCTGGAGCCAGGGGAGGCTGGGGCTCTGCTGCCAAGAGAGAGGACAAGAGGAAACAGCCTCAGGTTGCCTCAGGGGAGGTTCAGCTTGGCCAGGAGGAAGGATTTGGGTCAGGCCTGGCCCAGGCTGCCCAGGGCAGTGGTGCAGTCCCCACCCCTGGAGGGGTTTCCAAGCTCTGGTGCTGTCGTGCTGAGGCCCTGGGGCAGTGCTGCCCTGGCAGCGTTAGGTTACTAGGTGAACTCAATGATCTTAGAGCTCTTCTCTGGCCCTATGCACACTTCAGCAGCATCTGACGCCCCTGCAACCCCTGTCTCCCTCCCCTCCTCGTCCCTCCCTCCTCCCCACACCCCCACTCACCATCATGCTCATCGAACTTGTCGATCAAGGTACACATCCGATAATCCCACAGCTGGATGACGCCATTGTGGAGGCTGGTGAGGATCCAAGGCCTCTTGGGGTGGAAGCTGAGCCCTAGGAACACACAGAGGGAGCCACGACACTGAGAACTCCCCATAACCATCTCAGCTCCACCTCCCCACGCCCCCAGAGCCACCCAGCACCCCCCCAGCCCCTTCCTCCTCACGCCGTTACCTTTAACTCGGGCTGATTTGGTCTCGAACTTGGTCAGCATCTCTCTGGCCTCCTCCCTCACCCTCCACGTCGCTCACCGGAAGTGCCCTCAGCTCACTTCCGCTTCCGCTTTCCTTTCCCTGATCATAGATTGCTAGTCCTCCCGTAGGCCTAGAGCGGCTACCGGTGGCGATCCACTTCCGGTAGGGAACCACTTCCGGTGGCGCTTGGGCCTGGTCGCGGCTGAGGAGGAAGAGGAGGAGGAGGAAGTCGAAGGGTTGTGAAGATGGCGTTGGAGAGACCGTGGCCCAGGCAGCAGGAGGCTCCGGAGGGGTCCCGAGTTCTGCTCCCGACCTGGTCAGGGTTGTTCTGGGGGCTGCTGCTCACTGTGCTGGCAGCTGGTGAGGCTGGGGGAGAGGGGCAGGGCTGGGGAGGGCTTGGCCTGCTGTGGGGTGGCTGAGAGGGTGGGTCTGGCCTGGGTCCCACTGGGGTGGGAGCACTGGGAGCCCATGCCCTGGCCCCCGTCGGGGTGGCGGCGCCGGGAGCCCCCGGCCCTGGCCCCCGTCGGGGTGGCGGCGCCGGGAGCCCCCTGCCCTGGCCCTCGTCGGGTTGGCAGCACTGGGATCCCTTCCCTGCCCTCCTCTGAACTGGGGAGTGAATTCCTCTTTTCCTCTTTCCCTCCTGAGTTCTATGATGCAGGGAGCCCCTGATCTGTCCCTCCCTGCGCTGGGGCAGTGTCTTCTCCTCNCTGCCCTGGCCCCCGTCGGGGTGGCGGCGCCGGGAGCCCCCTGCCCTGGCCCCCGTCGGGTTGGCAGCACTGGGATCCCTTCCCTGCCCTCCTCTGAACTGGGGAGTGAATTCCTCTTTTCCTCTTTCCCTCCTGAGTTCTATGATGCAGGGAGCCCCTGATCTGTCTCTCTCTGAGCTGGGGCAGTGTCTTCTCCTCGGGCTCCTGCCAAGGGAGCCCCTAGTTTATCCCTCCCCGAGGTAGGACTGTGCTTTTTCAGTCAGGCTCCTGCCAGGGGAGCCCCTGCTTTGTCCTCCTCTCCCTGAGGACTGTGTCTTCTCCTCAGGCTGCTGCCAGGGGAACTCTGTGGAGAGGAAGATCTACATCCCCCTGAACAGGACAGCACCCTGTGTTCGCCTCCTCAATGCCACCCACCAGATTGGCTGCCAGTGTGAGTACAGCTGGGGGTTCCTTAGGGTGCTCCCTCTCTGGGTGCTGGGCTGCAATACAGCTCTTCTCTTGGCCTTGCCTAGAGACCAGTGGTGTTCTCCTTCCTGTCTACTCTCCATTTCCATTCTCCTGCTGTAGTAAAGCTCAACATGCTGACCTCTTTCTGCTCAACAGGGAGCAAACAGCCTCAGGTTGTACCAGGAAAGGTTTAGGGCCTCAGTTTCCTCCTCTCCTTCCTTATCCTCTTCAGTCACAGGGGACTCACAGTCCTTAGCTAGCTGAAGGTCCTCAAGTGCTTTGATATGCTTAAACAAAAGCTGCTTTCAAAGCCTGAGTGCTCACTGTTCAGCTCCTTTCCCACCCCCCACACTAAAAGCCACTCTTGTTCTGTTCTAGCTAAATGTTTCCCCTTCCAAATTGCTTCCTCTAAGCTTTGAATCCCTTGAGCTGTTCTTCCCTAAAGCCCTTAGGCAAATCCTGCCCTCTTGGAGTCTTGTGAGAAGCAGCTGAGGGAACTGGGGTGCCTCAGCCTGGAGAAGAGAAGGCTCAGGGGAGACCTTCTGGCTCTCTGCAGCTCCCTGAGAGGAGGCTGGAGCCAGGGGGGGCTTGGGCTCTGCTGCCAAGGGAGAGGACAAGAGGAAACAGCCTCAGGTTGCCCCAGGGGAGGTTCAGCTTGACCATGAGGAAGGATTTGGGTTAGACCTGGCCCAGGCTGCCCAGGGCAGTGGTGCAGTCCCCAGCCCTGGAGGGGTTTCCAAGCCCTGGAGCTGTGGTGCTGAGGCCCTGGGGCAGTGGTGCCCTGGCAGTGCTGGTTCCTGCTTGGACACCATGATCTTCCAACCTCAACACATCTGGGAGTGTTCTGAGGTGGTTTGGGGATGGGAAGGAAGCAGATGAGTGTGAAACATGAAGGGCACATTCTCTTTGCAGCCTCCATGAGTGGGGACACAGGGGTGATCCATGTGGTTGAGAAGGAGGAGGACCTGAGCTGGGTGCTCACTGAGGGGCCTCACCCACCCTACATGGTGCTGCTGGATGGGAACCTCTTCACCAGGTCAGTTCTTGTCTTCTCTAGGTGCCTGGAGCTCAGGAGACCAAAGTGGCTCCTCATCTGGCAAGGAAAATGTCATTGTCATCTGTGTGTCAGGTTCATTGTCATGTCCAAGCTGGAGCAGGTGCCAGGGGAAGGTGCTGGGGGGGATGGAGCTGGAGATGAGGTGGCAATGGGAGCTCAGAGCCCAGGAGCCAACCCTGGCCTGGGCTGATCCCCAGAGCAGAGTAGGGGCAGGATCCCCTCCCTGTCCTGCTGGGGAGAGCTCAGCTGCAGGGCTGGGGCCAGCTCTGGAGTCCTCAGCACAGCACAGGCATGGAGCTGGGGGAGCAGGGCCAGAGGAGGCCACAGAGATGAGCTGAGGGCTGGAAGCTCTCTGCTGGGAGGCCAGGCTGAGAGACTTGGGCTTCTGGAGCCTGGAGAGGAGAAGGCTCCAGGGAGAGCTTCCTGCAGCCTGGCAGGGCTTAGGGGAGAGACTTTGGAGCAGGAGGTGTTGGGCCAGGCCAAGGGGAGATGGTTTGGGACTGCCAGAGGAGCTGGAGAGGAGAGAGAAGGAAGCAATGGTTGGTGCTGAGGGTGGGGAGAGCCTGGCCCAGGCTGGGCAGAGAGCTGGGAGGAGATGTCCCATGCCTGGAAGCATCCCAGGTCAGGTTGGAGATGTCCCTGCTGGCTGCAAGCTGGACTAGATGACCTTGGAAGTTCCTTCCCACCCAACCCATCCTCTGGTTCTCAAGTGTCAGGTGGCAGAACCAGTCCTGCCTCTGCTGCAGTCATGGGAGGTTGAGAGATTTGGGCTTTTAGCTTTGTTTTGGTGCCTGCATTTCTTTCCTTTTTCAGTATCCTGGAGTTGCTCTGCTCTGGGGCAGCTCTCAGGCTCCATCCTTCACTCTCCCAGTCCTTAAAGCTCCTTAAACACCATCACTAAGATTGGGCACCTCTCTCTCCCTGGGCAAAGCAGGAGGGAGGTGACTGAAGTTGTTGTGCTGGTTGCTGGCTGCAGAATCTTCCCCAGCTCTGAGAAGAGAAAGGGAAAAGGGAGACATGGGCTTGTTCTGATCCCAAACATCATCAGATCCTCAGCTGCAATCCCTCATGGCTTGGATTGGGAGTGCTGAGGAGGAAATTCATCAGTTCTGGCCTCTCTTTGTCTCTCTTCCAGGAAGGTGATGATGCAGCTGAAGGGAACCTCCAGAGTATCAGGCCTTGCTGTGGCTGCTGCCAAACCCAGCCCTCCCCAGGGCTTCTCTCCTGGCTTGAAGTGCCCCAATGATGGATTTGGTAAGGAGATCCTGAGGCCTGGAGGGAAGAGAACTGGTGGCTTTGGGCTCTGTGCTCACAGAAAGGGGACTTGGAGCTGCAGCTCCACTTGGATGGCAGAGGGATGTTGAAGAGGCTGAGGATGTCCTTGCAGAGGAGCTGCTGTGAGCTGGAGTCTCCTTACTTCACCCCAGGCTCTGGACAGGTGGTGACTGAAGCCTTGACCCTGCCCAAGGCTGCTTGTGACTTCTTTTATCTTCAGCATGTGAACCTGGTGCTTGGAACATGATCCTGAAAGCATCTTGTGTTGGCTCAGGTCCTGCTCTGGGTGAGAACAGAGCTGGGGCTGTGCAGGGGTTGGATTTTGCAGCTCAAGCTCTTCTCAGCAGCTGCCCTTTCTGAAGGGAACAGCATGGCTGCACAGACCAAGGGCTGCTTCTAGCTCTGAGGAGACCTCATGGGGAGAGTGAGTCCCAAGGCTTGGGCTGCAGATCAAGGACACTGCTGCTGGATCTTGTGTCCCACCTTGGGCTGGGCAGAGGAAAAGCTGCACCTGCATGGAGGGGAGAAGAGTTTAGGTGTCCCTCAACTGCCCAACTAGGGATTCCATGCCATACAAGTCAGATCTGAGATGAAGCTGAGAGATCCTGAGGGTCAGTCTCTCCTCTTCCTCATCTTCTTCAGTGCTTGGCATCTGAGGAGGACTCTGTCTGTTCTGCCTTGGATCCCAATCCATGAGTTCCTGAATCCAGCTGCAGGATCCAGTGCCCCCAGAGTCTGTTTCCCATCTGCTGCTGAGTCCTTCTGCCTCAGCATCAGTGGTGATGCTGGTGGAGTTGCCATCCAGGAGGGGTTTGGGCTCAGGAGAGATATATCTGGTTAGTTTTCACTTTATTGTTGCTACTTTCATTGGTTTCAGTTCCCTTTTCCAACCCACAAGGTTTCTCTCTCATTTCCCCTTTCCCATGGAGAGCATCTGTCCTTGGCTCAGGGGTGACCCCAGCCCTAACCCCAGCCAGCTCTGCACCTCCAGATGTGGGACACAACCCTCAGCTTCATCTCAGATCTGACTTATATGGCATGGAATCCCTAGTTGGGCAGTTGAGGCTCACCTGAACTCTCCTCTCCTCCCTGCAGGTGCAGCTTTTCCTCTGCCCAGCCCAAGGTGGGACACAAGATCTAGCAGTGCCCTTGATCTGCAGCCCAAGCCTTGGGACTCACTCTCCCCATGAGGTCTCCTCAGAGCTAGAAGCAGCCCCTGGTCTGTGCACCCATGCTGTTCCCTTCAGAAAGGGCAGCTGCTGAGAAGACCTTGAGCTGCAAAACCCAACCCCTGCACAGCCCCAGCTCTGTTCTCACCCAGAGCAGGACACCCAGGCTGGGCAGAGTGTGGCAGCCTCCCCCTGGCCCAGCCCCTTCTTCTTAACCACCTTCTGCTTCCCCCAGCTCCCTGCTTACATTTCCATCCCACTTGGAAGGAAGAGAAGACCCAAAATTGCCCAAACTTGCCCTCTCTGCAGCTTGCCTTTGCCTGCTGGCACTTCTCCTGCCTCTGCCTTCCTGCTGCTTGCTCTCTGGGAGGTGTTAAAGCAATTAGCACCTTCTGGCTGCCTGAGAGCTTCCTCTGCAGCCCAGGAGGAGCTCAGAAACAACCTGGCTTTGTGGCTTCCTCCTTTTGGATGGTTGCTAGGTTCTCTGTGAGCCTCCTCTACTCTCTCAGTGTGGGATAAATGCTTGCTGAGTGCCTGTGCCAAGCTCCTGGCACGTTCCTCATCCTCCCTGCATGCTGCAGCACACACAATGACCAGCTCCAGCCCTCCCAGCTCCTGTCAGCTGCTTCCTCAGCTCCTAATGCTGCTCATTCTAGAGCTGCTGTTTTCTCAGCAGGTCCAACTCTTCCTGCAGGTTGTTGTTCTCTTTCTGCAGCCTCAGATTTGCCTCTCTCATGCTTTGCTTTTTCTCTCCTTCCAGGTGTTTACTCCAAGGATTATGGCCCTGAGTTTGCTCACTGCAATGCCACTGTGTGGAACCCTCTGGGAACTGAGCTCTCCTATGAGGATTTTCACTTCCCTATTTTCCTCCTGGAAGATGCCAATGAGACTCAAGTTATCAAGCAGGTACTGGCAGTGAGCAGGAGAGGAAACAGCCCAGGGAAGGGGCAGAACATTGGTTTTCCTTTTAGCTTTGTTCCTTGGCAGAAGAGCCCAAGCCCCCCCTGGCTCCAGCCTCCTCTCAGGGAGCTGCAGAGAGCCAGAAGCTCTCCCCTGACCCTCCTCTTCTCCAGGCTTCTCACAGCCCTTGTGCTCTAGCCCCTTCCCCACATTCCTTCTCCTTCTCTGGCCACACTCCAGCACCTTTGGGTGCTGCTTGGAGTCAGGAGCTCAAAGCTGAGCCCAGGATTGCAGCTGTGGCCTCCCCAGTGCCCAGGGCAGGAGGCCAAGCCCTGCCCTAGCCCTGCTGCCCCCCCTGGGGCTGATCCCAGCCAGGATGCTCTTAGCCTTCTTGCCCCCCTGGGCACTCTGCTGCCTCCTCTTCAGCTGCTGGTGCCCAACTCCCCCAGGACCTTTTCCCCTAGGCACTTTCCAGCCACTCTGCCCCAAGCCTGGAGCCTTCCTGGGCTTGCTATGACCCAAGGGCAGGAGCCAGCCCTTGCTGCCCCTCAGCAATGCAGTAGCCAAAGCTGCTACCAAAAGCTGAAGTTTTCTACTGCCATTTCTTTCCCTGCAGTGTTACCAAGAGCACAACCTCCCTCAGAATGGTTCTGGCCCTGAGTACCCTCTCTGTGCCATGCAGCTCTTCTCCCACATGCACGCTGTCACCAACACTGTCACCTGCATGCGGCGCAGCTCCATCCAGAGCTCCTTCAGCATCAACCCAGGTGAGCAGCCTCCTCCTCTTCCCCCTCAGGGCTGGGAAGGTGCTGAGAGCTGGGGGAGAGGAAGCTCAGGAGGTTCAAGCAGGGCAAGGGCAGGGTCCTGCCCCTGGGGAGCAATAACCTCCTGGAGCAGCACAGGTTAGGGCTGGAGCTGCTGGGAAGCAGCTCCATGGAGAAGGAGCTGGCAGTGCTGGGGGACAAGAAGGTGCCCAGGAGGCAGCCATGGGCCCTGGGGGCCAAGAAGGCCAAGGGGCTCCTGGGCTGCAGGCAGCAGAGGGCCAGCAGCAGGGCAAGGGAGGTTCTCCTCCCCCTCTCCTCTGCCCTCCTCAGCTCACCTCTGGGCTCCTGGGGCCAGCCCTGGGCTCCCCAGCTCCAGAGAGTCAAGGAACTGCTGGGGAGAGGCCAGGGGAGGCTGGGAAGATGCTGAGGGACCTGGAGCAGCTCTGGCAGCAGCAAAGGCTGAGAGCCCTGGGGCTGCTGAGCCTGGAGAAGAGCAGCCCCACAGGGGAGCTGCTCCATGCCCAGCAAGAGCTGAAGGCTGGGGGCAAGAGGCTGGGGCCAGGCTCTGCTCAGGGCTGCCCAGGGCCAGGCCAAGGGGCACTGGGCACCAACTGGAAGCCAGGAGCTTGCAGCTGAGCAGGTGGAGAAGCTTGTTTGGTGTTAGGCTCAGCTTGGAGCCCTGGCCCAGGCTTTGCAGAGAGGTTGTGGAGTCTCCTCCTGGGGAGAGATTCCAAGCCCAGCTGGAGGTGACCCTGGGCCAGCTGCTGGGGGTGACCCTGCTGGAGCCCAAGGGTTGGGCTGGCTGATTCCAGAGCTCCTCTCCAAGCTAAGCCATGCTGGATTTCTTCCTTGCCATGATGTGGGGGGTCAGGCTGGTGGTAAAAAGCCCAGTGGAAGGAAGAACATCTCCAGGTTTCCCTGAAGCTTCTCTGCCAGCTGCAGCTTTTCAAGGGAAACCCTTCAAGGTTTAAGGAGTTTGAGGCTGTTGTCATCAGGTTGGAGAGTTTGGAGATCATCTCCTGGCTGAGGATGACCAACAGAGCAGCTCTAAGGTGTCTTTAGGAATGAGGTCACTGCTCCACTGGCCTCTGTGGGCAGCAACTCAAATCCTCCTCCTAGTGACTGCTTCTCCCATGACCTCCTTGAAGCCAGGACCTTCTCCCTGCTGACAAAACACCTCCTCCTCCTCCTCCAAGAGCCATTGCTGAGCTGCTGCTGGCCAAGCAGCTCAATTCACTGCCCTTGGTGTGATCTCAACTCACCTGCTGTTGTTTCTGCTTCCCAGAGGTGGTGTGTGACCCTCTTCTGGACTACAATGTCTGGAGCACCCTGCAACCCATCAACTCCTCTGGGAAGGTTGATCCTGAGAAGGAATTCATCCTTGTTGCTACCAGAGTAGGTGGCTCCTGAGCTTGCTTTGCAGAGCATGGCCTGGAAGGGTTCTCTTCACTCAGTCTCCCCAGAAGATCTCTGTTTTGTGGCTGTTTTCCTTTCTCCCCCTGTTCCCCAACCCTTCAGCTCTCCCTGGCTCCTGGCTTTCTGGCAGAGGGCAGGTGGCTTTCCCTGGGGCAGTAGAAGGACATCAGCATTTGGGCTGTTTCTGGCTTGGGAGGGAGGCTTTTAGGCACTGTGGGATCCAGGGAGCTAGGAATAGTGAGTGTCTGGGATGCTCTCCTGAGATACTCTGCATCCTGAAGGAGGGTGGGAGAGGAGGCAGCAAGGTTGGCTCCTCCCTGGTGTTTGGAGGGGGGAGAGAGGGAATCCCATGGAGATTTGGGGGGGGTGGCAAGCACTGAGTCAGTGTCAGAGCTGAGAGGGGCTGGGGCAGCTGAGGGAACTGGGTTTGCTCAGCCTGGAGAAGAGGAGGCTCAGGGGAGACCTTCTGGCTCTCTGC
This sequence comes from Galbula dea, assembly GCA_013399015.1. NCBI lineage: Eukaryota > Metazoa > Chordata > Aves > Piciformes > Galbulidae > Galbula > Galbula dea. The sequence continues at coordinate 53,031 of VWZX01009076.1, read as the reverse complement.
AGCTCCCTGAGAGGAGGCTGGAACCAGGGGGGGCTTGGGCCCTTCTGCCAAGGGAGAGGACAAGGGGAAACAGCCTCAGGTTGCCCCAGGAGAGGTTCAGCTTGGCCAGGAGGAAGGATTTGGGTCAGACCTGGCCCAGGCTGCCCAGGGCAGTGGTGCAGTCCCCAGCCCTGGAGGGGTTTCCAAGCCCTGGAGCTGTGGTGCTGAGGCCCTGGGGTAGTGCTACCCTGGCAGTGCTGGTTCCTGCTTGGACTCCAGGATCTTTAGGGTCTTTTCCAACCAAAATGACTCTGATTCTGTTCTGGGATTCTGGTTTCCACCCTCCAGAGGTGCAGATTCCAAACCCCCTTGGGTCACCAGCCCAGAGCTTCCTTCAGGGCAGTGATGCTGATGTTCAAGCTGTGGCATCCTTGATCATCCCAGGATCAGTTATGGTTGGGAAAGATCTCTGAGATCAAGTCCCAGCCATGAACCTAACACTCCCATGCTCACCCAGGTGCCACAACCACCTCCCTGGGCAGTTTCCAGGCTGGGGCTGAGGGCTGGGAGGCAGTGACAGGAGCTCAGAGGCCTCAGAACTGCCACAGCAGTGACTGGGGGTGAGTTCCAGCTTCCTTAGGCATGGGTTGGGCCTTCCCTTAGCAGCAGAGGGAGAGAGAGAGGAGACAGGAGAGAGATTCCTCTTGCTCTGAGGCCACTTCTAACCCCTGCTGCTCCTCCCTGCAGATTGACAGCCATTCCTTCTTCTGGAACATTGCCCCTGGAGCAGAGAGTGCTGTCTCCTCCTTTGTCACCCACCTGGCTGCTGCTGAAGCCCTTCACAAAGTGCCAGATGTCTCTTTGCTGCCCAGAAACATCATGTTCACCTTCTTCCAAGGGGTAAGAGCCATGGCATCACTCCACCTCTTGCTTGGAGCCCACACAGCAACCTTTGGTTCCCTGCAAAGGGACTTTTCCACCTCCCATCCTCTTCCTCACTTTGGGTGGGGAAGCATTTGCATCCCCACACCATGGCTGCCTCCTCTCTCCCTCAGTCAGAGCAGGATCTTAACTGCACTGGGGCAGCTTCTCTTCTCCATGAAGGTCTCAAGACTTCATTTTCCCTCCTTCCAGTCCTCTCTGGGTCTCTGTTCTTCCCCTTCCCTCCCAATTGAGGCCCAGTTCTTATGGCCAAGCTTGAAATGAAGCTAGGAAGCCTTGAAAAAGCTCCATTAAAAATAGATCTGACAGCAGCAAAATGCAGTTGGGTTCTGAGAGCTCAAGCCTGGAGTTTTGGCAGCTGGGGAAGAGCAGAACAAGCAGTGGGGAGGGAGGGAGGGGACTGCTGGCCAGCAGCTGATGTTCTCCCCTCAAGGCATCTACACTGCTGGCTCCTTTTGTGTGCAGCTCTGTGGCAGTGGCTCCCCCCAGCCCCATGCTGGGGACATCTGATTCTCCTCCTCTACCCTCCTCAGCCCAGCACAGCTTCCCCTGGAGAGACAGGCAGTGGGGAGCAGGCAGGAGCAAACCTCTCTCTGCTCCCAGCATGGAGGAGGGGGAGGAATGAGAAGATTTGGGCTGGAAATACTAAGAGTTGCCAGAGCTGGAAGGGACCTTCAGGATCATCTAGTCCCAACCTCCTGCCTGCCAGGGACACCTCCCACTAGCTCAGCTTGCCCACAGCCCCAGCCAGCCTGGCCTTCAAAGCTTCCAGGG
>VWZX01009076.1:30544-50683 GCA_013399015.1 Galbula dea | reverse complement strand
GGGAGGTTCAGCTTGGCCATGAGGAAGGATTTGGGTCAGACCTGGCCCAGGCTGCCCAGGGCAGTGGTGCAGTCCCCAGCCCTGGAGGGGTTTCCAAGCCCTGGAGCTGTGGTGCTGAGGCCCTGGGGTAGTGCTACCCTGGCAGTGCTGGTTCCTGCTTGGACTCCAGGATCTTTAGGGTCTTTTCCAACCAAAATGACTCTGATTCTGTTCTGGGATTCTGGTTTCCACCCTCCAGAGGTGCAGATTCCAAACCCCCTTGGGTCATCAGCCCAGAGCTTCCTTCAGGGCAGTGATGCTGATGTTCAAGCTGTGGCATCCTTGATCATCCCAGGATCAGTTATGGTTGGGAAAGATCTCTGAGATCAAGTCCCAGCCATGAACCTAACACTCCCATGCTCACCCAGGTGCCACAACCACCTCCCTGGGCAGTTTCCAGGCTGGGGCTGAGGGCTGGGAGGCAGTGACAGGAGCTCAGAGGCCTCAGAACTGCCACAGCAGTGACTGGGGGTGAGTTCCAGCTTCCTTAGGCATGGGTTGGGCCTTCCCTTAGCAGCAGAGGGAGAGAGAGAGGAGACAGGAGAGAGATTCCTCTTGCTCTGAGGCCACTTCTAACCCCTGCTGCTCCTCCCTGCAGATTGACAGCCATTCCTTCTTCTGGAACATTGCCCCTGGAGCAGAGAGTGCTGTCTCCTCCTTTGTCACCCACCTGGCTGCTGCTGAAGCCCTTCACAAAGTGCCAGATGTCTCTTTGCTGCCCAGAAACATCATGTTCACCTTCTTCCAAGGGGTAAGAGCCATGGCATCACTCCACCTCTTGCTTGGAGCCCACACAGCAACCTTTGGTTCCCTGCAAAGGGACTTTTCCACCTCCCATCCTCTTCCTCACTTTGGGTGGGGAAGCATTTGCATCCCCACACCATGGCTGCCTCCTCTCTCCCTCAGTCAGAGCAGGATCTTAACTGCACTGGGGCAGCTTCTCTTCTCCATGAAGGTCTCAAGACTTCATTTTCCCTCCTTCCAGTCCTCTCTGGGTCTCTGTTCTTCCCCTTCCCTCCCAATTGAGGCCCAGTTCTTATGGCCAAGCTTGAAATGAAGCTAGGAAGCCTTGAAAAAGCTCCATTAAAAATAGATCTGACAGCAGCAAAATGCAGTTGGGTTCTGAGAGCTCAAGCCTGGAGTTTTGGCAGCTGGGGAAGAGCAGAACAAGCAGTGGGGAGGGAGGGAGGGAGGGAGGGGACTGCTGGCCAGCAGCTGATGTTCTCCCCTCAAGGCATCTACACTGCTGGCTCCTTTTGTGTGCAGCTCTGTGGCAGTGGCTCCCCCCAGCCCCATGCTGGGGACATCTGATTCTCCTCCTCTACCCTCCTCAGCCCAGCACAGCTTCCCCTGGAGAGACAGGCAGTGGGGAGCAGGCAGGAGCAAACCTCTCTCTGCTCCCAGCATGGAGGAGGGGGAGGAATGAGAAGATTTGGGCTGGAAATACTAAGAGTTGCCAGAGCTGGAAGGGACCTTCAGGATCATCTAGTCCCAACCTCCTGCCTGCCAGGGACACCTCCCACTAGCTCAGCTTGCCCACAGCCCCAGCCAGCCTGGCCTTCAAAGCTTCCAGGGATGGATGGAGCTTCCCCAGCCTCTCAGAGCAACCTGTTCCAGTGTCTCCTCACCCTAACAGTGAAGAACTTCCTCCTCATATCCAACCTAAATCTCCCCTCCTCTAGTTTGCATCCATTCCCCCTGGTTCTACCCCTCCCTGACCTCCTAACCAGCCCCTCCCCAGCTTTCTTGCAGCCCCTTCAGCCCCTGGCAGGCCAGCAGCAGCTCTCCCTGGAGCCTTCTCCTCTCCAGGCTCCACAACCCCAACCCTCTCAGCCTCTCCTCCCAGCAGAGAGCTTCCAGCCCTCTTGATTTTGATGCACTTCAACCTCTCCAACGCTGCTGGGAGCTGTTGCTGGCAACTCTTTCCCCCTGGGACTGATGGAGGCTTTCTGCTGTGTGTGTTGCAGGAGACCTTTGACTACATTGGCAGCTCCAGGATGGTTTATGACATGGAGAATGACAAATTCCCTCTACGCCTGGAGAACATCCACAGCTTCCTGGAGCTCAGCCAGGTGCAGGAGAGCAGCAGCCCCAAATCCAGCAGGCTTGGGGTGGGAATGGACCTCTGGGGATCACCCAGTGCAACCCCTGGGCTCCAGCAGGGTCACCCCCAGCAGCTGGCCCAGGGTCACCTCCAGCTGCCTTGGCAATCTCTCCCCAGGAGGAGACTCCACAGCCTCTCTGCAAAGCCTGGGCCAGGGCTCCAAGCTGAGCCTAACACCAAACAAGCTTCTCCTCCTGCTCAGCTGCAAGCTCCTGGCTTCCAGTTGGTGCCCAGTGCCCCTTGGCCTGGCCCTGGGCAGCCCTGAGCAGAGCCTGGCCCCAGCCTCTTGCCCCCAGCCTTCAGCTCTTGCTCAGCATGGAGCAGCTCCCCTGTGGGGCTGCTCTTCTCCAGGCTCAGCAGCCCCAGGGCTCTCAGCCAATGGTGCTGCCAGAGCTGCTCCAGGTCCCTCAGCATCTTCCCAGCCTCCCCTGGTCTCTCCCCAGCAGTTCCTTGACTCTCTGGAGCTGGGAAGCAGCAGTCAGGAAACCTTTTCCCCCCTGTTCCCTGTGCCAGTGTAGCTGTGACTCTCCCAGGCAGCCTTTTCCCTGCCCTGCAGGCCTCAGTCCCCTCCAATCTGATGATGCTTTGGCTTTTGCTGTCCTGAAGGTGGCTCTGAGGAATGGCTCAGCTCTCTGGATGCACACAGACCCTGTCTCCCTGCAGAACAGCTCAGTGGAAGCAAAGGTAACTAGAAACCAACCTGGAACCATTCATCCTCCCAACCTCCTGCTGCCTCTTGCCCTTCTGCAGGTGCTGTTAACCTTCCTGGAGAGAGGGCAGCCAAATGCCCTTGTTTTTTCTGTCCCCAGGTGAGAAACTTAGTGGCCACCCTGAAGAACAGCAGCTCTGGAGCCAATGTGACTCTGGAAGAGGCTGGTTTTTCCCAACCTCTTCCTCCTTCTTCCTTCCAACGTTTCCTTCGAGCCAGGAGCATCCCTGGGGTTGTCCTCACTGATCACAGAACCACTTTCCACAACAGGTACTTGCCTGGGGGAGGGGAGAAAGAACCAAAAAGAGGCAACAGCACCAGCAGAGGGCACCTGGAGGCTTCATCCTCCCCCTTCCCAGGGCTTTTCAGCTCCTTCCTACATGCTGAAGCCACAGTTGCAAGGGGAGCTGAGGGCCAAGCCTGTGCCATGGCATTCACCAAGCACAACATAATCATTCTGACAAGCAGAAGAAATCCAGTTTTGTACAGAGAGGAGGGGGAGGAGGGGAGGAAATCAACTGCTCCTCCACAGCTGGCTAGAAGCCAGAGGTGAGCAAATGGCAACTGAGTGTGCCTGAGCCTCAGCTGTTCCTCCAGAAGCTGGCTGCCTTTTTAACCTCCCTCTCCCCCCTTCACCACCCCCTTCCTTTATTTTTGGGCTGGCAGAAAGCCTGAGGCTATGGAAAGGCCACTTGGGTTCACCCCACATGACCTCCCTGCAGTGTGGTCCTCAGGGATCCCCTGCTCCTCTTCAGCTCTGGAAGTGGAAATGAGGGAGAGGACAAATAGGGGAGTGTCCCCAGGGCTCCCAGGGGGGCTCTGCCCTCTCCCCAGGGCTCCCAGGGGGGCTCTGCCCTCTCCCCAGGGCTCCTAGGGGAGCTCTGCCCTCTCCCCAGGGCTCCTAGGGGAGCTCTGCCCTCTCCCCAGGGCTCCCAGGGGGGCTCTGCCCCCTGCCCAGGGCTCCCAGGGGGGCTCTGCCCTCTCCCCAGGGCTCCTAGGGGAGCTCTGCCCTCTCCCCAGGGCTCCTAGGGGGNGGCCACCTAAAAGCTCAATCCCAGCATGGCAATTGCTTGGGAGAGATCCTCAGATGGAAGAAGCTCTGGAAAGGGCCAAATTCATTAGCAAACCTCCTTAAAATGCTTTAAGGAGTGTGTGGCAGGGGCTGGAGCTCTGCTTCCAGGAGCTTTCTCCCCCTGCTTGCTTTAGGCCCACTCTCAGTTGAATTCCATACCCTGGCCTTTGCTTTTTGCCTTTTCCTTGACCTCTCTGTGCTTTGTTTTTCCCTTTTCAGGTATTACCAGAGCATGTATGACACTCCTGAGAACATCTGGCTGCAGTATCCTGAGGGGCTGAGCCCTGAGGAAGCCCTGGAATATGTCAGTGACACAGCCAAGGTTTGCTCTTTTCCTGCAGCCTTCAGCTCCTGGGGCTGGGGTGAGGAGAGCAGAGGCACGGGAGGAGGAGGAGGAGGGAGGAAGGAGGAAGGAAAAGTGGCCTCCAGCAGGAACCCAGGGACAGAAAGCAAGTGGGGACTGCTTTGGAGAGGGGGATTAGGCCCTCAGCTGCTAGCAGGAGGGGAAGTTTGGGGTGGATTTGTGGCTCCTTGCTTGTTGTGCTGCTTCTGGCTGCCTGGATAAGCCCAGAGCCCTTCTCCTCCTCAGGCCCTGGCAGAAGTGGCCACAGTGCTTGCCCGTGCTCTCTACCAGCTTGCAGGAGGAGCCAGCAACACCTCTGCTCTTCAAGCTGATCCAAAAACGGTAGGAGCAGATGGATGGAGGCCCTGGCAGCTCTGCTGAGCCCTCACATCCTTTCCCTTCTGCCTCTCTGGAGAGCTGTTTACACAGCATGCTGTCCTGGCTGCCTCCAGGAGGACTTTGCCCTCCTCCCTCCTCCTCTTCCTTCCCTCCCCACCCCCCTCCAGCTGAACAGATGAAACCTTTCAGCCCTTCCCTGCTTCCTTCCCTCCTGCTCCCAGGGCAGCTAGGGAGCTTCCCAAGCCCCCTCCAGGCCCTTGAACAGACAAAACCTTCCAGCCCTTCCCTACTTCCTTCCCTCCTGCTCTCAGGGCACCTAGGGAGCTTCCCAAGCCCTCTCCAGAGCCCTGAACAGAGGAAACCTTCCAGCCCTTCCCTGCTTCCTTCCCTCCTGCTCTCAGGGCAGCTAGGGAGCTTCCCAAGCCCCCTCCAGAGCCCTGAACAGAGGAAACCTTCCAGCCCTTCCCTACTTCCTTCCCTCCTGCTCTCAGGGCAGCTAGGGAGCTTCCCAAGCTCTCTCCAGAGCCAAACTCCTTTCTCCTCCCTCCACCAAGCAGAGGAGGCAGCTGGGGTGAAGTCTGTGCCACAAGGATCAGCTCAGGAGTAGCTGAAGCTGGAATCAACCCCAATTTTCACAGCTGGGTCCTAAACTCCAGAGGGTTGTGACTTAAGATCTCTCCTTGGCTATGCTTCTGGCCCCTGGAGAGGGAAACATCTCTCAGTCTGAAGAGCCAGAGCTGCTCAGGTGCTGGTTTCTCTCTCCTAAGCCATTTCCATCTCTCCCCAGGTCTCTAGAATGCTCTATGGCTTCCTGGTCAAAATGAACAACTCCTGGTTTCAGTCTATCATCAAACCAGACCTCAAAGGAATCCTTGGTAAGGCCAAAAGAGGGGAGGGGGCTGCCTCTGACCCCCATCATGTTCCCTAGCAGCTTTCTCAAGGGCTTTGCTCTGCTCCTAGCCACCTTCTCCTCACCCCTCCTGCTTCTCTGCCTCTTGCAGGGGATGAAGTTCCTCAACACTATGTAGCTGTTTCCAGCCCTGTCAACACAACCTACCTGGTGCAGCATGTTCTGGCCAACCTGACAGGCTCTGTGGTGAACCTCACCAAGGAGGAGTGCCAAAGCCCTGAGAAGACACCCAGCAGTGAGAAGGAGGTGAGGATTTGTGGGCTGAGAGGGAAGCACACAGCTGCTGGGCACTCTGCTGCCTTCTGCCTCTCAAGAAAGCTCAGTAGAATTCCCCAAAGCCAGCAGGGTTGGGGTGGGAAGGACCTGTGGGGTGTCCAAACCCCCTGCTCTAGCAGGGTCACCCCCAGCAGCTGGCCCAGGGTCACCTCCAGCTGGGCTTGGAATCTCTCCCCAGGAGGAGACTCCACAGCCTCTCTGCAAAGCCTGGGCCAGGGCTCCAAGCTGAGCCTAACACCAAACAAGCTTCTCCTCCTGCTCAGCTGCAAGCTCCTGGCTTCCAGTTGGTGCCCAGTGCCCCTTGGCCTGGCCCTGGGCAGCCCTGAGCAGAGCCTGGCCCCAGGCTCTTGCCCCCAGCCTTCAGCTCTTGCTGGGCATGGAGCAGCTCCCCTGTGGGGCTGCTCTTCTGCAGGCTCAGCAGCCCCAGGGCTCTCAGCCTTTGGTGCTGCCAGAGCTGCTCCAGGTCCCTCAGCATCTTCCCAGCCTCCCCTGGGCTCTCCCCAGCAGTTCCTTGGCTCTCTGGAGCTGGGGAGCCCAGGGCTGACCCCAGGAGCCCAGAGGTGAGCTGAGAAGGGCAGAGGAGAGGGGGAGGAGAACCTCCCTTGCCCTGCTGCTCCCCCTCTGCTGCCTGCAGCCCAGGAGCCCCTTGGCCTTCTTGGCCCCCAGGGCCCACGCCTGCCTCCTGGGCACCTTCTTGTCCCCCAGCACTGCCAGCTCCTTCTCCATGGAGCTGCTTCCCAGCAGCTCAAGCCCTAACCTGCCCTGCTTTATGCTTTCCATTGCTCACAACACCACATGGCAGAGCTGAGGAACTGCTCCACATCTTCCTGCCCCAGGGCAGTGCAGGAGTGCTCAGAGGCTCCCTATAGAGCGAGGGTGGGCAGTAAAGCTCCTTCTCCTCTCTTTTCTCTCCCTCCCTGGCCACATCTAAGCCTCCAGACCAAACAGATGATTTCCTGATGGCTCTTTTTCTGACTCTCCTCTTTCTCTTGGCAGATGTATGAATATGCCTGGGTCCAAGGCTCCCTGGAGCCCAACTCATCAGCACGAGTTCCCTTCTGTGTTCGCTCCACAGTTCACCTCAGCAAAGCTCTGTCCCCTGCCTTTGAGCTGAGGCAGTGGGGATCCACTGAGTATTCCACATGGACAGAGAGCAGGTGGAAAGAAATCAGAGCCAGGATATTTCTGGTAGCCAGCAAAGAGCTAGAGGTAAGTTTTAGCCATGGCTGGAAATGGAGATTTGGGGAAGGAAGGGTTGGAATTGGAGGCTGGCTTGGAAAAGTCCTGGCTGGAGGCAAAGGGTTGGGGTTTGCTGCAAGGTCTTGGGTCCCTCTGAGCTCCTCAGGGAAGGTTTTGGGCCTTGAAAAGGAGTTATGTGGGGAGCAGGCTCCACCTCCAGCTGTTCAGGGGCTAAGGAGTGAGTGGCTGAGGCTGAGGATGTGCAGAATAATCAGAGTCCCAGGAGCAGGCTGAGCTCTGGGGATAAAGGAGAGAAGTGACAGGAGCCTTAACCCCTTCCCCCAGCACAGGGAGCCAAGCTGAGGCTGCCTGGGAAGGGCTTTGCCTTCATGTTCAGCCCAGATCTTCCTCCCTGAGGGCTGAGTCCTCTCCTGACAGCACAGAGACAACTCCAGTCCAAACCTTCCCTGTGCCCTGAGCAGAGCCTGGTCCCAGCCTCTTGCCCCCAGCCTTCAGCTCTTGCTGGGCATGGAGCAGCTGCCCTCTGGGGCTGCTCTTCTCCAGGCTCAGCAGCCCCAGGGCTCTCAGCCTTTGCTGCTGCCAGAGCTGCTCCAGGTCCCTCAGCATCTTCCTAGCCTCCCCTGGCCTCTCCCCAGCAGTTCCTTGTCTCTCTGGAGCTGGGGAGCCCAGGGCTGGCCCCAGGAGCCCAGAGGTGACCTGAGGAGGGTGTTGCTTGTTTCCATGCAACCCTTAACTGGCTGTGCTGGGATTTAGGTGCCAGCAGAAGAAGGGTTAAGTGCACAGGCACTTTGGGGACTCTCTGGATGTCCTCTGGTTGGCTGTTCATGATGTCATCCCTTGTCAGGACAGCCTCTGGAGCTCCCACTGCTGCCATCATCATGTGCTAGCATTAAGCCACCCAAAGGCCATGCAAGTCCAGGCAATCCTTGCAGCTCTCAGGAGGTTACTGAAAGTCTGAGCAATTTCTTTGGGTGGATTTGGGGCTTTTGAACACTGCCAGGGAAGCAGAGTGCCCTGCCTGCATCTCTCAGCCTGCTGCAGCTCAGGAGGTGCTGGTGCCCTGGAGATGCCCAGTTTCAACCCAGCTGTCCCTCAGGTGTTGACCCAGCAGGAAATGTGCTGAGAGAGCTGCAGTGGCATGGAGGGAGGCAGCAGTGTGCTGCTGGGCTCAGGAAGGCCAAGGGTCTCCTGGGCTGCAGGCAGCAGAGGGAGAGCAGCAGGGCAAGGGAGGTTCTCCTCCCCCTCTCCTCTGCCCTCCTCAGCTCACCTCTGGGCTCCTGGGGCCAGCCCTGGGCTCCCCAGCTCCAGAGAGACAAGGAACTGCTGGGGAGAGGCCAGGAAGATGCTGAGGGACCTGGAGCAGCTCTGGCAGCAGCAAAGGCTGAGAGCCCTGGGGCTGCTGAGCCTGGAGAAGAGCAGCCCCACAGGGGAGCTGCTCCATGGCCAGCAAGAGCTGAAGGCTGGGGGCAAGAGGCTGGGGCCAGGCTCTGCTCAGGGCTGCCCAGGGCCAGGCCAAGGGGCACTGGGCACCAACTGGAAGCCAGGAGGTTGCAGCTGAGCAGGAGGAGAAGCTTGTTTGGTGTTAGGCTCAGCTTGGAGCCCTGGCCCAGGCTTTGCAGAGAGGCTGTGGAGTCTCCTCCTGGGGAGAGATTCCAAGCCCAGCTGGGGGTGACCCTGGGCCAGCTGCTGGGGGTGAGTTTCCCTTTGGCTAGGGTGATGAGGACTCCAGATCTCCTTTCCCTAGCTGTGTTCCTCTTGCCTCAGTCACCCAACTGCTCCCTGCTAGCTTCCTGTTCCCTGGGGACCCCAACCCCCAGTGCAGAGCTGCAGCTGTGGCTTTGCTCACACCCATGCTGTGTTTCTCCTCCCTCCCTAGATCATCACCCTGGTGCTGGGCATTACCATCCTCATCTTCTCCCTCCTGGCCACCTACTTCATCAACTCCAAAGCAGATGTTCTCTTCAGCAGCCCAAGGGACCCTGGGGCTGTGGCTTACTGAAGATGTTTTCAGCCCTGCAGAAGTCTTCACCTTTTGGATTCCAATTATCCAAGCTCCAACTACACTGGAATTGCCTCTCTCTTGGCTAGGGGATGCAGAGGGTTCTGCCTCTGGAGGGACTGAACCTTAAACCATAAAAGACTTTGCCCAGAAAACTCTGCTGACCAAGCCCTGGCCTCCTCCCCCCTCCCCAAAAACCCAACTGAGAACTTCCCAGACTCTTTCTTTCTTGGAACAACATGAGAAGATTGGTCCTGGACACCCCTAGGGCCATCTTTGTGCCCTCCACACAAGCCAGAGTGGGGAAGGGAAGAAGGTGTTGGGTGGCCATGGGGCAGCAGATGGCCATGGTGGTCACCAGCTGAGGTTGCTTCTTAACCTCTGAGAGCCTGGGTGTGCTGCAGCCCAGGGAGGACAAGGTGTGGAGCAGATGATGTGATGGAAAAATGTCCTTTTTTTTGGTCTTGTTTTCATGGTGCAATATTTCCTGGGCTTTGTATATATATAAATAGTTCTGTCTCAGTAAAGAGCTCCACTTCCACACCAGCCCAAGGCCTCTTTTTGTCTTAGCTGCTCTCAGAAGGACCAAAACTCCTTGATCTTGAGAGGTGTTTTGCTCCCAAAACTCCTCTGTCTTGAGAGGTTTTGGCTTGCTCTCAGGAGAAAGAGAACTGCTCTGGTTTGGGTTTTGACTTGCATTGGAACTAAGAGACCTCCTGCCTCCAGCCAGGGCAGGGAGTGAGCTCACTGGAGTTCAGACTAAGCCAGGGCAGGGGGAGGGGAACCCTGCAACAGGGCTTTGGAGGATGCTGCCTTGAGCTTGGGGTGTTGGCACAGGAACTCTGTGGAGGTTGTGGCTCTGCTGCTTTATTTGTGCTGCTTCTTTGGTTGCTTTGTGCCTCTCTGCCCTCCTCAGGTCACCTCTGGGCTCCTGGGGCCAGCCCTGGGCTCCCCAGCTCCAGAGAGCCAAGGAACTGCTGGGGAGAGGCCAGGGGAGGGACCTGGAGCAGCTCTGGCAGGAGGAAAGGCTGAGAGCCCTGGGGCTACTGAGCCTGGAGAAGAGCAGCCCCAGAGGGGAGCTGCTCCATGCTGAGCAAGAGCTGAAGGCTGGGGGCAAGAGGCTGGGACCAGGCTCTGCTCAGGGCTGCCCAGGGCCAGGCCAAGGGGCACTGGGCACCAACTGGAAGCCAGGAGCTTGCAGCTGAGCAGGAGGAGAAGCTAGTTTGGTGTTAGGCTCAGCTTGGAGCCCTGGCCCAGGCTTTGCAGAGGGGCTGTGGAGTCTCCTCGTGGGGAGAGATTCCAAGCCCAGCTGGAGGTGACCCTGGGCCAGCTGCTGGGGGTGACCCTGCTGGAGCCCAAGGGTTGCACTGGATGATCCCAGAGCTCCCTTCCCACCCCAGCCATGCTGGATCCTCTGTCATGGTTCTCAGAGCCTCTTAACTCTTCATCTTTGGCCTCATTCCACTTCTGGGAGAACAACAGCAGTTCCCCCCCAGAAAAGGACCATCCAGGGAGCTGATTTGTGTCCATGGAAGGATTTGGGGGGGAGGAATCAGGGCCTGGGCTGACAGAAGATGGGGAAATGTTTCTTCCTTCCCTAAGGTAAGTTTACTCTGCTCTGGTTTTGCCCCTCCCCAGCTGCAGAGGAGCTCAGGGTGCTGGGGCAGCAGAGGAGAGCTGTGTGGAGAGATCTTAGCCTTGGTGGTGGCTGAGCAGCAGATTGGCTCCTGCAGAGTCCTGGAGCTCTCTTCCAGCTTTGATGGCTCTGAGATCATCAAGTCCAGCACTGCCACTGCCCCAGGGCCTCAGCACCACAGCTCCAGGGCTTGGAAACCCCTCCAGGGGTGGGGACTGCACCACTGCCCTGGGCAGCCTGGGCCAGGCCTGCACAACCCTTTTTGGGGATGAAATTGCTCCTCATGGCCTTGTCTCCATCATGGGCTGAGAGCAGCTGTCCTCAGCTGCACAAAGCCCAGGGTTGCTAACTCCCCTGCTGCACTTTGCTCTCTCTCTCCTGAGATTATCTGCATTAATTAGAGCATCCCTAATGCTAATGAGCAATGGTGGGGGGGGTGAAAAAAAGCCCTTCTCAGCATGTGGATGTGGAGAGGAGGTTGAGTGTTGGCATGGATGGAGCTTTAGACTTCCCTTTGTGATAGGAACAGTAACAACTTTCATGTCTTCTTTGATGATCTGGGTGGAGGCATCTAGGGCACCTTCAGATGGCAGGTGACACCCAGCTGGGTGGCAGTGTTGATCTGCTGGAGGCTTGGAAGGATCTGCAGAGGGATCTGGCCAGGCTGAGGGCAATGGGATGAGGGGCAGCAAGGCCAAGGGCTGGCTCCTGCCCTGAGGTCACAGCAAGCCCAGGAAGGCTCCAGGTTTGGGGCAGAGTGGCTGGAAAGTGCCTAGGGGAAAAGGCCCTGGGGGGGTTGGGCAGCAGCAGCTGAAGAGGAGGCAGCAGAGTGGCCAGGGGGGCAAGAAGGCCCAGAGCATCCTGGCTGGGATCAGCCCCAGGGGGGGCAGCAGGGCTAGGGCAGGGCTTGGCCTCCTGCCCTGGGCACTGGGGAGGCCACAGATTGCAGATCCTGGGCTGTGCCTCCCCCTGCCCCTGGCTGTGCCTCCCCCTGCCCCTGGCTGCCTCTGAAGCAGCAGCTCCCAGCAGAACCCTTCTGCCTGCCCCTTGCTCTGGGGAAGGGAAGCAGCAGGCACCACTCCCACCTGGCAGTGCTGCTCCAGGAGGACACAGTCTAGGTGGGAATCCATTCCCAGGAACAACCCAGGAGATCCTGGCTGCTTCCTGGCTCTGATAGATGTCTCCTGGCAAGCCTCAGGATGTTCTTGGAGCTGACAAAGGTTAGCAGCATTCTGGGCCAGGAGACAAAAAGCTTCTTGGAGTCCAATTCAACTACTGGGAAAGTTCTCTGCTTCTGCTTCTTAGGTTCTTGGCTTCTTGCTCCAAAGCACAAGTGCTTGAATCTCTTCCAGAGCTGCTACCTCTTGAAGTTGGTTTCCATCCTTCCTGGTCTAACCAGTTCTTCTGGCCTCTTCTAGATGCTGGAGAGCTTGGAGCTCTCTTCTCAAGCTCCTTAGGAGCTTCCAGGCCCCTGGAGATCAGCAGCTGACTTGATTCTGCTGCTCTCATGGGACATAGCCTCATCCAGGCCTCTGTCCTCTGCTCCACCACACAACCAGGCATGAAAGGAAGGAGAAGAGCAGCTCCAACAGCCAAGAGGAAGCCTGGAAGGAGCAAGTTCTGCAGCCTGCTGCTGGTGGGGAGGGGGGGGGAGGTGGGGAGGGAGACAAGAGAAGTGATGCAACTTGCAGCCAGTCTTGCTGAGCTGCTCCTCCAGGTAAACAGGTTGTGGATGCCAGCAGGGGCTGAGGAAGCTTCTCCCAGGAGCCCTTCTCTGGCTGCACCTTGCCTTGTGGTTTGCTCTCCAAGGTAAAGGCTTCAGCTCTCTGCCTCTTCCCACAGCCAGCTGGCAGGAGAGAGCCCTGGAGAAGATGAGGCAGCCACTGGAGCCATCTTTCCTCTTGTACCTGCTGCACTTCACCTGCTGCTGGACTTTCTGCCTCCAAGGGCTGTCCTCCAGGAGCAGCCTCCTCCCTGCACCTTGCCTCCCATGAAGCCAGGAGGCTCCTGTCCTTGCAAGGAGCAAGGGCTGATGCTTTTTCCCCTAGGAGCTCAGTTCCTGACTAGCTAGAAGAAGCAGTTGTTGGTGCTGAGGGTGGGGAGAGCCTGGCCCAGGTTGGGCAGAGAGGTGGGAGGAGATGTCCCATGCCTGGAAGCATCCCAGGTGAGGTTGGTTGGGGCTGGGAGCAGCCTGCTCTGGTTGGAGATGTCCCTGCTGCCTGCAGGGGGTGGGGGGCTTGGACTAGCTGACTTCTAAAGGTCCATTCCACCCCAAAGCATTCTCTGCTAACCCCAGGGAACTCCCACCCCTGCCTCTGCTCCAAGCCAGTGCTGGGATTACCCCAAACCAACTAAACCCAGACTGGGGAGGAGGAGGAGAGGGGGCAGCTCCTACCTCCTCTTGCCAAGCAGGGCAGCTGGCACATGCTCTCTCAGCCAGGAGAGCCCCCAGGCATCTCCCTGAGACACACACACACTGCCCCCACAGCCCCTTTCACCCCCCTTCCTCCTCCCCAAATAATTGGCAAGCATCAATTTCCTCTCCCTCTCTTCCTCCCTCCCCAGGACAACCCTCCCAAAAAGAGAAGATGCTCCTGAGTCTCTTGACCTCTGCCCTCAGCTGCCTCCCAGGAGGCTGCAGGCTGGGGCTGGAGCCCAGAGAGAGGAGAGTTTGCAGCTGCCCTTTGTGCCCTGAGGGGGGTGAGACATATGGGGGTGACAGGCAGTGGGAGGAGGAGGAGGAGGAGCAGGAGGAGGAGAAAGGAGAGGAAATGTGTTCTCCTAGGGCCCAACCTCCCAGCTCCTGGGAACTTGATGGCTCTGGAATATTAAGAGGCAGGAAAGTTAATTAATAGCCAGAACAAAGGCAGAGCTGTTTGGTCTCTGGGAGAAGGAAGCAGTGGAGCCAGGGAGACAACAGAAAAGAACAATTGGTGTTGGCTGAAGTCACTTGCTTTGGGTTTTCTCAGCAGCTAAAGGGGAGGTGGAGACCCCAGCAAGGGGGAGAGGGGCTGGGTGCTGGACATCCAAGGAAGAAGCTCTCTGAGAAAGGGCAGGGGAGTGGTAGGAGCAGCTTGGGACATCACAGAGCAGTGTTTTCCTCTGTAGAGAAGGAGCTGGCAGTGCTGGGGGACAAGAAGGTGCCCAGGAGGCAGCCATGGGCCCTGGGGGCTAAGAAGGCCAAGGGTCTCCTGGGCTGCAGGCAGCAGAGGGGGAGCAGCAGGGCAAGGGAGGTTCTCCTCCCCCTCTCCTCTGCCCTCCTCAGCTCACCTCTGGGCTCCTGGGGCCAGCCCTGGGCTCCCCAGCTCCAGAGAGCCAAGAAACTGCTGGAGGAGGGGATCCTGCCCCTGCTCTGCTCTGGGGAGAGCTCAGCTGCAGGGCTGGGGCCAGCTCTGGAGTCCTCAGCACAGCACAGGCATGGAGCTGGGGGAGCAGGGCCAGAGGAGGCCACAGAGATGAGCTGAGGGCTGGAAGCTCTCTGCTGGGAGGCCAAGCTGAGAGACTTGGGCTTCTGGAGCCTGGAGAGGAGAAGGCTCCAGGGAGAGCTCCCTGCAGCCTGGCAGTGCTTAGGGGAGAGACTTTGGAGCAGGAGGTGTTGGGCCAGGCCAAGGGGAGATGGTTTGGGACTGCCAGAGGAGCTGGAGAGGAGAGAGAAGGAAGCAATGGTTGGTGCTGAGGGTGGGGAGAGCCTGGCCCAGGCTGGGCAGAGAGGTGGGAGGAGATGTCCCATGCCTGGAAGCATCCCAGGTCAGGTTGGTTGGGGCTGGGAGCAGCCTGCTGTGGCTGGAGATGTCCCTGCTGCCTGCAGGGGTTGCACTCCATGACTTTGCAAGGTCCCTTCCCACCCAGACCACTCTCTGCTTCTGTCACTGGCAGCAGGCAGGGGCCAGTGCCTGGCACCCAGCAGCATCTGAGCCTGACCCCTGCCCAGGGGAGTGCAGCAAGTGCCAGGCTGGGCCCTGCCCAGGGTCCACCTCTGCCTCCAACCAGGAGCCCAACACCCACTGCTGCTGGGAAGGCCACAGAAGACCCTGGAGTCACCTCACACCCCAAGTGAGATTCCCCCCTGGGTACCAGCTTCACCTTGACCTCATCCTCTTGCCATGTGCAGGAAGAACACCTGCTCAGATGCCACCACCAGCAGCCTGCCTGGGTGTCTGTCCATCCCTCTGTCCATCCTCCATGCCTTCACAGAGGCCACCAGGGCTAGAGCAGAAGGAAGGTGCTTGGAGGAGAGAGTGGTTGACACTTGCTCTTCCCCCAGCCTCCCTTGTACATCATCTCCAGCCTCTCCCACCTCCTTGTTCAGCCTCTGAGCCCTTCCCTAGGTGCTGGGAAGGAAGGGAAAGGCTGAAAGGAGGAGGGGAGGATGCTGCTTAGGACCTTCAGCTCTCTGCTAGCCCAGGTGATCCTTCCCCTGGTGCCAGCAGAGCTTGAGGCTGGGAGGTTTCTGGGGCTAATCAAGATCGACATGGCAACAAAACCAGCATCTCTGGGAGAAGCAGATGGGCTGGAGGGAGGCAGGGAGCTGCTGCTCAATGGATTGATGGAGAGGCCTTTAAGAGAGATGGATTGGAGAGGGGAGTCGCTGGAGGAAAAGGGCTGGGGCAGCCAGGCTGTGAATGGGGTAGGGGCCCAGGGAGATGATGAGGATGGGGAAAGGGAGAAAGGCCTGCAGATAACAGATGGATGGACACAAAGACTGGAAGGGGAAGAGAGGGACAGATGGACAGGCAATAGAGAGAGGCAGGAGAAGAGAGGGAGCTGGACATAATGAGATTGGAGCCGATTATGACAGACTCGATTAGAGCAATATTATGATCAGGAGCTTCTGTCACTAGTTGGCTCTTTTTGGGGAGGGGGCAGGGGGGAACAAAGCCACTGGAGCACGTGTGGAAGGGAGATGAGCAGAGGCCAAGGGAACTGGGATGGATGAAAGGCAAAAGGGGCTCCTTGGGAAAGCTCTCAGGGGTGGTTGGTGGTGACAGATTGGCTGGGGAGCACTGGCTGCTCCCAGAACCTGCCTTCCACAAGAGCCAGGGAGACAAAAGGAGAGGAGCCCAGAGCTGCTGGCACTGCTCAAGGAAGTGTAGCCCAGGGCATCCAGGCTGCCTAGGGCACTGGTGGAGTTAGCAGCCCTGGAGGGGCTTTAAAAGGCAGCTGGAGGTGTGGGGTAGTTGGCCTGGTGCTGCTAGGTGGGTGATGAGCTTGGAGGTTTCTTCCAACCTTTAGGGTTCTGGGAGAGCTGAGCAGGTCAGGGAGCTCCTGGGAGGAGTTAGGCACCTGCCAGAGGTCTGTGTGCTCAAACACAAGGCCTGAGAGCTCTTGGCCCTTCCTCAGCCACCTTCTCCCCCAGGCACACGTGTGCTCTGCAGCTCCATGTCAGCACACGCCTGCACAGGTGCCTGTGTGTGTGGCTACACGTGTGCTTGGCCAAAAAGGGCCTTGAGCCCTCATCTGACAGAGAATCAGCACCCCAAGAGGAGCTCACCAGGCTGCCCTGGTGCTTTTGAGGCCAAGTGATCATCTGGCCAAGGGGACTGAGGGAATCTGCAGTCAGTTTGTAGACAAGACCAAGCTGGGTGGCAGTGTTGATCTGCTGGAGGGTTGGAAGGATCTGCAGGGGGATCTGGCCAGGCTGGATCCATGGGCTGAGGCTAGTGGCCTTCCTGAAGCTCATCCCAAGTGTTGGCTGCTGCCCTGGGCTCCCAGCAAGCCCAGGAAGGCTCCAGGTTTGGGGCAGAGTGGCTGGAAAGTGCCCAGGGGAAAAGGCCCTGGGGGGGGGTTGGGCACCAGCAGCTGAAGAGGAGGCAGCAGAGTGCCCAGGGGGGCAAGAAGGCCAAGAGGGAATGGTCCAGAAAGGCAGATCTGCCAGGGAAAGACTTGGCCATGAATGAGCAGCTGGATGGTGAGAGAAACAGGGTGAAACCAGCACCTTTTGTCCTGCAGAAGGTCCTTGCTGGCTGAGACACAGCCCCAACCATAAGTGCATGAAGGTCAGGAGTAGGAATACCCCCAGGGACTCACTCTGTCCTTCCAGCACCTGAGAGCTGTGGCAGGGATCTCCTTCCAGGTGTCCCACCAGTTGTTTGGTCACTCAGTTCCTCTCTCTAGCAAAGCTCCAGCCTCTGGCTGGGTCTGCTCCAGCAGCAGAAGGGTTAAAGCTGCCTCTTTTCCCTGACAAGCCCAGGCCAGTGTGGTCCCCAGTGGCTTCCTACAATATGTCACCTCATCTCCTGCCAAATGCTGCCTCTTCTGCTCTCTCTTCCTACCTCCCCATGCTTTCCCTGCAGGATGCATGCAGGAGACCTGGAGCAGCAAACCCAGCTCAGGTGTCCTGTCCCTTCCCCTCCCAGCCCTCTGACCCCTGACCCTGGTGGGGTCAAGGTGGGCAAGGCCTGGGGGGGGCTTCATCCCTTGGGCTGGAAGTGCCATGGTGGAGCCACCTGAGTCCCTCAGCCTCACAAGGTCAAGGTGAAGGTCTCAAAGCTGGCTCTGGGTCTTCCAGTGCTCACCAGCCTCTTCCTTTTGGGAGGCTGTGCTGAAAGGGAGGCCCAGGAATTCAGAGGGAGTGAGATGTTATTCAGGCTCCAGCTTTTGGCCTCCTGAGATGAAGGCAGCTGGTTGGGTTTGCCAAGGTAGAGCAGCTGCTGCCAGCCAAGGAGTTGAGGAACTCCAAGGTGAACAAAGGCAGAAATCTCCTGTTCTCCCTCTCCCAAATCTCATCAGGATTCAGATACTGGAAGCTCAGAAGTTCCTGCTGAGGAGGTAGAGGATGAGGCAGCAAACAGAACCCCAAGGACCATGGCAGGTCCCATGGGCTGAAGGAGCTGGGAGGAGTGCAGCCACCAAGGGAATATTAGCTTGGATGCAAGAGAAAGGTCTTGAGTGCCTTGCTCTGCCATCAGACCTGTGGCTGGGGCTTCCTCTGCTCCTGCTCCTCAGCCTTCAGCTCCTCCTCCATCGTCATCATCATTTGCATCTCAACTCTTCCCTGCAGAAGAAGGGAGGCTGAGAGTCTGCAGCGTCCCAGGGCAGAGGTTAGGTGACTGTGTTATGGGAGCAGGCACTGGGCTTGTGTCTCCTGTCTCTGGGGTGACCTGGGGGGGTTTCTGTGTCCATCCCTGCCCAGGAGAGCTGTGAGGATCCAGGGTGGGAGGATGGAACTGCCAATGCCTTGACTTGAGAGGAGAAACACAAGTGCTAGAGCACAAGGGCTGAGGGAACTGGGCTTGCTTAGCCTGGAGAAGAGGAGGCTCAGGGGAGACCTTCTGGCTCTCTGCAGCTCCCTGAGAGGAGGCTGCAGCCAGGGGGGGCTTGGGCTCTTCCCCCAAGTGCTAGGACAAGAGGAAAGAGCCTCAGGTTGCCCCAGGGGAGGTTCAGCTTGGCCATGAGGAAGGATTTGGGTTAGGCCTGGCCCAGGCTGCCCAGGGCAGTGGTGCAGTCCCCAGCCCTGGAGGGGTTTCCAAGCCCTGGAGCTGTGGTACTGAGGGCCCTGGAGCAGTGGTGCCCTAGCATTGCTTGTTAACAGTTGGACTCCATGATCTTGAAGGTCTTTTCCAACCCAACCCATTCTGTGATTGAATGATCCCAAGAACTTTGAGCAGGAGCCTGCTGAAGGCAGCTGAAAGCTGCCTGCTGGCCTGGAGGCTGCAGGCATGAGGTGGCCACGAGGCCAGCACGGATCTGGGGCTGGTTTGTCCCCACTGGGGAAGCTCCAGCAGCCAACTCCACTCCTTTCCTTCCCTGGGCAGGATGCCCAGAGCAGCCCAGCATCAGCTGTGGAAAGAGGTGGGGCCCTGCTGGCGTCCTGGCATGGGGAGAGGAGCAGGAGCTGGAGCTGGCCCTGGGGGTGGGCAGATGAGAAGGAAGAGAGGAGAGCCAGGGAGCTCAGAGTGAGAAATAAATCCAAGGAGAGTCTCTGGGGAGCTGGGGGTAGCCCAAGAGGAGAGGACAGCAGCAAGGAGGAGGAGGAAGAGAGGGCAGGGAGATGGGAGAGGTGCAGACGAGGAGGAAGAGAGGGCAGGGAGATGGGAGAGGTGCAGAGGAGGAGGAAGAGAGGGCAGGGAGATGGGAGAGGTGCAGACGAGGAGGAAGAGAGGGCAGGGAGATGGGAGAGGTGCAGATGAGGAGGAAGAGAGGACAGCCAGGGAGCTCAAAGCAAGAACTAAATCCAAGGAGACTCTCTGGGGAGCTGGGGGTGGCCCAAGAGGAGAGGACAGCGGTGAGGAGGAGGAAGAGGAGGCCAAGTTGCATGGGCAGGGGGGGCAGGAGGGGTACAGTGGGGCTGGGGGAGGACATGCATGGCCACCTGCGCTGCTCTCCTGTCCCCTCCTGACGAGAGGAGCCCCGGGAGCACGGCTGGAGGACACCGGGGGAGGCGACGGCTGCTCTGCATCCTGCCTGGGACCTGCGCATCAAGCCCTGCCTCGGGGGCTCCTGGGGTGGCCGTGGCTATCTCCAGGAGCTCATTAGGGGAATATTGGTTTCTAATCGGTGCCATAGCAATGGTGAGGCAGCTCCTCGCTGCCACCTGAGCCCTCCTCCGCCTCGGCCGCCGCTCGCCTTGCGGAGAACTCCCCAGCCCATCTGCTGCTCCGTGGCCGAGGGCTGGAGTCTAGCCCAGGTGCCTGTGCCCATCACCTGGGCTCCTCCTGGACTGTTGGGTGGAGAAGAGGAGGGAGCAGCCCCTAGGGTCTTTGGAAAGGGGTAGAGAAGGGGAAGGGTGGGTAGAAACCTCCAGCAATCCAGCAGAGGAGAGGATGGAGGGGAGAGAGTCTGTGGGGTGGCCACAAACACACGCGGGAGTGGGATGGGATGGGATGGGCTGGGGGATGCAGGGGTTTCAGAGCGAGGAGTTTACTGCTAAGGAGGACAAAGCAGAGCAGATTTCTCCTCAAAGCAGAGTTGAAAAGGAGAGTTTGAAATGGGAGAAGGGTGAGAGGCAGAGACCAAGCCTAAGCCACACAAGAGATCATTGTTTTGGGGCTGCAGGAGAGGTTAGAAAGCAAAACCTGTGTCTTCTGGGCACCTCTTTCCTCCCCAAACTTTACTACAGGTGAATTTTACAGCCCCTCCCAGGCAGGACCGGGGGGATGGGGGATGCTGCTGGTAGAATCTGCCTAGGAGAGGGCTGAGAGAGGTTGTCCAGGGTCCAGGCACCCACCAGTGCTCAAGCACCCCTTAGGTGAGCCACCCATCTCCCAGCCACACGCACAGGGACCCAGGCACAGCTTCGGCTTTCCACACCACTGGGAACCATCCGGGAAGGTTGTGCCTTCATCCTACTTCTGCAAAGGCTGCTCCTCCTCCTCCTCCTCCTCACCCCAGCCCCACTCAGAGCTTTCCCTGCCTGTCTGTCTGTCTCCCTGTCTCTCCCTTCTCCCCTTTCCACGTTGGCTCCCATCTCTCCATTTCTCCTTTATGAAATATGCATGGAGAACAGATGTCGCCTTCTCCCCGAGCACCCCCACCCTCCTCCCTTCCATCCCATCCCTCCCCTCCCCTCCCTT
>VWZX01009076.1:11724-27809 GCA_013399015.1 Galbula dea | reverse complement strand
GGGGTGTGAGTGTGTGTGGGGGGGGTGCACAGAGATGCCTGATTTGGGGTAGCCTGACAAGCACAGGGGTACAAGGATTGTGTGTCAGTGGATGTGGGATTGTCACTTCTGCTGGGAACCATCTCCACATGTCCACATGCATCTTTTTGGGGGGGGTTAGGGGGGAGTGGGGAGGGTGTTTGTCACATGCAGAGAAACAACCAGCTCTGTTTGGGGAGGAGGGAGGGGGCTCAGAGGGCATTTCTAGGCACTCTGCTGGGGTTCCTTGTGTTTCTGGGGCAGCAGCTTCTGCAAACACCCCTCAAGGGCTCTACCCACTCTTCCCCCCCTGCCTCCATTCTTCTCCTGTGGGGTGTGGACTCTCTTTTGCCACTCATCACCTGTCCACATTTGTTTCCTTTCCATCTCTGAGTCGTTTGGCTCATTCCAAGCTTGTCAGGCCTGAGAGAGCTAATATGTTGTACATCTCTCCCTGGCTGCCTTCCCAGCCCAGGCTCCATCTCTTCCAGCAGCATCCATTCCCCATTGGAAGTTTTGTTCCCCTTCCCCCTGCTCCACCCCAACCCTTCCCCTACCAGGGGGAGGAAAGATTCTCCTACAGCAAGACCAACCTTTCCTAGTCTACTTCTTCCAAGCCTTGCTGGAGGCATCTTGAGAGAGAGAGAAGGGAGGGAGGGGTGTGTGTGGTGTGGGTCTGGGGCTTGGAGCCACCTAGGGATGGCAGGAGGGAGGGAGGGAGGGAGGAGAAGGGAGAGGAGAAGCAGAGCAGCAGCTTTCCTGGCCAGCAGCTCAGTGTCCCGGTGGGAGCCAGGAGCCATTCTCTATTTGGACACATCAAGCAAAGCAGCTGTGGTGGGTTCCATATGTCAGGGGTGCCAGGATCCATGACATACGGCCTCATTTAGGATACAATAAGCCCCCCACCCTCCCCCACTGCCACCCCTCCTCTTCCCCTCACCCCTGCAGTCTGGTTTGTTTGGGTTTTTTTCCTCTCCCCTTCGCTCATCCACCACCTGGCATCTCTCTGGAGAAGCAGGAGAAATGGCTTCCACCTTCTCCCCCAGCTTTCCACCAGCTCCCTCTCTGCTCTCCAACCCTGGGGGTGTGGAGCCAAAGGTCCAGCCCAGCCTGGTAGGGTCAGGATTGTTCCCTGCTCTAGCTGGCAGGGCAAGCTCTTGGGCTTCAGCTCTGGTGTCTGGCAGGAGCTGGGGGATACTGAGAACTCCTGTGCTTCTGTTTTCTAGAGGACTCAGGAGGAGTTGGGCTCTGACACCTGACAGCTCCCAAACCAGGTCCTGCTGCGGCCACCAGAGAAGAGCTGAGGTTCTCTGTGCTCACACAACCCAGGAGATCCCTTCACCACCTCCCTCCTCCTTTGATTTCTATGCCTCCTGCCATCTCCTTTCCATTATTTATGGTGAAAGTTGTCTCCTGCCCAGCAAGTTCTCCAGGGATAAAGAAACTCTTCCCTCGTGGAGGCTCCATGTGTGTGTGATGAGGAGGAAGAGGAAGGAGAACAACCAGGCGCTTGCTGGGAGCCACAGACCTTGTCCCTGAAGCAAAGCCCGTTTGGTTTCAACCCCGTGCCCGGCTTCACCCTATCCTCCTGAGGAGAACCACAGCTCCTCAGCGTCCCTCTGTCTGTCCATCCCTCACTCCCTGAAGATGATGCTCAACTCAGACCAGACAGAGCTCGACCTCCCCCCGACACACTCCGAATCCGAATCGGTCTTCAGCGACTGCGGCGCTCGCTCGGGTAACACCGAGGACAGCGGCGGCGGCGGCGGCGGCAGCTTGTGCCCTCAGGCCAGGGTAGGGGAAGCAGGAGAAGCTGTGAAGAAAGATCTCCAGCACCTGACCCGGGAGGAACGGCGGCGCCGGCGAAGAGCCACGGCTAAGTACAGGACAGCCCACGCCACCCGTGAAAGGATCCGCGTCGAAGCCTTCAACATGGCCTTTGCTGAGCTGAGGAAGCTGCTGCCCACCCTGCCCCCGGACAAGAAGCTCTCCAAGATCGAGATTCTGCGCCTGGCTATTTGTTATATCTCCTACCTGAACCATGTGCTGGATGTCTGAGCTGCCCAGCTCCTGTCTGTCTGTCTGTCTGACTGTCTGCCCCATCTCCTACCTGAACCATGTGCTGTCTGTCTGAGGTGGCCAGCTCCTGTCTGTGCTCTGTGTCCTACCTGAACCATGTGCTGGATGTCTGAGCTGCCCAGCTCCTGTCCGTCTGTCTGTCTGTCTGCCCCATCTCCTACCTGAACCACGTGCTGGCTGTCTGAGCTGCCTAGCTGTCTGTCTGTCTGTCTGCTTTATCTCCTCTCTGAACATGTGCTGGACATCTGAGCCACCCAACCTGGGTCTGTCTGTCTGTCTGTCTGCTATATCTCCTATTTGAACATGTGCTGGACATCTGAGCCACCCAGCCTAGGTCAGTCTGTCTGTCTGTTTGTCTGTCTCCTGCCTCAATGTGTGCTGGGCACCTGAGCCAAGAGCTCCAGTCTGTCTGTCCATCTAGAAGCTGAACCCTATGGTGAGCATCCAGCCTGCTGTGATCTGTTCATCCTTCTGCTCCAGCAGAGCCAGCCCTCAGCTGCCTGCTCTACTCCCTGCCACCACGTCCGTCTGTCTGTCTTTTCATCCTGCCTGGATGTTCGAGCCCTCAACCATCTGTCTGTCCTGCTGGCTCTGCTGCCTGAAGCCTGTGCTGGTCCTATCTGCTCCCAATGTCTGTCTGTCCTTCTGCTGTGCATCCCACTGATACTTCCTACAGGATCCTGAGCCCACATCCATCTGTCTGTCCATCCACTCCCTGACCTGCAGCCACTGAGCCCTCTCTGTGTGTCAGCCACAACAAAAGGAACCTGTGAAGCACGGCAGCACCAAGCAGCCCTCGGCTCTTGTCCATCCATCTGTCTGTCTGTCTGTCTTCACCTCCTGCCACCAACTGCCCTCCCAGCACACCCAGCCTGGGCATCTTGTCTGCTTGCTGCTGTCCTACCCCTGGCATCCNTCTTCCCCCCCTGCCTCCATTCTTCTCCTGTGGGGTGTGGACTCTCTTTTGCCACTCATCACCTGTCCACATTTGTTTCCTTTCCATCTCTGAGTCGTTTGGCTCATTCCAAGCTTGTCAGGCCTGAGAGAGCTAATATGTTGTACATCTCTCCCTGGCTGCCTTCCCAGCCCAGGCTCCATCTCTTCCAGCAGCATCCATTCCCCATTGGAAGTTTTGTTCCCCTTCCCCCTGCTCCACCCCAACCCTTCCCCTACCAGGGGGAGGAAAGATTCTCCTACAGCAAGACCAACCTTTCCTAGTCTACTTCTTCCAAGCCTTGCTGGAGGCATCTTGAGAGAGAGAGAAGGGAGGGAGGGGTGTGTGTGGTGTGGGTCTGGGGCTTGGAGCCACCTAGGGATGGCAGGAGGGAGGGAGG
Organism: Galbula dea; assembly: GCA_013399015.1. Taxonomy (NCBI): domain Eukaryota; kingdom Metazoa; phylum Chordata; class Aves; order Piciformes; family Galbulidae; genus Galbula; species Galbula dea. The sequence continues at coordinate 24,378 of VWZX01009076.1, read as the reverse complement.
GAGGGAGGAGAAGGGAGAGGAGAAGCAGAGCAGCAGCTTTCCTGGCCAGCAGCTCAGTGTCCCGGTGGGAGCCAGGAGCCATTCTCTATTTGGACACATCAAGCAAAGCAGCTGTGGTGGGTTCCATATGTCAGGGGTGCCAGGATCCATGACATACGGCCTCATTTAGGATACAATAAGCCCCCCACCCTCCCCCACTGCCACCCCTCCTCTTCCCCTCACCCCTGCAGTCTGGCTTGTTTGGGTTTTTTTCCTCTCCCCTTCGCTCATCCACCACCTGGCATCTCTCTGGAGAAGCAGGAGAAATGGCTTCCACCTTCTCCCCCAGCTTTCCACCAGCTCCCTCTCTGCTCTCCAACCCTGGGGGTGTGGNTTCACCCTATCCTCCTGAGGAGAACCACAGCTCCTCAACGTCCCTCTGTCTGTCCATCCCTCACTCCCTGAAGATGATGCTCAACTCAGACCAGACAGAGCTCGACCTCCCCCCGACACACTCCGAATCCGAATCGGTCTTCAGCGACTGCGGCGCTCGCTCGGGTAACACCGAGGACAGCGGCGGCGGCGGCGGCGGCAGCTTGTGCCCTCAGGCCAGGGTAGGGGAAGCAGGAGAAGCTGTGAAGAAAGATCTCCAGCACCTGACCCGGGAGGAACGGCGGCGCCGGCGAAGAGCCACGGCTAAGTACAGGACAGCCCACGCCACCCGTGAAAGGATCCGCGTCGAAGCCTTCAACATGGCCTTTGCTGAGCTGAGGAAGCTGCTGCCCACCCTGCCCCCGGACAAGAAGCTCTCCAAGATCGAGATTCTGCGCCTGGCTATTTGTTATATCTCCTACCTGAACCATGTGCTGGATGTCTGAGCTGCCCAGCTCCTGTCTGTCTGTCTGTCTGACTGTCTGCCCCATCTCCTACCTGAACCATGTGCTGTCTGTCTGAGGTGGCCAGCTCCTGTCTGTGCTCTGTGTCCTACCTGAACCATGTGCTGGATGTCTGAGCTGCCCAGCTCCTGTCCGTCTGTCTGTCTGTCTGCCCCATCTCCTACCTGAACCACGTGCTGGCTGTCTGAGCTGCCTAGCTGTCTGTCTGTCTGTCTGCTTTATCTCCTCTCTGAACATGTGCTGGACATCTGAGCCACCCAACCTGGGTCTGTCTGTCTGTCTGTCTGCTATATCTCCTATTTGAACATGTGCTGGACATCTGAGCCACCCAGCCTAGGTCAGTCTGTCTGTCTGTTTGTCTGTCTCCTGCCTCAATGTGTGCTGGGCACCTGAGCCAAGAGCTCCAGTCTGTCTGTCCATCTAGAAGCTGAACCCTATGGTGAGCATCCAGCCTGCTGTGATCTGTTCATCCTTCTGCTCCAGCAGAGCCAGCCCTCAGCTGCCTGCTCTACTCCCTGCCACCACGTCCGTCTGTCTGTCTTTTCATCCTGCCTGGATGTTCGAGCCCTCAACCATCTGTCTGTCCTGCTGGCTCTGCTGCCTGAAGCCTGTGCTGGTCCTATCTGCTCCCAATGTCTGTCTGTCCTTCTGCTGTGCATCCCACTGATACTTCCTACAGGATCCTGAGCCCACATCCATCTGTCTGTCCATCCACTCCCTGACCTGCAGCCACTGAGCCCTCTCTGTGTGTCAGCCACAACAAAAGGAACCTGTGAAGCACGGCAGCACCAAGCAGCCCTCGGCTCTTGTCCATCCATCTGTCTGTCTGTCTGTCTTCACCTCCTGCCACCAACTGCCCTCCCAGCACACCCAGCCTGGGCATCTTGTCTGCTTGCTGCTGTCCTACCCCTGGCATCCTGCTGGAAGCTTGGAAGCTCAGCCCAGGACCATCCTGTCCCACAGCTGGAGCACAGCCCAGGACCATCCCTGGGTTCAGAGCAGCTCCTCCATGCTGGAAGCTTGGAAGCTCAGCCCAGGACCATCCTGTCCCACAGTTGGAGCACAGCCCAGGACCATCCTTGGGTTCAGAGCAGCTCCCCTGGCTTTGCTCCTCTGGCTTTTCACCCCCCAAAAAAGGAAGCACAAAGTGTGGTGCAGACCTGGCAGGACCTGGTCATGCCTTCCACAGATGACAGCAGTGAGTTGCCCTCAGGATGGAGCAGAGGTTCCCCATGCAAAGCTGGAGCAGCACCCAAAAGTTCTCCAAGCTCTCTCATTGCACATCAAGGGCTCCTCAAATCTCAGCCCTCTGCACCCCAGCCTCTGCTGCTCCACCCTCCCTTTGCACTAGTGCACCACGAGGACAAGCATGAAGCCACCTTTGCACTGACTGATGCTACCAGCCCTCCCCAGGCAGCACTTCATCCACCCTCACCCTTCCTCATCCTCACCCATGGGTGCTCCTGGTGGAAAACCCCCGAGTGGGGTCACAAGCATTGATCCAACATGGGGAGGGGACCCCGTGGGAGCATCATGTCCTTCCTCTGCAGCTCAGCTTGTGGTGCCAAGGCTCGTGCTTCACTTTGGGGTGCCACAGGCTCCCCCCTTCCTCCCCAGTTTACACCAGTATGGTACTGGTGCAGCTCCAGTGAGGTCAACTGCACTTTACCCATGGCTTGCAAGGCAGTGGGGGCAGAGAGAGGAGGAAGCAGCTACAACCTCTTGGTCCAGCCAAGGATCTTCCAACCCTCCTCCAACATGGATCAGAAGGAAGGAAAAGCAGAGCCCAGCAGCCTTTTCTTCAGCTGAGGCTGGGGAAAGCTCATTGCAAGAGTGAATGTTTGGGGGGGGGTTGGCCTTGTTTTAGGGGTGTTTTGGCTTTGTTCGAAGAGTTAATTTTGCACTGGCAGTGGCAAGAGCACAAGGAGAGACCGGAGAGGGGACCGGGACCTTGGAATGCTTCAAGCCAACGCTTCGGGCTGGGAGCAGAGCCGGAGCCTGGCCCCGAGGGAGCGGCGTGGGGCTGGGAGAGGAGCCGGAGCCTGGCCCCGACGGAGCGGCGTGGGGCTGGGAGCGGATCCGGAGCCTGCTCCTTAGGGAATGCCTCGGGGCTGCTCCTTGCTGAGCCTGGCAGGGCAGGTCCTGCAGGAGATGGACTTTGGTGTGCACCAGAACGAAACGGTGACGGTGAGGATCAGTGCTGTGTGCTGCGAGCAGCAGCAAACCCCCAGCAGATGCCACTCTGCTCTCTGGGCTCCAACCCTCTGCTTTCGGTCCTCCTAAGGTGTTGGCTACTGCACCTGCTGTTGGCTGAGCCCCGGGGGTCCCAGCTTGGGCTTCCTGGGATCTCCCAGACCTCCTGGCTCCATCCCACCCCGAGCTCTGCCACCAGCTCCCTGCGATGCTTTGCTCCAGACCTCATCTCCCTGCTTGCCATCAAAGCAAGGGAGAACGATGGCTACCTCTGTCCTGCAAGGACTCCTCTGGGACTAGGGGATCCCAGAGGGATGGAACAGAGGGATCCCAGAACAAGGGAATCCCAGAGCAGAGAGATCCCAAAGCAATGGAATCTTATACCAATGGGATCCTGGAGCAGGGAGGCCTCAGAGCAGAGGGACCCTGGAGCAGGGGGATCCCAGAGCAAGGAGACCCTAAACCAGTGGGATCCTGGGGCACAGAGATCCCAGAGCAAGGAGACCCCAGAGCAGGGTGACCCCAGACCAGCAGGATCCTGAAGCAGGGTGACCCCAGAGCAGGGGGATCCCCAACCAGCATGATGCTGGAAGAGAGGAACCCCACAACCAGCTCCTCTCTCACCTCACCTCTCTGTGGGGCAGCAGCAGAGCAAAAAAGAGCAGCAGGGCAGCTCACCCTTCCCCTCCCTTCCCTTCCCTGGCCATGTCTCTGTGCCACGAGGATATTTATTGAATTAATTTATTGAGAAATGTTATTATTTATTTGCTGTGTTGTGCACTTTGGGGAAAGGAAAACTAGAAAACAAGGAAAAATAATGACTCCAGTGGGAAAAAAACTAACAACCAAGCAACCAACTCACCAACCAAGTAACCAACTCACCAACTCAACAACCAAGCAATCAACCAACTAAATAACCAATTAACCAACCAACCAACCAACCAAATAACCAAGTAAATAAATAATCAACTAGCCAACCAACATACCACCTAGATAAATAACCAACTAACCAAGCAGCCAACCAAATAACCAAGTAAATAAATAATCAACTAGCCAACCAACATACCACCTAGATAAATAACCAACTAACCAAGCAGCCAACCAAATAACCAAGTAAATAAATAATCAACTAGCCAACCAACATACCACCTAGATAAATAACCAACTAACCAAGCAGCCAACCAACTAACCAACCAAGCAACTAAATAAATAACCAACTAACCAAGCAGGCAAGCAACCAACTAACCAACCATCTAAATAAATAACCAACTAACCAAGCAGGCAAGCAACCAACTAACCAACCATCTAAGCAACCACACAAGCAAGCAAGCAAGCAACTAACCAAGCAACCAGCTCAATAACCACCTAATCAACCAACCAACTAATCAACCAACCAACTAATCAACCAACTAACCAACCAAGCAAGCAACTAACCAAGCAGCCATCCCTTGTCCATGGTTGTGCCCCAGCCTGTGTTTGTCTTGGCTGTTCAGACTGTGCAAGGATTTCTTCCTGAGGAGCTCAGGAGGAAGCTGGGGAGGGGGGAATGAATTAAACTGCCAGCACCTAAAAAAGAGAGAGATCTTGCCCTTGGAGTGCCTCAACTTCCCTTTTCTTTTGGGTTCTTTGGGGTTTTGATCTTCATCTTGGGATTGGACCAGCTCTTCCTTGAGCTCTTTGGTGGTGGTGGTGGTGGTGGGGAGGATTCCCTGCACAGGACTTGATGGCTGTGGCCATAGCTGTGAATGGAGGTGGTGGGAGGGAGAGCAGCACCCACCACTCCAGCCAAAGGACCAGGAGATGTCCTCCAAGAGCCCTACCAGCCCCAGCCAGGCCTTAGGGTGACTCAGAACCAGGATTTTTTTTAGGTTGACTCAGAACCAGGACCTGATTCCTGTCTCTTGAGGCTTTCCTTAGGTCTGCAGTCCCCATTTGAACCCAGCTTGGGTTTGCAAGAGACAAGCAGCCCCCAAATGCCCCTTTGGTGACATCTAGCCCATCCAAACCCACCTAAGAAAGCACCTGGGCTCCATCCTCACCCAAGCCTTCATCATGCCCCTCTGCTGAGCCCCTTCTCCATGTCCCTCTGCCAAGCCAAACCCCAACCCTCTCCCAGCTCCCTCAGCCCACCCTGAAGGGAAGGGGGAAGCAAGTTCTGTGGCTTTTGTCTGCTCAGATCCCAGGCATCCCCCGGGGCCAGGTTGCAGCTGTTCCCTCACTTGCTCCAAATTTCTTCATCTAATCAATTGGCCTCGGCTGCAGCTCGGCTCAGTGGAGCTGCATCAAAGGGGGAAGCAGAAACATGGGGGAGGGAGGAGGGGGGAGGAGGCTGCACCCAGCTGGTGAGGGATGGGAGAGGAACCTTGAAGGACCCCAGTGCTCCTAGGGCTCCTTGTTGTCTCAGCTGAGGGGATTTCTCCCCAGGGTTCACCAGGTTCCCATCACTTCCATCCAGCCCTAGCTCCTTTCCCAACCTCTCCACCTGTCCCACATCTCCACCCCACCACCACCACCACCAGGGAGGTGGGAAGAGGGTGAGAGGAGAGCCTCAGCTTGGTGTTGATGGCTCCCAAACCTCTTCAGGGCTGGTTGTCACCTGCTGCCAGCCCCAACCCTGACATATGGTCCTTATTGTGCCTCACACAATGGAAACACTTCACGCTAATTTCCATGCTGCTTCTTGCTCTTCCCCTCAGCCTCCACATGCTTGGGTCCTTGTGCTCGTGGGCAGGAGGACTACCAGACACCTCAGCTTCTCCTCTACCTCCCTGAGTGTTCTCCTAGATGCTTCTCAACTCTTTCCCCTATTCCCACAACTCTTCCTTTCTCTCTCCTTCTCTCCTTCCTCATCCACATCTTCATCTCTTCTCCTCCTGGCCTCTGAAGGACGTTGGTCCTGGTGCACAGGTAGGTCCCTGCCTAAGGAATGATTCACAAGGGCTTTCCAGGGGTCAAAATCCTCATGGAAAACCATGGAAGTGTTTTGGTTGGAAAAGATCTTCAAGATCCTGGAGTCCAAGTGTTCCCCAGCACTGCCAGGGCACCACCAGGGCTCCCAGCACCACATCTCTAGGGGTGGGAACTCCACCACTGCCCTGGGCAGCCTGGGCCAGGCCTTCACAACCCTTTATGGGGAAGAAATGGTTCCTCCTGGCCAAGCTGAACCTCCCCTGGGGCAACCTGAGGCTTGTCCTGAAGGTACAGACAAACAGCCAAGCAGGGAACTCCTCAGCAGCTTCTGCCTGGTGGCATTCCTGTGTCCCTGCCCTGGTGACCATGAGGTGGAGATAGATGCTGGCTTCCTTCCCACATCCCTTCCTCCCCCCCCAAAAAAAACCCAAGGAGCCAAGGTAGGAGGTGACCTCCTGGTTTGGGAAGGGGGAAGGATAACCCTTACTCCAACCTCCTGCCCCAGGGCCAAGCTGCCTGCCTGTGCCCTGCTCTCCTGGGGGATGTCACCGTGGGCAGCAGCTGTGTCCCCAGCTCTTGTCTGCGTGAGGCGGCAGTGCCATCTGCTGGGTCCCCAGCTCGGGGTCCTGCAGGCTTACAGCACACCCCTCTCACCCCCCTTCCACCTCTCCCAGCCCTACCACCCTCCCCTAAAGTCTGGGAACCCCTATCCCTATCCACCAGGCATCCTGGAGCATCCTTGTCCCCTCTGAAGAGACCCACTGCAAACTTCACTGCAGTTCTTGGGCAAGGGTGGGACAAGGAGCAAGGGTCCCCTGTGGGTCTGTGGGACCTTCCCAAAGCATCCCTCCTCTTAAATCATGGAATTGGTTTGCTTGGAAGAGACTTTGAAGATCATCAAGTCCAAGAGTTAACCAGCACTGCCAGGGCACCACTGCCCCAGGGCCTCAACACCACAGCTCCAGGGCTTGGAAACCCCTCCAGGGCTGGGGACTGCACCACTGCCCTGGGCAGCCTGGGCCAGGCCTGGACAATCCTTTTTGGGGAAGGAATTGCTCCTCATGTCCCAACCTAAACCACATTTGAAGGTTTAGAATCTAAATGCTCATTTCATGCTTGGTTTGGAGCAGAAGGGTCCCCTGAGGCCACGATGGGGATCAGGGACAGGCTCTGGCCCCAGAGGGATGAAGGTCTCAGGAGATAAAGCACATATCTGATCCCTTCCTTGGAGACACAGGACAGGAACTAATGAGCAATCAGATGCCTCCTGTTGGGGAGATAAAGTCTGGACAGAGACCAGAGACAGCAGCCTGGCAAGAGCTGGTTACCAGGGGCTAGCAGTGGAGCCAGTTTAGGACCTCTGGGGAGGGTCTGCAGGTCCTGGAGCTGGGAGATGTGGACCAGCAGGCCAAGGAGGACCTGCCACTAGCAGGCCAGGGGCAGACAAAGCTCTGCAGGGATGAGTTAGATGATGCTGATCCTGCCTGGGACAGGGAGAGGTTAACCACCCTAGAAAAGACTCCTAATCTCTGGAGTTATCTGCTCAGAGCCTCTACTTTCTCCCTGTGAAGCAGGAAGCCAAGTTGTGATGTCCTGGAGCTGCCTGGGGTCTGGTTGTCAGGGCTAGGGTGGTGAGAGTGGGCAAGGAGAGTGACCTAAGTGTCCTCAGGAAGGGGTAGGAGGACTTGGCAAGGGCTCTAGGTCTTCCCTGCCCTGCAGAAGGTCGTTTCCAAGCCCAAGGTAAGACAGAGCTGGTTGTGGAGACTCCTTGAGCCCCAGGAGATGGATGGGGAGGACCCAGCACCCTGTGAACTGCTGCTGCTGCTGCTGGGTGCTCCACATGGGACAGAGCTGGGCAGGCTCTTGTGTCCCTCAAGCAGGGTGTGGAAGGAGGGGATGGTCCCTGTAAATCACAAGGTGGAACAATGCAGCCCTTCCCAGCTGGCAGGAGGCTCCAGCAATCCCAGCTGGCCAGGAATGAGCTCCCAGAGCCCATTAATCACTCCTGGAGCTGGAGCCAGAGGACAGCCTAGGGCAGCTGGCTGCAGGGGGAAGGGAGAGTAGAGGTCCCCATACATCCAGCAGCCATCCCCAAGATCTGTTGGGTCACAGCTTCTGCCCCTCTGCTCTGCTCTGGGGAGAGCTCAGCTGCAGAGCTGGGGCCAGCTCTGGAGTCCTCAGCACAGCACAGGCATGGAGCTGGGGGAGCAGGGCCAGAGGAGGCCACAGAGATGAGCTGAGGGCTGGAAGCTCTCTGCTGGGAGGCCAGGCTGAGAGAGTTGGGCTTGTGGAGCCTGGAGAGGAGAAGGCTCCAGGGAGAGCTTCCTGCAGCCTGGCAGTGCTTAGGGGAGAGACTTTGGAGCAGGAGGTGTTGGGCCAGGCCAAGGGGAGATGGTTTGGGACTGCCAGAGGAGCTGGAGAGGAGAGAGAAGGAAGCAATGGTTGGTGCTGAGGGTGGGGAGAGCCTGGCCCAGGCTGGGCAGAGAGGTGGGAGGAGATGTCCCATGCCTGGAAGCATCCCAGGTCAGGTTGGTTGGGGCTGTGAGCAACCTGCTCTGGTTGGAGATGTCCCTGCTGCCTGCAGGGGTTGGACCAGATGACCTCTGGAGGTCCCTTCTGAGGTGCCCTGGGCTGTGTCCTCTAGCTTAGAGCTCAGGTTCCTCTCTCCCTCTCTTCTCCCTCACCCAGCAGCTCCCACCAGGCTCATCTTGGACCATGAATTCCTGGGTGCTGTGGAAAGGAGCTTGTTAGTTCCTCAGCTTACAGAACACACCCTGATGATGGGAAGGTGACCCAGAGGGACCCAAAACACATGGGCTGAGTTGTGACAGGGCTCAGCCAGGGCCGGAACCCTTGAGCCTGGCCTGGGATAAACCTGAACTACCTAAATCACCTCAAGAACCTGAACCTAAACCTAAGACAACTTAAACCACACAGAGCCCCCCCCAAACCTGTCCCTTTCCGTCCGCCCCCCCCCTCCCCATTAAGCGAAAACAAGGTATTTAAATCCAGCCAATGGCGTGCTCCGGCAGCCGCTCGCCGCACGCCCATTGGCCAGCGCGGAGGGGGCGTGGCCGGCTGGTTCCCAGCCTCGCTCATTGAGAGAAAGCTCGGGGGGGGTGTGTGGGGAGGTTCCAGTTGGGCTCTTCCCGGCAGAGGATATGCCTCCCCCCGCAGGGCCCCCACACTTTGGGGAGGGGTCCTCACTCCTCCCCTCTGTCCATGGAGGGTCTGGCTTTGCGGAGAGGTCCCCCTNGGGAAGGCGGGGGGGGGGGGGTTGGGGGGGGAGGTTCCAGTTGGGCTCTTCCCGGCAGAGGATATGCCTCCCCCCGCAGGGCCCCCACACTTTGGGGAGGGGTCCTCACTCCTCCCCTCTGTCCATGGAGGGTCTGGCTTTGCNGGGCCCCCCCCCCCACACCCCTCCGGGACCATGAGAGCACCAGTTCCTTCTCATGGACCTCATTGGTGAGGGGCTGGTGCTGCGCCAAAGTACTGAATCCTCCTACCCCCATCCCCTGCCGCTAAAGGACCCCCACATATGGAGGGTCCACCTTTGGAGCCTCCATTCTTTCCAACCCCCCCCCATCCCCCTTGTCCTCCCTCTGCCCCCAGCTCCTTCTCTGCAGATAGGTAGTCTTCAGGGATGTTCTGAGATGTTGTCTCCTGCCCCCCATGCCTCCTTGTGTGTCCCTTGTCCCTAGGGAACAGAGCTGGGAGGTATGGGGGGGAATGGTCTTTCAGGCTCTTCCCCCCACCCCAGCCCAGACCAGCAGGAGCCTTCCAGCACCAGGAAAGGTCCCAAGTGCCATCAGCAATTCTTGGGCCAAGCCATGATGTTCCATCACGAAAGGCATGGTCAAGACACAGGTGATGGACCCCGGGGGCCATGCAGATGTCCTTGTTCATGACCACATCCTTACCCCAAAACAGCCTGGCACAAAGAGGGGGGTAGGTGGGGCAGGTTGGGCTGTTACTCTGAGCTACCTTCTCCCCAGCGCTGGGAACACCCCAGACCCCTCCATCACCTGGTACCAGCCTTATCACTAAAGCTTGGGCTGCAGGGTGAGGACCAGGGGAGCAGGTGGGACCTTCCCCCCTCCCCCCACGAGAGACAGGATCCTCCCCGGGATAAGAACTCTCTGGGGCAGGAGGTCACCCCTGGGGCAGGATTCTCCCGGGGCAAGACCCACCTGGGGCATGAGGACACCTCTTGGGCAGGATCCCCTCCGAGTCAGGACCCTCCCGGAGCATCACACCCCTGGGGCAGGATTCCCCGGGGGCAACACCCCCGGGAGCAAGACCCCCCCGGGAGCAGGAGAACACCCCTGGGGCAGGATCCCTCCTGCCAAGACTGGGACCTCCTCTGGGGCAGGACTCCCCGAGGCCATCACCCCGTCGGGGCTGGACCCTCCTGGGGCACGATCCCCCCAGGACCGAGGACCCATGCTGGAGCCAGACGCCTCCTGGGGCAATCCCACCACCACCACCACCACCCCCTTGCAGGGACGCGGGGAAGAAGCCGGGGGTCGTGCCCCTCCTCCCCCTCCGTCCTCCCCATCCTCCCCNCCTCCTCTTCCTCCTCCTCCTCCTCCTCCTCCTCCTCGGCAGCAGCAGCGGCAGCAGCGGTGCCGTGCTTGGGGTGGGGGCAGGAGGCACACAAAGGTGCTGCAGGATGGTGAGTGAAGGGAGACAGGGACCTCAGGGAGGAGATCCCAGGGGTAAGGAGGGTGGCTTGGGAAGGAGGGTTGGAGATGAGACCCCCAGGAGCGGGGGCTGAGCTCGGCTTGGCCCCGTGGGAAGGGCCTGGAGAGCCGCGGACTTTCCTGGGCTGGTAGCCGGGAGGGGAGAGGCTGCTGGGGGCGAGCCTAGCTCCGGGGGTACCCTGCTCCTTGGAGGGGGGGCGAGGGGGGTGACGTCGGTTCCCCCAGGATGGGGTCTTGGCTTGGGGGTTCCCTAAATTGGGAGGATGCTGAGGATGTACCCCCAGGGATGGGCTTATTTGGGAGGCTTCACCGGTGGGTGATGCGGGGGGAGAGGGCTGGGTGAGGGTTCCCCCCCCCTGCCAAGTTGTAGGGGGAGATTTAGGGCTGTCTGCTTGGTTTTAGAGGGTCTTAGGGGGTCCCTGAGTTGGGAGGGTGCTGAGGATGTACCTAAGGTGCTGGTTGCTCCCCTGGGAAGCCTCCTTGGTCGGGAATGCGGGCTGGGAGGGGAGCTGCTTCTCGGTGTCTGTGTCCCAGTTGCAAAGGGAGATTTGGGGCTAGCCGGTTGTTTTCCTCCAGGATGGGGTCTTGGCTTAGGGGTCCCCTGGGTTTGGGGGTGTTGAGGATGCACCCAAGGATGAATGGGCCCAGGGTGCTGCTTGCTTCCATGGGGAAACTCCTCCCTGGTGGGTGATGAAGGGGGGCTGGGGCTGCCCCCCTGAGCTGCAAGGGGAGATTTGGGGCTATCCGGTTGGTTTTGGGGGTTCCCAGAGCTTAGAAAGGTGCTGAAGGTGTAGCCAAGGATGGATGGGCCCTGAGGACTGATTGCTTCCATGGGGAAGCTCCTTGGTGGGTGCTGGAGGGGGACTAGCTCCCCCCAACCCAGTTGCAGGGAGAGATTTGAACCTGTCCAGTTGGTTCCCTCCAGGATGAGGTCTTGGGAGGGGTCCATGGCTAGAGAGGGTGCTGAAGATGCACCCAAGGTGCTGGTTGCTCCCTTGGGAGCCTCCCTGGTGGGTGATACAGGGAAGCTGCCCCCCACTCCCCCCTCCAAGCTCTGAGGGGTGATTTGGGGCTGTCTGGTTGGACTGTCCCTGGGGTTGGGGTCCCTGGGGTTGGGAGGTTGCTGAGCATGCACCCAAGGATGGATGAGCCCGGGGTGCTGGTTGCTCCCATGAGGAAGAACCAAAGTTGCAGGAGGAGATTTGGGGGCTGCCAAGTGGTTTTCACCTAGGATGAGGTCTTGGGTTGAGGTCCTCTAGGTTTGGGGATGCACCCAAGGATGGATGGGCCCAGGATGCTGGTTGCTCCTTTAGGAAGGTCCCTGGTGAGGGATGCAGGAGGTCTGGTGGCCTCCCCTGGCCTGTGGCAATCCCAGTCCATAGCTGACATGCTTCTACTGGAGTTTACTGGCCAAGTTGCCCCTCTTGTGGCCCACCAGCACCCCTTGACCTCCCAACCCTTTGTGCCCAGCTCAGGCTTTCCTCCCTCCCTGTACCCAGTGCCCACAGAGAAGCAACTCAGGGGAGGGACCAGGGTGGGCACCTCTGTGGGGACACACACACACCTCCCCTGATGGGTGCCCACCTTGCTGCACCCTTTGCCAGGTGCTCAGGGGCTTCTTTGGAGGACAAGGGTGCTGCAAACAGCCTCTTGCTTCTTGCCAGCTCTGTAGGAACCACCCCTCTAACCCCCCACCCCCCAAGGGCAGGGTCTGCCCACCCCCTCCCCTTCTATCTCCTGGCCCTACCAGCACCTTCACCTGCTCCAGGGACAGCCCTGGCTGGATTCTGATCCGGTTTATCTTGGTCCCATCCTGGCTCAGAGCCCAAAGCCAACAAGGGGAGTTCCCTTTACACCATTTAGGAGCTCAGACATCAGCCCTGCTGCTCTGTCTGGGGCAAGAGGCTTTATGTCCTTGGGGGGAGGGTGTAGAGGCTGCTTTCTTCCCTTTTCCAACCTTTCCCCCCCCCCCC
>VWZX01009075.1:48780-87551 GCA_013399015.1 Galbula dea | reverse complement strand
TTGTTTGTCAAAACAAATCTCTGTCAAATTTAAATTAAAAAATCAAAATTAGAATTATCCTCTGTCAAAAAGATAATTGGAAACTGATTTTTCATTATACCCTTAATTCCAAAGCTGCCAAGCTCTCAAAATAAAAGTTTACTCTGTGTTCAGAGCCACATTGTTTTTTTTCTTGTCATTTAACTCAAGAAAGTGTCTGTATGTGTTCTTTTTGGGACTTCTTTTTGCAGAAAACAGATTGAAGTGGGATAACCCCAAAAGCATTAGAGTTACAATCCATATTGGAAATTCTGTCTTGTGTTGTGTTCTACCATTGCATAATTTAGTTATATTTGTTGACTAGTTATACTTAGGTTTTCCCCCTGCCCTTAAGAAAAAGAAAAAAAAAAACATTCTGAACAGCCATCACCTGCTGTGATTTAGAATTCAGATGTTACTGGTTGTCTTTAACACTTTCTTGTATGCTCTTCATTTTCATTCATCCCTGTTTGAAGTCTTCCTTTTAAGAACTTATGCTCTGACCTGAAAAATGTTACTGGAACTACTGAGCTGAAATTCAAAATTAAAAAAACATTTGTGGTATTTTCCCCATGAGGGTTTTCTGCCAGTGACAGTAGAACCATCTTAAGTGTATTCACTGCAGACAAGTTAAAAAAAAATAATCTAGAGCCCTCCAAGTAATATTGAAGATCATCATTAAGTTTAAGCCAGGCTATGAAGTATCTGCTTTAGCTTTATAATTGTCTGGTTGCCTGCCAGATAAAAAGATATGTCCTTGTTTGGGTTAGAGCAGAATTAATTCTGTTCAGTGATTTTACTTTTCAGTTAAAACTCCTCTGAGGAACTGCACTTCTTGAAACTAGCAGCATGTTTTTGCAGACGCTGCTTGCTTTTAGCAGTGTTAAGACCTAATGTTTAGATTTACTACCAGAGGCTGGTATGCAAAGCAAGGTCACCTCTGAATCTTGTGTCTCACATTGAGGGGTGCAGGGTAAAGGCTGCACCTTCAAGGAGGAGCAGACAGGACAGGTGGCCCTAAACTGGCCAACTAACTATTCCATTCCATATATGTCATATTTGATATAAAAGTGGGGGTCAGTTCCCCCTCTTCCCTTCTTCTTCTTCTCCTGCGTTTCCATGACTGGCATCTGAGGAGAACTCTGTCTGTTCTGCCCTTGATCCTGATCCCTAAGTTCCTGCATCCAGTACCAAGATCCAGCCCCTGAGCCTGGCTCCCATCTGCTGCTGAGGCCTTCTGGCACAGTATGGGTGGTGACAGTGACGTAGTTACCATCAAGGGGGGGTTGGGGTTGGTATTTGGTTTTGTACATATTTGTATCTATTTCTTTTATCATTATTATTATTATTAAAGGAGTTTTAGTTTTCTTTTCCAATCCATAAGTTGCTCTCTCTTATCCCTTTTCCCTTCCCGTGGGGGGCAGGGGGTGGGATTAACAGGGAGCGTCTGTCATTGGGTTGGTGGTTGGCTCAGCCTTGACCCTCGACAAAATGATTCAGTTAACTCTTGAAAGCAAGTTACCTTAATACTACTGATTGACAGTGGAATAAAATAGGATTTCAAAGACAAGATTATTTCCTAGTTTGTTTTGTTTTGTTTCGTTCTCTGAGGATGCTGACCTGTATGTTAGTTTTGATGAAAGCTTTTGATCAACAATGATTTTGTTCCGGCATCTCAACTTTCAGCTCTGTAAAAATTATATGGTGGAAGTTGACTGTTTACATTTAAGGGATTTTAATTCAAACAATGCTTACAAAGAAAAAGGAAAAGAAGTATTTTGTAGGTGGCTACTTTCCATTTTGTTTCTCATTTTTTGGGATTATGTTCCAAGTTCAAGGTTCCTCACAATGTTGTCATCGGTAAACTGGACTTAATTTCTGCAGCATGGGCTTTGATTTCTGAGGCATTTTCTGCAGCAGACTAAGGTAAATTACAACATGGAAGATTCTAATGAATCAAGTTTTAAAATTATCTACTAATCAGTGCAATATTCTTTGTGGTGATTTCACATCAAAATAAAATTATTTAGATTTCTTTAAATTCTTAAATCTGTTGCAGATTTTGGTTGTAATTGTGCATAGCCTCTGAGAGGTGGTGGTGGTTGCTTTCAGGCACGTAGCTAGAAGATGCTGTCCTTACAGAAACACAATGTGTCATGCAATATTATGGAAATACTATGGTTTGGGGAGCAGAAGGTGAAAACCTAGAAGTCAACTAATTATTATGCTGTTGTGGAGGGGGCACGTTAAATATTGTTACAGAGTTGCTATCATGTAGCATCTCCAGTTCTCATTTTAGGTTGTCTGAGTATCTGATGAGCCACTTTGGAAGTCCAAGTGAATTTGTGTTTCTTGTATGTCTTAAAAGTTCAGTGGTTATGAAGACAATCAGGATGTTCTTTTGTCTTAATAAATGGTCAGCTTTTGTCACGTGTTTCCTGGAGTGGATTAATAGGAATAAGGTAGTTGGGTCACTATCACTTTGGCTTTCATGGCTGAATCTTTTAAGGTGTATGTAGCTTGTTCCTCTCTTGAATTTCTGTTAGAAAAGAGACTGGATTTTGCGTTCATCACCTCATTTTATTTGTTAACTGTGTTGAAATGTTGAGTTTGTCCCTGAACTTAAGTATCATGTTTCCTGTTTTCTGTAGAGTTTCCTTAGATCTTTTGGAAGATAGGTGACATCTGTCAGTGGACAGAATCACCTAGCTGGATATTTTTGGAATGTAATCAATAGAAGTTATGATGGGGTTTTAAGGCAGTTTTGAATTTGAGAGTTTTTGGTCTACATTCTTTATAATTCCACAGTTTACTTCTGTGGCTACTGTTGTGAGCAGCAGCACTGTGTGAATCCTAATTCAGTCAGGTTCAGTCTCTGCAGAACCTGCTTATACACTACACAGAATCACAGAATCAGTGAGGGTGGAAAAAACCTTTAGTATTATGGAGTCCAACTGTTAACCCAACACTACCAAATCCACCACCAACCTGTGTCCATAAACACTAAATCTGTGGGGTCTTTTATGTTTCTCCAGGGATGGGGGCTCGAACATGTTATGGAGTCTCCTTGTATGGAGGTATTCAAAACCCGTCTGGACGTGCTTCTGGATGCCCTTCCAACTCCTGACATCCTGTGATTCTGTGATTTCTCTGGGCAGCCTGTTCCAGTGCTTTACAACCCTTTCAGTGAAGAAATTTTTCCTAATGTCCAATCTAAACCTCCCCTGGTGCAACTTGAGGCCATTTTCTCTTCTCCTATAATCTGTTACTTGGGAGAAGAGACCAACACCCACCTCACTATAACCTCATTTCGGTTAGCTGTAAACAGAGTTAAGGTCTCCCCTGAGCCTCCTTTTCTCCAGATTAAACAGCCCCAGTTGCCTCAGCTGCTTCTCTGTCACAGGAGACAGTGCATGGCCACTGTTATCTAAATTCTTTCCTTAAATACTTGAGAATTACTTGGTGAGNNNNCCTGATCCCTAAGTTCCTGCATCCAGTACCAAGATCCAGCCCCTGAGCCTGGCTCCCATCTGCTGCTGAGGCCTTCTGGCACAGTATGGGTGGTGACAGTGACGTAGTTACCATCAAGGGGGGGTTGGGGTTGGTATTTGGTTTTGTACATATTTGTATCTATTTCTTTTATCATTATTATTATTATTAAAGGAGTTTTAGTTTTCTTTTCCAATCCATAAGTTGCTCTCTCTTATCCCTTTTCCCTTCCCGTGGGGGGCAGGGGGTGGGATTAACAGGGAGCGTCTGTCATTGGGTTGGTGGTTGGCTCAGCCTTGACCCTCGACAAAATGATTCAGTTAACTCTTGAAAGCAAGTTACCTTAATACTACTGATTGACAGTGGAATAAAATAGGATTTCAAAGACAAGATTATTTCCTAGTTTGTTTTGTTTTGTTTCGTTCTCTGAGGATGCTGACCTGTATGTTAGTTTTGATGAAAGCTTTTGATCAACAATGATTTTGTTCCGGCATCTCAACTTTCAGCTCTGTAAAAATTATATGGTGGAAGTTGACTGTTTACATTTAAGGGATTTTAATTCAAACAATGCTTACAAAGAAAAAGGAAAAGAAGTATTTTGTAGGTGGCTACTTTCCATTTTGTTTCTCATTTTTTGGGATTATGTTCCAAGTTCAAGGTTCCTCACAATGTTGTCATCGGTAAACTGGACTTAATTTCTGCAGCATGGGCTTTGATTTCTGAGGCATTTTCTGCAGCAGACTAAGGTAAATTACAACATGGAAGATTCTAATGAATCAAGTTTTAAAATTATCTACTAATCAGTGCAATATTCTTTGTGGTGATTTCACATCAAAATAAAATTATTTAGATTTCTTTAAATTCTTAAATCTGTTGCAGATTTTGGTTGTAATTGTGCATAGCCTCTGAGAGGTGGTGGTGGTTGCTTTCAGGCACGTAGCTAGAAGATGCTGTCCTTACAGAAACACAATGTGTCATGCAATATTATGGAAATACTATGGTTTGGGGAGCAGAAGGTGAAAACCTAGAAGTCAACTAATTATTATGCTGTTGTGGAGGGGGCACGTTAAATATTGTTACAGAGTTGCTATCATGTAGCATCTCCAGTTCTCATTTTAGGTTGTCTGAGTATCTGATGAGCCACTTTGGAAGTCCAAGTGAATTTGTGTTTCTTGTATGTCTTAAAAGTTCAGTGGTTATGAAGACAATCAGGATGTTCTTTTGTCTTAATAAATGGTCAGCTTTTGTCACGTGTTTCCTGGAGTGGATTAATAGGAATAAGGTAGTTGGGTCACTATCACTTTGGCTTTCATGGCTGAATCTTTTAAGGTGTATGTAGCTTGTTCCTCTCTTGAATTTCTGTTAGAAAAGAGACTGGATTTTGCGTTCATCACCTCATTTTATTTGTTAACTGTGTTGAAATGTTGAGTTTGTCCCTGAACTTAAGTATCATGTTTCCTGTTTTCTGTAGAGTTTCCTTAGATCTTTTGGAAGATAGGTGACATCTGTCAGTGGACAGAATCACCTAGCTGGATATTTTTGGAATGTAATCAATAGAAGTTATGATGGGGTTTTAAGGCAGTTTTGAATTTGAGAGTTTTTGGTCTACATTCTTTATAATTCCACAGTTTACTTCTGTGGCTACTGTTGTGAGCAGCAGCACTGTGTGAATCCTAATTCAGTCAGGTTCAGTCTCTGCAGAACCTGCTTATACACTACACAGAATCACAGAATCAGTGAGGGTGGAAAAAACCTTTAGTATTATGGAGTCCAACTGTTAACCCAACACTACCAAATCCACCACCAACCTGTGTCCATAAACACTAAATCTGTGGGGTCTTTTATGTTTCTCCAGGGATGGGGGCTCGAACATGTTATGGAGTCTCCTTGTATGGAGGTATTCAAAACCCGTCTGGACGTGCTTCTGGATGCCCTTCCAACTCCTGACATCCTGTGATTCTGTGATTTCTCTGGGCAGCCTGTTCCAGTGCTTTACAACCCTTTCAGTGAAGAAATTTTTCCTAATGTCCAATCTAAACCTCCCCTGGTGCAACTTGAGGCCATTTTCTCTTCTCCTATAATCTGTTACTTGGGAGAAGAGACCAACACCCACCTCACTATAACCTCATTTCGGTTAGCTGTAAACAGAGTTAAGGTCTCCCCTGAGCCTCCTTTTCTCCAGATTAAACAGCCCCAGTTGCCTCAGCTGCTTCTCTGTCACAGGAGACAGTGCATGGCCACTGTTATCTAAATTCTTTCCTTAAATACTTGAGAATTACTTGGTGAGAATCTGTAGCATTTGCTTGCAGCAAAGATTTTTTTTTCCTAAATATCACCTATAAGATTCATTGGGCATTTTCATAATTTTTAAATGCACTGTTTAACTCAGAAACTTGATGTAAATGTGGTTTTTTGCTGAAAAAGGAGCTCTACTCAGTACTAGAGAAGTGTGACAAACTCTGTATAGCAGGACATATTTGACTGATGCTCTTGGTTATGCAACTGAATAGAAGCTGCCTTTATATGATAGTGAAGGTATCATCTAGATATTGTAAACAGACATTGAGTTGTAAAGAATTGGGGTGAAGGGTACAAACAAAATGAAAGAACTAAGAGGAGTAATTAATGACTACGTAATAAATTAAGATTACATAGGTTGGGAGTAAAGTAGGATAATGAGCAGTAGATGATTTTGGTTTGGAAGAAGAGGTTTATCTCTGCAGAAAGTAAATCACTATGATGCTTAAAAGAGAGTGAAAGGAAGAAAAGAATTTTTCAACTTCTGGAGACAAAAATAATCCTATATTAAAGAAGTACTTCAAAGAAGATTCATGCTTTAGATCTGGATCTAAAGCCTATTCAAGACAATGTGATATTTTTCGTAAATTTAAATGGGTTCTGTCAATAAATAATGATTTGTGGTTGGGTCTGGAAGTCTGATCATTAGGGACTAATACATAACTTTCATGATTCTAAATTAAATTGCTCAAACAGAAAGTCTCATGAAAATAGGTATAATTTTATTATTATTTTGTATGATTCCTTTATGATTATCTATATTATAATCATTTTACTTTTACTTGCTCCCTGCATTTATTGTATTTCCTTCTTGTCAAATAGGTAAGCAACCTGAAGAAAATTTTAAAAGGCATATTGGATTACAACCATGAGGTAAGAACCATTTTAAATAATCTACATCTATGTTCCTTTTTTGTTACACATTTTGGTTAACCTATTTAATGTAAGTTAAGCTCTGTCTTTTTCTTGAGAAGTATTTAGCGTACAGAGTGTTTTGTGGCTTATTGTCAGCTGTTAGACTTCTCTAAAACTACTTGCTTGCTTTATTGAACATTCAGAGCTTCAGGAGGGGTCTAATGTGCAAATTGTGTCATGCAAATAGTAGACATTTTTGCTGACTAGGTTCTGATGACCTGTATTTGATTTTTCTTTTCTCCTCTGCTCCAGCTAAATACTGCCTCTTTCCTCTTTTGTTTTTTTTGACTCTTGAAGAAAGTTTAAAGAGCATTTGTACCCTCTCCTGATACCAAAATTTTCAGGTTTTTTTATCCTGGGATATTGCAATCTGCCCTTGGTTTTCTTTCTTTGACTATTGAGTAAACTCAGAAGTGAACCACTCCAGAGGAGATGCAATACAATATTTTTTCCAGTGATGAATCTTCAGCTGAAGTATGCTTTTAGTTTTGAGATACATTGATCTATACAGGCTGCAGCATGAAAACCATAATGTGTACATTCTGGACATTGCTTGTCTCAAAATAGTGGTTTGTCATAAACACTTTGGAGAGGAAAGTATTTGTTAATAAACTTAAGTCTTTAAAAATGAACAGATTTTCAGAAAGAAAACGTTAGACTCTTAAGCTCATATTCAGCAGATGGTCAGGTATCCATGTTTAAACAAATTTTGAAAATTAATGGTTAAGCAGGCTGATCATAACTGACAATTCTAGCAAGAAACAAGTTTTTTGTAATAGAAAATGAGTATTACTATGACAAAGTGATGCCACCTTCTTTTCAGCTAGAGTGGTATGTATGATGATAAAATTCCAAGTGTGAAAACTTTACTATTAAACAAGTTTTGATTTGTTTCAAGCTGATTAAGTTCTGCAAAGGTAATGGACATTTTTAAGTTTGACTGCATTTTGGTTAGATTTCTTTTTTTTTCTGCCTGAGGCAGTGGAGATGATCTGATTCATCTACTATGAATCCTGGTTATGTTTTCCTCAACCTGATTTGCTCTACTAGCAATCACCTTCTACAAAAGTATAGATGTGAGTGTGTATGGGTTTTATCTAATGCAGCTATAAACATCTAAAGTGTTTATGCTAAGTTTGTTCATCTTCAAAAATTCAAAAATGTGTATTGCATTCAGGAGGACAGTTTTTTAATAGCTATTCTACATTACTGTCTTTGTCAGTTACAGTTTGGAAGAACAAGAAGCCAAAGTTACCTGTGTGTTGCTTTCATGGTTTTTTTACACTTAAGTAATCCTGCTGCAGAACTCTGCTGCTCTAGAANCTATCCTTCATTTTTGTATTCCCTTCAGATTATTTTTTGTTGATTTAAAATGGGATCTCACATTTATTTCAAAGTCCTCTGTTGATATATTTGCATCCTTGACTGCTTCATAGTGTATGCTGATATGCCTCTTCCCTTTGTGTTTCTTCAGCAGCAATTATCAGTAACTGTGAAGCTGTTGTAGTATTATTAACTTAAATCTGGCATTGCATTTGAAAGAAATTCAGAAACTACAGACCAATATATAAACAAATGTCTTATTTGTATAATTTAGAAAATACTGTATTTTACTGTATTATCACAGTCTGTATACAATGACAGTATTTTCCATTGTGCTTGATGCATTCACAGAATTCATATTTTATCAGTAGAATAACTTAGAGGAAGTAATTTCCAACAAGAGTGAATCTGGGTCCTCTAAAACATACAGAGATTTTTTAGTAGTTTTGCTGTTCATTATTTAAAAAAAGAAAGACTGCCACAATACCACCGTACAAACCAGGAAGAAACTCAAACATAATTCCAACACTGGAAAACTTCATATGGTTTGATTTCCCTGTATTCTTCATATGCATTAGTTAAATGTTTTTTATAAATACCTCTACCTGATTTTCTGTTTTTCTTCGGTATTAACACAAAAAAGGGCATCCAGCAAACAAATTATATCCCCCATAGCCATTGTTCCTTTTTGCACTCTGCTTAAGTGACAGTTTCTTTTTATCTGCAATTAATGTGTCAGAGATGTAATTAATTCTGTATTTCATATTCATATTTTGAGCCCCCTAAAAGCTCTTTGTGAACAGTTTAGCAAAATTTTTTAATTCCTTCTACTGACAGTCATTAATATAAATCCTTAATTATAAATCAGATTACATTAATTGTAAGTCACATGGGTGTACTTTTTTTTTCCTTTCTGCACATGGGCGGTTTAATTATGTATTGTACAACTACCTCAAATTCTCTTCCATGCAACTAGCTTTCTTAGCTGAGACATGTTAAATATCCTTAAATTTTCTGAGAGTGTGAGGCTGAGTGGTTGAGTGTTTTACTGTCTTATATTTGTCATGCGTCAGTGCTAGACACATGTATTTTATAAATGAAATATTTTGGTTTCTGCATTTCTAGTGTTAAGAAATGTGAGATGTGTGTAATATTTTTATGCTACATGTTTTTAGATGTTAGATTTTTTTTTAATGGAGTGCCTTAAAAAAACTAATTATCCATGTGCTGTTATTTACAGTGGAAGCCTGCTTTTATTACCCTTCTTATCTGAAGACAAAAAAACCCAACAACTTGCTAAGTTTGAAACTAGTAGTTTGTTATTAATTGAGATAGTCAGATTTGTCTTTTCCTAGACATTAGTTGTGTCAAGCAGTATGGTTTAATATTTGGATGTTAGGCAGTGTAGTTTGTTAAAGGCAGATCAAGAGCTATGTTAAATTGTGAGTGAATTGCTGTTGTTGATTCTGAATCATCTTTGTATTTTGAAAAGTGTGTGTATGTATATGTGTAGTGGTACAGACATGTATGTACTGGGTCTTTATGCAGATTCTGGGGCAACAGATTAATGACTTCACCCTTCCTGATGTTAACCTGATTGGAGAGCATGCTGATGCTGCAGAGCTTGGAAGAATGCTTCAACTTATTTTGGGATGTGCTGTGAATTGTGAACAGAAGCAAGGTATTACATTTTGAAAGCAAGTTATCTCCCAGGCAATGAATGAAATTCTACCTTGTGTAACTACCTAGGAGAAAAATTGTATTTCTAAGGTTGCTGGCAGAGACAGGGTTTTTTTTTTCAGTGATGACATTATTTTGTCCTATAGATACTTTTGTTACAAGCTTCACTAGTTTTGGAGTCTCAAAATGTGGGACTGGTTTTGCTTTCAACAGAAGTATTTTTAATTTGCGTTTGCTGATCTGAAAAGTCAGTGTACAAAGGTATATACTTGGCCCAGCCTTTAACTATTTATGGGGT
Organism: Galbula dea; assembly: GCA_013399015.1. Taxonomy (NCBI): domain Eukaryota; kingdom Metazoa; phylum Chordata; class Aves; order Piciformes; family Galbulidae; genus Galbula; species Galbula dea. The sequence goes on along the minus strand of VWZX01009075.1, from coordinate 77,530 downwards.
AGATCAGGATAGTTAAGAATCAAAAAAATGTGGTTGTTGCACTATTCTCTGTGACTCTGTTTTAGGAATGCATTCCAGTCAGAGTCTTAACTAAATGGCTAAGAGCCATCAGTATGACTGGTGTTGATCTGAAAGTGTGTCTGATGTGATCTGGGGTACTGTAGTTTCTGAGATTTTTCATGGGTTTAGCAAACAGAAAAAAGTCCTGTTGTCAACTGTGCCCTGCTAGGCAGCAGCTGAAGACTGACCATGATACCTTAAGGGCATCCAAAATGTCACTTTGAGGCATTTATTAGGTGACTGAATCCCACTTCACTAGTCATTGAAAGAAACTTCTGCCTCTCTTTAATCCTGTTGCACCGACTCTCCGTCTGACCTGCACAGGTAAAACAGAGGCCCATTAATTTTGCCTGCAGGTGCCAAAGAGGATGTGATGAACAATGGGAATGCGTGTTGAAGTGTCACAAACCTCATACTCTAAACTTGGCTTGGATGCAGGTTTCTTACTGTTGCCCACTTACCTTAAATTACATTTAATTCAAGCCAGGTTAAGGTAACAAAGCAGATACAAATATTTATTCTTATCACTTAAAACAGGAAGCATAGCAACATGTTTGTAAAATGCATGTGGGTAAATACAACTATGTTTACAGTATTTACATTGAAGTCACATTAAATATCTGTCTTCTGATTTAACTAATTTTGTGTTCCTTTCTGACAAAACAGCAGTAAGGATTTCAGACCGTTTGTTTTTCTCTTGCATAGTTCATCCTTGATTTTATAGTTATTTCTCACTTGCCAGTTTTCTTAGATTTATAAATCACTTTAATGAAACTATGTTTATTCTTCCCTGAATCAGGAGACAGTCTGGCTGTTCTAATAATTAAAATAGAGGAAATTTTCTTCAGTAAGGACATACATAACTTTGTTTTTTGAGGTCTTCTGTCCTCTCTACTTTACATAAAATTATTTTCCTTCCTTTTGGTAACTATATGTCACCCTCAAGTGGGAGTTAACATCTTATTTCTGTCTTTCTTTGACTCTTTCAGTCTGGACATTAAAGACGTACATGTTTGAAATACTGGAATGGTCTAGTTTTATGTACTTTGAGTGAGAGCTGGCATGACCTAATTAATCTTGAGTTGACTGATTCCCAGCTTCTTCCTATTGGGAAAACCATTAAAAAAATACAGGTTGCATGTAAGGGTGGTCATATCTGACTGGAAACCATATGACAACTGGGCAAATCATAAACTCCTTGACTTGGTCTAATGTCAGAATTTGCCCTTCTAACAATTGTATCATCTTACAAGGTACCTACTGGTTGTCTAGCTCACATCTACATATGGGCAAGAAGAGAAAAAGTGGAGATGATGTGTTTGTTGTATAGCACATAAGTAAAACCAGAAATCAATAAAAAAATGTGAAAATGCCTTAAAATGAGGATACTGTAGGAAGGCAGGACGTTGTTGTTAAACTTACAGAAAAGGACAACCTATGCATGGGTTGTGTACTTGTATAGCCTGAATAGTTTGGGAGCAAAGTGAGAAAAGAAGTATAAATAGTTGTTTCAGAAGTGTAAGATGCCAGAATGAAAAAAAATGGATGACAATCTTGTACTTTTTTCATTGTTGCTGAGTTTGAGTGAGCCTAGATTTATGTTTGAACAAACTTCAGATAAAGTCTTGTTATTTTTGTTGGGATAGAACTTGACTAGTGATTATCCATTTCAGTGTCATCTGTGGCACTTAGTCACTTTATAGGAAGGATGCAGCTTCTGATCTCATCTTGCTGTGTGACTTGAGTTTCAACAGTAACGTATCAGAATGTTCTCCTTTTCAGAGTACATCCAGACCATAATGATGATGGAAGAATCAGTTCAACATGTTGTCATGACAGCCATTCAAGAGGTATGCTGGGATGCCTACAGTGTATAAAAATTTAACTTTTCAGTATTTTACAAAAGTAGACTTGTTACCACTTCAAAAAAACTTAGGTGGAAGTAAAGGTAATAAGTGGCATAGATTTTTCCATTTTACATTGAAAAATATCTTATTTTTCCTTAGAGAAACAAATCAGTAAAACTTGCTTTATGACAAGGAACACTGGTTGAATGTTCCACTTTTCTTTAAATCTAGAAGATTGAAACTTCTAGATATTTTTTATACTGGGTTCCTTTTCCTTCACTTTCCCACCCTGCTGCTCCTGAGGTGCACTAGACTGCTTTCATACAAATAACCCAAGTACTGTAGAATTTCTTCAAAATTTGTATGGTGCAATTGCAAAAGTCTATGAACTTTTAATTTTCTTTTTTTTTTACTGGTAAAGTGGAAAAAAAATGAGAGAAATGGGTAACAGTATTCTTTTGTCAGCTGCAGTGTTATGTAAAGGCTAATGAAGATATTTGTGCTAATATGTTTTTACAAGTTAGTAAGTATGCAGCAGTGTATTTTGAAAAATGCTGTTCAGTAGTAAATTGAAACCACAGTGAAAATTAAACCACTGTGTTACTGACTACTATAACCATGAAGTCCCAGTGTGACTTCTTAGGAACCCGAAGTGGCTGTAAGTGGCCTATCAGTCTTCATAGATGGAGGTTTACTACAGGGCCAGGCCACTAAGGAAAGCAAGAAATCTCTGATAATCCTGGTTCTTCTGAAATGGAACAAGAGCTCAGAGCAATTTCATTTTTCTCTGATGTCTGAATAGAGAAAGAGATGTCATTGAGCATATAAGGGACCCTACCCCCTACTGTTACTTTGACCAGTGCTGTATCCATGCAGTCATACATCCTGTTGCCTGTGTGTGGGCTGCTGTCTATAACATTGCAGAGTGAACTTTGGAAATGAGCACTGAAAGAATTCGGATGCTAACTCATCTTACAGTCAGTGCTGTTGAGCACCAGTTTGCTTGAGTTTGGGGATATTTTACTTTTGCGTTCTGTTTAACTGTAGTACACTGTTTTGGTTGATTCTTCTAATATCCTCTTTTAGTAAACCCAACTTTCAGCATCACTTTACTCTGTCTTAAAATAGAAATCTTTCTCTTATCCTCCCTCCTTATGTTGAAAATCTCATGTTTGATTTTTGTAAAAAGTCGACTTAATGTGATAAAATATCCAGATCTGAAGCAGGCCACAAGTTTTGGCATTTGATGAGTAGGCATTGAACTTGTTTAATGTTTGTGCCCTTTCTCAGAGATTGGGAGTAGAACTGGGAAGAAACTGCTTGATGAGGATCTCTGTGCTTCTGGAGCAGATTTTTGAAGCTCAGTGAATCAAAAAGCTTACTACTTGGGTACTGTTGCAGTTCTGAGTGATTTTAATGCTACCTTCCAAGCTGCATAGAAACCCAGGGCATTCAGAACCGAATGCGGAAGATCTCAGGTGCTTAATGAAGAGCAGAATTTCCCTCCACCATTTTTCAAAGGTCTTAGGAGTCTGACTTGAGGTCACAGTCAACTTGAAGCTGACAAAAGTTGTCCTAATTTTCAAGATGCAAAAGAAAGAAGACCCTGGTGATTATAGTCCTGTCAGTCTCACTATATTTCTATTATAGAAAGCATTATTTTGGGAGTTACTGAAAAACACTTGAGAAGCAATGCAGTCACTGGTCATAGCCAGCATGGTTTCACAAGGGAAAGTCCTGCTTTACAAACTTAATTTCTTTTTATGACATGGTCACTCATCTAGTTGACCAGGGGAAGCCAATAGGTGTGGGGTGTTTAGGATTTCAAGCAAAGCTTTTGATACTGTCTGTCACAGTATCCTTCTGGACAAAATGTCGATCATACAGCTAGACAAGTCCAGTTATGTTATGTGAACAATTTACTGACAGGTCAGGCTCAAAGAATCATAGTAAATGAGGCTACATCAGGCTAGTGACCAGTCATTACTGGCATTTCTCAGGGGTCAATTTTAGGGCTAGTGCTCTTTGTTTTTATAAGTCACCTGTGTGGTGGTTAGAGAGGCTCTTTTTCCTGACCTCTTAACTCACAGCAGTTAAAGGAGAGACTTCGGATTGGAAGTTAAAAACTAAAAACTGCTTTAATAATAACTCAAATATAAATGAAAACAAATATAAACACATACAGGACCCAAAATACTGAACTGTCTCAATGCCAGCTCCCAGCTTCTCTCAGTCCCTGGTAGCAGCTCCCAGCAGAGAGAGAGAGACTCTCAGCACGACACAGGCCCCAGCTAACGCACAGAGAGCACAGGCAGCGTCCAACACTGGCAGCAGTCCCAGCAGAGAGAGAGAGAATCTCAGCACACTCTCCTCGTGGTTTTAGCACAGGCAAAAGTCCAGCAGAAACTCCCAAAATTCCCCTGGCTTCCCCCTTGGGGGTGGGGGGCAGTGTCCTTAAGATTCAGGAATCTCAGGTTTCTTAAAGGGACAGTCAAGCTTAGCAGGCAACTGAAATAATCATGTACATGGTAATGGAATACCTTTTAGAAAATACAGTCACTGAACAGAATTAATTCTGTTCTAAACCAAACCATAACACCTGAATACAAGAATCAAATGTACATTAAGGAAGTTTACCAATGATACTAAGAGGAGCTGCGAACTCTCTTGAGGGTATAGTGGCCTTACAGGGAGATCAGACTACCATAGGAAATTTAACAAGAGCAAGTGCCAGATTCTCCACCTGGGTTGGGGTAGCCCACAAACTGGGGGACAGGAGGCTGGAGAGAAGCCCTGTGGAAAAAGATCTAGGAGTTTGGGTTGGTGGCAAGGTGAATATGAGTCAGCAGTGTGCTCTGAAAGCCAAACAGGCCAGCTGTGTCCTGGGAAGCATGAAGCACAGCATAGCTAGCTGACTGAGGAAGGTGATTGTCCTGCTGCACTGCACTGGTGTGGCCCCACCTTGAGTACTGTGTGCAGTACTGGTGACTCAAAAGAAGAAGGATATCAAACTATTAGAGTGTTTCTGGAGGAGGGTGACCAAGATGGTGAAAGATCTCAAGGACAAGACATAAGAGGAAGTGGCTGAGGACACTTGGTTTGTTCAGCTTGAAGAAGAGAAAGCTAAAAGGTGACCACATCACAGTCTACAACTTCCTCAAGGCTAGGGGCACAGGAGGAGATGCTGATCTTCTCTGTCTGGTGACCAGTGGCAGGATATGAGGAAGTCATACGGAAGTCATACGGTCATACATTAGGAAAAGGTGCTTCAATGAGAGGGCGGCTGGTCACTGGAACAAGCTCCCAAGGAGGGTGGTTTTATCAGCAAGCCTGTCAGAGTTCNCAAACAGGCCAGCTGTGTCCTGGGAAGCATGAAGCACAGCATAGCTAGCTGACTGAGGAAGGTGATTGTCCTGCTGCACTGCACTGGTGTGGCCCCACCTTGAGTACTGTGTGCAGTACTGGTGACTCAAAAGAAGAAGGATATCAAACTATTAGAGTGTTTCTGGAGGAGGGTGACCAAGATGGTGAAAGATCTCAAGGACAAGACATAAGAGGAAGTGGCTGAGGACACTTGGTTTGTTCAGCTTGAAGAAGAGAAAGCTAAAAGGTGACCACATCACAGTCTACAACTTCCTCAAGGCTAGGGGCACAGGAGGAGATGCTGATCTTCTCTGTCTGGTGACCAGTGGCAGGATATGAGGAAGTCATACGGAAGTCATACGGTCATACATTAGGAAAAGGTGCTTCAATGAGAGGGCGGCTGGTCACTGGAACAAGCTCCCAAGGAGGGTGGTTTTATCAGCAAGCCTGTCAGAGTTCAAGGAGCATCTGGATGATGTTCTTAGTTAAATGGTTTAGTTAGCAACCCAAGATATGAGTATAGGCTGGGAGAAGAACTCGTTGAGAAAAGCCGTGTAGAGAAGGACTCGGGGGTCATGATAGGCGAAAAGCTGGACATGAGCCGGCAATGTGCGCTTGCAGCTCAGAAGGCTAATTGTGTCCTGGGATGCATCAGGAAAGGCATGATAGCAGGTCTAAGGAGGTGATTCTGCCTCTCTATTCTGCCCTCGTAAGGCCCCATCTGGAGTACTGTGTACAGTTCTGGGCTCCTCAGCATAAAAAAGATGTGGACCTCTTGGAGCGGGTCCAGAGCAGGGCCACAAAGATGATCAAAGGACTGGAGCACCTCCGCTACAAGGACAGGCTGAAGGAATTGGGGCTGTTCAGCCTGGAGAGGAGAAGGCTTAGAGGCGACCTTATAGCGGGCTTTCAGTATCTGAAAGGGGGTTATAGGGCAGAAGGAGAGAGACTTTTCTCCTGGTCTGATTGCAACAGGACAGAGGGGAATGGCTACAAGCTGAAGGAGGAGAAATTTAGGCTGGAGATTAGAAGGGGGTTCTTTACCCAAAGGGTGGTGAGGCACTGGAACAGATTGCCCAGAGAGGCTGTGGAGGCCCCATCATTGGCAGTGTTTAAGGCCAGGCTGGATGTGGCCCTGGATGACCTGGTCTAGTGCATGTGGCATCCCTGTCCATGGCAGGGGGGTTGGAACTAGATGATCTTTAAGGTCACTTCCAACCTGAGCCATTCTATGATTCTATGATTTAGGTAGTCTGGGAGTTGGACTTGTTGATTCTTATGGGTCTATTCCAACTTGAGATACTCTGCGATTCTAACAATCATAGATTGAATCCAGGGAGACTTTTCAGAGCTCTACCTCCAAACTGTGTCTTTGGAGGCATAAAACTTCATTGGATTTAAAGAGGTTTTTCTGTTTCTTGGACTCAGAGCAACTCTCAGAATCCAAGTGATTTGAACTGAGCATATGTAGAAGATGCCAAAATAAAGTGCCTGGGAAAGTAGCTATATATGCGTATTTGAAAAGTTGGTATGTCACATAATCCAAATATTTCAAAACATTTGATATGCAGGTACTCTTTCTTCAAAATTAGGTATGTAAAATGATTTCTCTAGCCTTAACTGATGTATTATGTAATTCTTTTTTCTGTTTCACTGAAGCACATAGAAATGTTTTTTGATACTATTTTGGTTTTCATATACCATCTTACACATGAAAATATTTCATAAGGCACAGCAAAATAATCCACTGCCCTATTTTCTTTTTTTTTTTTGCATGAATAAACTTAATTTTAAGTGGAAGAGCACTTTATGCTTCATGTTTTATGTGGTTATTTCATTTTTTTTGATAACTTGAGTCACTTTAGCTTTTCCTTTCTTCACTTACTATATGTTTAAAATAAAATACTAATAGTAAAATATACCTCATGCTCTATGAGGGTTTTATAAACTGATCAGTGCTTTTCTGTTATTCTTTTTCAGTGCAGTCAAATTGATCTGGTGTGTTGTCACCACCTAGATTCTTAGGTTCCAGTCTGCCCAAGTGCATTTGTAAATGCAGGCTGTGCACAAGATAGAGGAAGAGCAAGAATGATGCAACTGTCAAAAATATTGCAAAATTACATATAATTACAAATTATGTGTTGTATATTCTGTAACATGTACTCCTATATTCTGTTCTTATTATAATTTTTTATTATTACTTGTAATTAATATACCTTATATTTTTAATTTCATCATTTGAAGATTTTTTGTTTAAAGGCCAAATATTTTCCTCACAGAAATCATTTTGGCCATTAAGTATTTCTCTCTCTTTTCCTTTTCTTGACATCCTTTGGAAATTCTGCTGTCATTTTCCCACATCTTTTGTTTGAGCAACCAAGTTCATCATTGATGAAAGTAGTAGCTGAGGGAATTGTTTGCCTTTGCTGTTTAGAACATTTCTAAACTTGATCTCTTAGCAGATATCTGTGCAGGTCAAGAGTTAGAATAGGCTCTTAACAGCAAAGTACTAGAGGTAGTGTGAAAGCTTGCCTGGGGTGCATAGCAAAAGGTACTTCTTGTCTGGATTAGTTCTAACTCTGTTGCTTCCACAAAGTAGAAACTATTTGGGTTTGTTTTTGTGGTGTGCCCCCTCCCTCATGCCCTCCCTCGCTCTGTTTTGTCCTGACTGTTCAAAGGTTCGTCTTGGATGAAGTAGAAGTGTTTTTTTTAATAGCTAGGAAATGACAGAAAAATATTTCCTTGGGTCTGCCAGCAGTACTGGAGGAAGAAAAAAAATCTAACTCCGTTAAAGCATACGTACAGTGTCATACATAGCCTTGACTCTTAAAAAGCAAAACCACAAGAAGATATTTTAAAAAAGAAAATCAAATCTGAATACAGAAACTGGATTTTGACGTTGTTTCATGGACACTTAAATGAGCTTGTACAATATTAGCAACTGTAGAAGCAGCATTTCAAATAAAGAAGATGTTTTGAACTTTTAACTTAATCAACCAAGAAGTGTGACTGCATTTGCAAAATCATGCAAATTATGTAGAGGAAAAAAAAAGCATTCATAATTCAGGTTATTCATGCATGCAGATTTTGTGATGGTTTTACCTCTTCTCTAATCTTTATGTATCCATGGCGACACAACTTGTTCACATTTCACAAGCAAAGCAGTTAAAAAGTGAAGGTTTTAATAATATAAAATTAACAGATCGGCATGTATTCTGTAAGATATACCAAACCTATGAGCATTAAAATATATAGATGGAAAGGACTAATAGGGAATCACAGCTGCTTCTCATAAAGCTAGACAAAGAATTATAAAAATTGTCATCTTGTCCAGGTTATTGTTTCATTTAAAATCCAGACTGACCTCTTCAGCTCAAAATAAACTCTTGATTTGAAATGACATTTTGATTACTTAAACAAATACTTGTACTACCTCAAGTATTCATTCTCTGTGCAGAATAAATCAGAAAAAGGGCAAGGAAGTAAATGCTAGTTGCTTGCTTTTTCACTGTAGGAAGCTGTTAAACAGGCTTTTTCTTCTACCATAGAAGACTAGTGCAATTGCTTGATTTTGCAGGCTATTCTTTGATTTTTGCCCTCAGTGCCTCATGCACATCTCCAATGACGTGGACTAGATGATCCTAATGGGTCCCTTCCAACTCTGGCTATTCTCTATGATTCTGTGACATTTTGATGCACCCTATGGACTTAAATTCAGAAGTTCTGTGTAATGTTCACGGCACACCCGCTGCCTAATCCTTCTCCAGCTAATGTCCTCTTTTCTGGACATTTCTGCTAAGGGTTCTCAAGGATAGGAGGTTTTAGAAGAGGTGGCAAAACTCATTAAAGAATAAAGGGATTATACTATTGGCCTTGGCCTGCTTTCTTTTACTGTAATCCACAGAAAGCAGGAACATCACAGTGGCCTCTAGTGGGTTGTGCGGCCTCTTGTATTACTCCTACAGGAAGTCTTGGGCAGGCCTATTAAGCAACATTTTTGAACACCAAGTTGTACAAGGGCCAGAAAATAGTGATGGCTGTCAGGGAGATAAAGTACATCCTTGCAGGTTGCATGTGTCCTAGGACCTGTCACCTGAAAAGTACTGACTTAATGGGTGGAACTTAGCGTATTTAGTGTGTTTGTGAACAGTGTTGTGGGATATAGAATAGGAAGAAGTGTTCAATATTTAGTTAACATAGTCATCTGGACGAGCATTTAAAAAGTAGCATTTAAACATTCAAATGTATATAACGATCACAGAGAGGAGAGGGATTGAAAATTCTTGTTTTGGATGGCAAAATGATAATTAACTTAGAAAACGTGTCCCTAAGTTAAATTCAAGCTCGTAGTGCCACTGTATATGGAAATGAAAAAGACAGGCAAGTTAATTTTTCAGGGGACTGCTCTGAGGCTAGGGACTTTCTAGTAACTGTTACAGAAAATCTGGGCTTCATAGAGTGCTTTGTTTTCGAGTAGTTCATCATTGTAAAGAAGTAGACAAAATGGAAGGAATTCAGCATTTGGCAACAAACCTTATCAAGGCCTGAGAAGTACTGTTAAGGACAGGTAGATGAATTTAAGCATGTAGTATGCAGCTAAATCCCAATTAAGGAGATGGGGAAAGAGTGAGAAACAAGTGTATAAATATTTGAATGATGTAAATGTCAAACAAAAATGTTTTCTTGTACACAGTGGTATAAACAAAGTATGGAGAAGAAATGAAAGCTCTCTTCTATGTATCTGAGGAGCTCTGCCAACAAAAACTAATGCAAAAGCACTGATTTCTGGAAGGAATAAAGGAAGTCCTGTTTCTGGAGAGAGTAACCAGTCTGGTTAGGAGGCCTTAGGGAAAAAATTTTGTCCTGATTTTCATTAGCATGGGGCCATTTTGATTGGAACTTCCAAGAATCATGTCATATGGGGAAACTCAGAAAACATTTTGTGTTTGGACAGGATGACAGAAACCATCGGTGTGGTTCTGAAATGCTGCCTTTTGAGTTAGTTACAAAATAGTTCTTATTTGGACTACTGTTCCTTTTTGTGTCTTACCTTTACCTTAAAGTGTTTGTTGGAGGTCTGTGGGAGAGAGTCTTTGGGCTACAATATCTGTTGTATTTTATTTAACTTTTAACTACCTGTGCAGCTAATCAGTGGGTTACTGAAAACAAGCTTACTTTCTTACTAGATTTTTGTCTTTTAGTAAAGTCAATTTGGGGAGCTTGTGGGTTTTCTAGACTAAAACCACTACTAGACAGCCCTTCCTGCAATAAAATAGGTCAGTATACAAGGAATTGTGGTACTCATTTCAGGAACACTCTCTATAGACATTCTTTGTAAATTTGTAAATTACAGACAACTCCAAAGCAGCAATTTTGATCATCTCTGTTTAGTACAATTGGCGTAGGTAGATATGTCCCCAACTTCAGTTAAATAAATAAATTTATATAGTGAACTTCCTGGTGATCAAAGAAATGAAAACCACTGACAGAGAACAATTGAAGGCAGGTCTTCCATGGTGTGTTGATAGCTAACATCATTCCAGTGCCAATTCAGTAAAATACTTAGCAGAGTATACTGTAGGTTTCATCATAGACAAAGAGTGTGTGTTTTCAGAAGAAAAAAAGACAATGTAAAATTTCTTTTATAGTGCTTTAAATATTTTAACTTCTGAAGAATTCTTTCTGTCATTTTAACTTTAACTAACTGAATATTTCATATATAAAACTATAGTTAAAAACTTCCAAATGAGTCAGATTGAAGCTTCCAGAAGTCAGCTTGGTATTTCATTGAAGCTTAGCTTTTTAGTTTGAAATTAAATCCTTGCTTTTTCTAATCCGGTGTAATCTAATTGCAGTTGATGAGTAAAGAGTCTCCCGTCTCTGTTGGAAATGATGCTTACGTTGACCTTGATCGGCAGGTATCTAAGACTAGATGTTTCTTTTTCTTCAATTATAGTACCTCAGTGGTCAGTCATTTTGCTTTATTAAGAAGTCTTATCTTTTTTACTTTAAACATGAACCATTTTTATGGAAAATTCAAATCAGGCATGAAAAACTGGATTTTAGTATTTCAAGTCCTTTTGCTTTATAAATAGAGTTTACCCATTTAGTGTATTTAAAGGAGAGAGAAACTTAGTTTGGAAAACAAGTTTGGCTGTATAGCAGAACTACAGACCAGTGCAGATCTTCTGAGTATTGAGAAAGAAGGGTAAAAAAAAAAATTAGTAGCATTTGAATAAAAGTTTTTATGCCAATTCCTGCCTCTAAAATCTGTTTAAAAAACTCCCACAGACATGGCTCAAAAACCCTTAAAGCAGTCCTGGAAATTAGTGCAATATATAAGAGAAGTTTTCAAAGAGAATCCTTTCTTGTCTCACATATTTAAAGAATATGTAAACCTTTTTTTTTCCACACTAGATTAATCTTATGGTAATGCTGGCCTTCTTCCTCAGTTTTTTTCTAATTGAAAAGTAGTATAGTACAGTGGCGTTCCCTGTGCTTCTCCATCATGCATTCTCTGCAGAATTATGTAAATTCTGACAGATGGAATTAATTATTATATGTAAACAGGGCCTTGAGAAATAAACTTGCAAAAATAAGATAAAATTATACTGTTTGAGAATAAATAATTTGATAATAAACTGATCATATATAATAATAGATATCTGTATTTCTACATACATAATATATATGCACCTGTTTTATCAGGTCAGTTTTCTTACAGCTATGTTTTTTATATTAACTGCATTCATATGCAGACTTGCAAGATATATATCTTTGAACATAAAGCCTTTGAAGGGAAGTATCTGAATATTTCCCACTGCTGTCAGGATTCAGTGCCCTTTTTCAGAAGGGTAGACCTCTCATTCACCGTATTAGTTGTTTTCCCATTGTGCAGTAAGAGTAGCTTCTAGTGACTAGAGAGATTTTACCCTAATTGCTCATTCCCTATACTCCACCTTCCAGTCCTTTCTGTATTTTAAATGTAGGTTAAAACCTGAAATTATGCACTCTTTGCATTGCTAAAGAAAAGTGGTATTTACAATTTTTTTCAGTGTACAGAGTTGATGAGTTCTTCAGACCTAAGTTCTTCAGGAATTTTTTACTCAGTTAAGAGATTAGATGTGATAATGCTAATGTATTTGTGTAAGATCATACTTTTAGGTATGTTTACTTTTTACTGTCACACAAATAAAAAAGCAATCATCTCTGCTTCTTTATTTCTTTGTAAGAGTAGAAATGCCTGAGTTTTCACAAAGTGTAATTATTACCTAAATGTGAAAATAGTCTTGCAGTTATGTAGCTGTAAATATTTTTAGATATTTCACAGTGATGAAACTTGTTGTTTATGATAGCTGAAGAAAACTACAGAAGAATTAAATGAAGCACTAGCAACAAAAGAAGAAATCGCCCAGAGATGTCATGAGTTAGATATGCAGGTAGGTTTGCTACATTATACTTACTAATTTTTGAAGTGGGAAAAAGAGATGTGTTAATTTTTAGGCAGCTGAAAACAAGAATCATAGTATGGAAGCATCAATATGGAAACCTCACAGTAATTATTTTGTTTAACTTGTGCTTTCTTATGTCGATGTAATATTCCAGTGTTAAGGTGCACATTAACTAAACTTTTTTCATTCACGTAGGGAGTGGTTGTGTGGTGAGGTTCAACTCTGGTTTTAGAGAACTGATAGAGGATATGCTGCAGTAACAGTTTCAGTTAAGAGCTAAATCCCAATCAGAAGTCACTGTAGTCTATCAACTGTGTATGGATTTAGACTTAGCCTTACTGTAAATCAAGTATACCTCATCAGGAAGACATGAGAAGTGTAAACTGAGAGCCCTGAAACATATTGCCATTGCAGCCCTGCTTTGGAGTAATTCAGGCTTTTGCCAAGCAGTTCAGTAACTGTTAGAATTATTGAAGCTCGTTGTGTGTCATGATTGATTTTGGTGTATTTGGTAGTTCAAGCTCTTTCTGAAGCATTTCCTTCTGTTCAGATGTTCACATGACCTCTCTTTCCTTCCTCCTCCTGCATATTAATTTTATACTATTTGATAATACATAAACCCATGCTTCAGCTGTTGTTATAGTTGCAGCCCTTTGGGTTCTTTGCATCATTGCCTGTTTTCACAACGTTGGTGGAAACTGAGTCATATTTGGGGCTGTGTTTCAGTCCTTCAGTTAGACTTTCAGGTCTGCTTGCAGTTGGCCACTGGATTAAAAAAACCAATTCTAGTAAGGGCATAGCCATCCTTTAGACATATGGACTTGGGTATTCTGTGTGATTGATAAGCATTGTTTCTATTGAAAAATCGGTTTTTAAAGCTTTACCATGGACAGCTAGTTTTAGCAGTTTGTTGGGGAAGTATGCAGACTTTATTATAATGAAGTTAACCTTCTGCAGTAATTAAAAGACTTTTTCTTTAGTGCTTTAGGTGCAGAAACAGGTAAGAGGAGTTACATTTCTGTGTGGTAAATCTGCCCACAATGTTGCAATATGTTGGTTACATCATAAAGTAATCAATACCTATTAATGTTACTATGTATCTTTGTGAAATGTGATTATTGACACCTATGTGTTTCCATCTGTGGGTTGTGTTCATACTTTATAATACACATTAAAAAAAAAAAGCTCCCTATTAGCGAGGTAGCTCAGATATTCCTGTTTATGCTTTTATTGCAACAGGTTGCAGCTCTCCAAGAAGAGAAGAGCAGCTTGCTTGCCGAGAACCAAATTTTGATGGAACGCTTAAATCAATCCGATTCTATTGAAGATCCTAACAGCCCTGCAGGTCGTAGGCACTTGCAGCTTCAAACACAACTAGAACAACTCCAAGAGGAAACATTCAGGTAGAAAAACTACACTTGGTTAGATTGTTGGTTTGCAGCTGGCAACAGATCTGACTTACATACTTCTGGTTCTATTGGTAATTATGGACTACTGTAATGGATTGTATAACCACAGTAGTAAAGTTTTTGTGATGATGTATGTGTTATGATTTACTTCTTTACAAGCTCCAAAGTAAGAAAATGCATAATTTTCATGGACCAAATTATTGCTTTGGACAAAGTTTACTAAGGGAACCCTCCTGTTGAATAATGAGGCCTTCAGAAAGGCCTCCTTTGCCTTCTAAACTCCTTCTCAGAGAGGAGCCTAGGTGTGGCTGAGTCCAATCCTAGTCCCAGACTTGGTCAATAGTTTATATCTAAGGGCATAATAAATCTTCATACCACTTTGTTTTGCAGGATTAACAATGGCAAACCAAATGTATAAATAAATTGTTTACTTAAATAGACTAAAAACAGTAAAGAAGAAGGGCATTAATCAGAATTACTTACTACACAGAACAGATAGCTGTCACTTACTAATACAGTGCACTATTCATTTGCAGCAGTACTCAAGCGACAATATTAAATAAAGCTGGCACAATAATAAATAGAGATTGTTGTCACTCACCCATACTAACAACCATGAGAGAATCTCTTTCTTTCTCTCAGCCTCGAGGGGATAACCCTGGGGAGCATCCTCTCCAAGGGAGAAGTATCTGCACACCTTAGGAGAGGTGTATCAGAAGTTCCTATAGTTGAGAAGTGGGACTGGGCTTTTATAGTATAAAGTGATTGGCTGTCAGACATATGTTAATGCTCTAGATGTGCCAGCTCAAGAATCTCATCTCCTGCAGCTTTAGGTAAGTTATCAGTGTTAATTACTTCGTGTGCTATATAACAATGACTTTGGAATTGGTGGGGTGAGGCTGATTTTAGCATTCTTCAAACCAGCTTAACCCTCCCTTCTCCATTACTGGTAACATTTGCAGAGGAGCAAAGTTTGAGCTGTTAACCCTTGCCTAGGTAGAGCATCCTGCTACAATAACTTCTTAATTCTGAAATGCTTATTCATGTCACTCTCCACTGTGAAAAGTTACTTCGAATTGTTTGTGTGCAATCTTTCTACCCATGTTTTTCAGAATCCATGAGAATCAAAAATAGCATGCTTTATTCTATGTAGATTATTCTAACTGGTTTTTCAAGGTGTAGGAATTCCTAGCTGAGAGTTGCTGTGGGCAGCACTACAGGTGGTATTATTGTACAGCAAAGTTTGTCCTTCTCTGAGTTTGAGAACAAATTGTTTGATATTTGAAAGATGGAGATAATCCACAAGTGAGCTCTGCTCTTCATTTCCATTTCCTTAACACACGGGGAATACAGTTCCTTCTCCAGATCTACCTGGTGAGAAAGGACATATGTACAAAACTGATGCCCAGTGTGGTACAACAGTTTTTCTCCCAGTCTTGTGTCTTTATGTTCTTTGGCAATTCTGTTCTATTGTGACGCAAATCTTTGTTATGTATGGTTTAGATGACCTACTGACACTCTTGTCTCCATTCATTTCTGGATTCTTGGATTAATGGATAGATTCCCCCCCTATGCCCATACCTCCTTTTCTGTATTGCTTTCATTTTAATTTCAGATCAAAATCATAGTAAGGGTTCATGTTCTAGGTTGTGTCTTCTTCTGTGAATTCAGAAAGCTTTGGTGAAGATTTTCTTGGTTATTTCCTTTGTTCACTGTCACGTTGATTCGGCTTTGCCTAAGTGTGCTGTATGTACAGAAATTTTTGTCTGAGATCTGTACATGCTAACTAGGTAACTAAGTTTATGACTTGATTCTTCAGAGGCACTAAACAGGTACAGGTTCTTTATAGGAAAACAAACAAACAAACAAATATAGCCACCTTGGTGAAAGTTTTACAGCCTTTAGAACATCTGACAATCAAGTCAGTATTGTTGAAAGTGTATAGGAGTTGGAACAGCTGAACAGCATCTAAGATGTCATGTTCAAACTCTGTATGCTTCAAGATGAGAAAAAGGTGGAAATTTCTGCTTGATCTTCCATTGTGAAAGATCACTATGACAGAAAAAAAATCAGGATTTGTCTTTCTGAAAACATACATTACCTTGTGATCTTCCAAACGGTAAGACTCAGAGCAAATAGGAATCATTAAAAATGTAACTTTTCTTCTACATTTTGAATAAGCACACTGGGCTGCTATTCTCCTTCACTGCACCAGAAGGCTATTTCGTGTATTTTTAGAGAGGAGGAGGAGAAAGGCTAACTGTGGCTCAAGATGAGAAGTGATTTTCTGTTTTACTTAATTTCTACAGATTAGAAGCTGCCAAAGATGACTATAGAATACGTTGTGAAGAACTAGAAAAGGAAATTGCTGAATTGAGACAACAAACAGAAGAGCTTACTACATTGGCAGAGGAGGCTCAGTCTTTGAAGGACGAGATAGATGTACTCAGGTAAACTCTGCTCCACTAACCCTTTTTAAACTACTGATTTTTAATCTATATAACTAATGTAAGTAATCTTTATTAGCTTTTATTTAAATTTAATCTTTATTAGCTTTTGTTTAAAAAAAAATAACATTAAATATATACACTTTCTCAATGCCAAGTTTCTTTTGGATCCTCCAGAGAAGTACACAGGCCACAACACATTTTGCTTAAGTAAATTCAACATTTATTATGTACCTAATTAATAACTTATTAGTAAACTTGGCAGTCCAACATCATCTTATGGTTGCAACAAGTCATTCATTGGTGTCTTGAATATTCTTTAGCTTCATCACGACTTGGGCATCTGTTCTCATCAGGCACCTAGATCCTTTCCTTTCCTGGGTTTGCATTATTTGGACTTCGGATAGTGCTTTTGGTTCATACTACAATGCTAGCATGAACAGTATCTGTTACAGCTCTATGCCACTGGATTTTAGCTCCCAAAGTTGTCATGATTTGATAATGCTAGGGGTTTTTAGGGTGGGGTGCAGTCCTTTTTACTATGCAACATAATCCTTCAGTAGTGGTGTCTTGCTGCCATGTGCTCTTCAGAACAGTTATTCAGTACTCACCTTTATCACTTTCTGGCAAGTCTAGCAAGGGTTATTTGGATACTACCTTTTCTAATTCACCCTCATCTTTTTGCTTAACCTATGTGCCTTTACATCCTCTGGCATTGTGTAAGGAATGAGCCCATCAGGCTGCACAATTCCATGAACTATCTATGTGGGTAGCATGGGTTCAAAGTGTAATTCCTTGACCCAGAGAGAGGCTCTGCATTTCACTGGTGATTGAGGAGATTTTTGTTGTCTCCATGTCCTGTAAATTGACCATCAATTAAGGATCCTCTAGATATCGTAGGAAATTAAATCTGTAAATCAGTTGGTGTCATGTTAAAAGGTTCTAGAATGAAAGTGGGGACAATAATAGTAGCGGGGGTGCAGTTGGTTGGGAGTGAGGGCTTTTGCTATCCTGGCAGTGCACAAGGTGGATTGAAAACCCTCTAAACCCCTGGGGTTTAATTTTTTGTTTTAGAAGGAATCAGGCTCCAAAGCTGTTACAGTACTTCCATGTCACCAGGTATATGCTGCCCAGGAGATAGATTTTTATGATTTTATTCCTGGCTATGATAAAAAGAAATTGGATGGCAGAAAATTTTATTCTTCACGCTTGTAAAATTCAAGACTGAGGATTGATTTAGAAAATGGGTGGGAGTATTTTAAGATTAGAAGTGGATAATAAGGCTGCATTAGAAGGAATGATAGTGTCTAAAAGTTACCTTCAGCAGCAGCTCTTTGAGTTGACAAATAGCAATAGAGGGAAGTGGACAATTTGAAAATGAAAACACAAGTAATTGGATATGATTGCTTTCTTGCTCTCACCGTGATGTCTCCAAATACCTTCCACATCAGCACAAAATACTGAGGAAGCTTCAGGACATTTCATTTTGTTCGTTTTCAGAGTACAAATCTGACACAAATGTATCCCTTTAGGCATTCTTCTGATAAAGTAGCCAAGTTAGAAAGCCAGGTAGAGTCATACAAAAAGAAACTGGAAGACCTGGGTGATCTGCGACGGCAAGTGAAACTCTTAGAAGAGAAGAATACAATGTACATGCAAAACACTGTGAGCCTGGAAGAAGAACTAAGGAAGGCCAATGCGGCCCGCAGTCAGCTGGAAACATACAAGAGGCAGGTGAGAACAGACATCATCAATGCAACAGTTCTTTGTATTGTTCAATGCTCTCTCTTCTTAACATGACTAATATAACATGGCTAATACCTCAAAGTAAAAAAACAAACTATGAACTGCTCCTTGTGTTTAGAAGACCTTCATGTTTTATAGGTACCGCCTTTGTTCTCCTTTCCTGTAATTCTTACCATTATTTCAAGTTTACATTAGTTTGCCAAGAAGTGTTTCTTAGTTTTAAAAAATCAACAGATTCTACGTTTTTTTTCTCAAATTATTCCTAATTCATATTCAGTAATGGGTCTTGAGTGGTAGCCTCTTCTTTCAGAAAAAGTACCCACTTTTCACTTAAAATGTTACAGCAGTGAGGAACGCACCACAGCTGAGGTAAGTTATTCTTGTGGTTAAGTAACCTCTTCTTTTAATGCTCTAGTTGGTCAGATACATCTGAATTAGTCCAGTTACAGAGAGAGGACAAGTAGTGTCCTTGCTGTTTATATGCATCCAGAAGAGTACAAAAAGTTTCACCAGCACACTCTCTGAGTGAAAGGCATCCGTTTATCCTCCTACTGATCAAAGTGCCATGTGATCCTAGCTGTGTAAAGGTAGAAGGTGTGCTAAACATTCTCTCTGCTTTACACTACATTCACATGACATCATTCTGGGATTCTTGTTGCAAGGCTAGACGGAGCATTTTTTGTTAAAGGAGCAGTGCCTGCTCTGTGTCACTTCTGCCTGCTGATAAGCTTGTATTGTCATGACACAGGCTTCTTTATATGTCAACCTACAGCAGAATAATAATATAGAAACAACCACTAACTACATTGCAAGACCAGGAGCAATGTGCTTTTTCCTTGTACCTGGCCATCTTAGTTATTAAGATGACTACCTTCAGCCTCTCTGGGCTAATCATAAGTAGAGGCCAAATTATTCCACCAGAATAAGGGAAACTTGGCAAGAAAAATGCTGAAAGAACAAAAAGGATGTGCTTTTCACATGAGTAGTAACATGTTTACCGGCAACAAGTGTTTCACTCCATTCAACAGCTGAGCATGTGATACAGTTGCTTAACGTTGTCATCTGCATCTGATCCTTCTTACTTCACCAACAATAAGGATTGTGTAAGGAGCAGTCCCATCATTTCTGCTGCAAGAATACTCCTCCTTTTCTTCATCATTCCCTGTGTTCTAAGGGTAGGATTTCATGGCTGAGGAGAAAACTGTTCCACTGGCTGAGGCTGAAATAAATCACAAGTGTCTCATGACAGATGTGAGTTTTCTTCACTTAACCACAAAATTAACCTCAAAATTAACACATAGTGTGTTTGTTTTCAGTGTCTGTAGGGTTGGGCTCCTTTTGAGACTTTCTTGTGAATCAGGATCTGTCACAAAATTTCAGGGAACCCTAAACTGTGCTAGAAGAATTAAGCTGGTTATAAGAATTTTCATGTTATGTCACTACTGAGCATGAGTGTGCCCCTGTAGTAGCATGTGTCTTGCCTAGTGTGTGGAGTATCCAACTCCACTCATGATTATGCCATCAGAGGAGGTATTTCTTTGGCTTAGAAGCAGTGTGCTATGCAGGTGAAAGTACTTGGTTCAAACTTCTATAGTAAAACTCCAAGGAAATTGCATCTTCACCCTACTCAGCAATTTCTGTGAGTTGAGATTAGTGATGGTGTATTGTGCTGAGAGATGTAATAGCATCTATTTATTTAAGAGTTTCTGTTCACTTTTCTAAACGGAAGCACAAACATTTTCTAAGAAACTTTTAATTGAAGCATGAAGAATTGAAATGTGAAGATTCCAGGATTATATTTTGTAATTTTAATTCAGCCCCTTTGTGCATGTTCATTCTAATATAACAGTACGTCTTCCTTTTCTTTGCTACAAGATTCCTGCTTTACTCATTCCATGTCAAATAACTGTCAGTAAATGTGATGGCAGTTCACTCTTACTTTTTTAGTATTCTGCATTACCATGTAGTTGTGTATCTTTCTATACACTCCCAAGTCCTGATTCAAGACAGTTTTATTTCCTGCTGTGTTTTAATACATACCATTGCTATAGCATGACTGATTACAAACATTAACGCATTTGTTTCCATCTGAGGCAAAGATATAACTATTTTGCAAATTGGGGCACAATCATATGTCAGGGACTGCATTTTTTTTCATAACCTGCAGTTATTCTCATAGCCTTTGTGATGGATGTCACATGAGAGAAATGTACAGTTTCATATCTAAAATTTAGGTATTTTATCTTACAATTTCAGAAATAGCAGGCTTGTAGATTTTTTTTGCAACCTTTAAGAACAACTGCAGCAATGTCCTTCTTTAAGACTTAGACCATCCATATTTTTAGGCTTGGTAGTTATTTTGCTATAACTATGCACGTTGAAAATAAACTAGGTAGTCTTAATGTAGGTATGGCTACTGCTTTGCTTCACAATTTAAGTTAATCACTTCCTCTGTAATCTAAAATCCATGCATGAAAAAGCCTTCTTTTTGCTACAGAAGAAGCTGTATGTCTTTAGCTGAATCTTCATTCAGGCTTTGTGTTTGCAGGTCAGTCTTTATTCAGCTTACCTGCTTCCATGCTCTTTGCGTTATGAGTTTAATAACGTTCTGGGAATGAGCCTTTGCCAGTAAAGGCTGAGAGTTTTGAAAACGTAAGACTTCACTGGTTTGCCTCCTGTTAACTGATAGTTTCTGCTCAGCTTTCATATTTCTGCTCATTTAATTTTAGAAATTCTTTACTGATCTGTAGTTGAAAGTATACATGTGACTTTGTTACCAATGTTCCCGTCTGAAGTAAGGAATGCTGTTTATGAGCTTATGACTGAATCTTTGTATTAACATATTAAAAATTGTTAGGAAAATCTCAGGTTAAGAAACATTACCTGACTGCATAAACTGGTGGTGGAATTCTGAGTGAGGCTTGTGAAACAGAGTTAAGGAAAGGTGTAGATAATTTACTTTCTTCAGAGTATTTTCTTTTTCCTAGGCTACTCAGAATGCAGCGGTATTTTTCAACTTCTATTAAGCTCTTTGATCCATAGAACTACATAGCTTTTTTTTTCAGTAAACCATGCTTGGGCTAAAATTGTTGCTATTAGATGTACTGAAAATACTTCCGTTTTTGCTTCTTTTGCTTGTGCCAAGACCTAATATTTGAATGCGGTTGTTTTTGCTGGAAGACAGAACAATTGATGAAAGCAGCATTTAGTATGTCCTATAGGTAGCTATTTCACTTGTTTACGACATGACTCATAGTGCATAGTAATTAGCTACTTTGTCTTGTGTATTTTGTTTTAATATTTGCGGACAAATTATTGATTCTTGTTCTCACAGGCAGTTGAACTACAGAACAGGTTATCTGAAGAATCCAAGAAAGCTGATAAATTAGATTATGAATGCAAACGACTGAAAGAAAAAGTAGACAGCCTTCAAAAAGAAAAAGATGTAAGTGCCAAGGTGGTTTTTTTTGGTAGTAGTGGTAGCAACTTTGTGTCCTTTATAACACAGCGATACGTTAATTATAGTTAGCTTTTTACAGCAAGCTTTTTAAATTAAGAACCTAAAATTTTCTAATGTTTGTATACAAGATCCTTTTTTAAACCTAAGAACTGTACAGCATAGAATAAATTGACTGTACAAAAACATATGCAACCCATTTTTAAGAGGAAGATCTTTCATATTTGGGATCTGAAATTGTTTCTTCAGCATTTACTGTGAGAAGGCTAATAAATACCTAGCGTAATTTTAATGTGTTCTGAAAAACTATTAAAAATAGGATTTCTGCAGTAGCATCCTAGAACTAAACTCCTGTTGCATTTTTTCTAAAGCATTCTTCAAGGTACCATCAGCATACTTCTCTTTGTGGAGTCATGACTACTGCAGCAAGAGGCTTAGGAGTTGTGTAGCGGAACGTGTTCTTTGAGGCGATCTCACCTTTTATGACAGCTTCTTGTTGATCTGTCTTGTACTGCCAACATGGAACACACAGGAGGCATACTAGTCAATTCCCTTCCTCTCTGCCATTTGCTGCTAGTGGTTCTGTAATTCCTTTGTCCGTTCTTGCTCGCCAGTTTGTTTTGGCTTATTTCTTAGGAATGTATATACAGGTGCACCAAACTACATCAAACCAGGGCCAGCACTTTGAGTTAGCAGTTTCTTAGACTTGTTTAGGTACAAGTCCATCTAGCATCTGTCAGAATTTCTGTAGGCTTTTCCCTCAATAGTCGTATTTCCTGTCCAATTATTTCCAAAATTTCCAGCACCTGCTCTTGAATGACATTTGAACGGAAAGCTTTTGGTTATTTTCTGTTTACAGTTCTTTGATTTCCACATTTTGTTAAGTTTATGAACTATTGTGGACGCTTATCTATGATATCACTTCCATCAGCCTTTCAGTTAAGATTGGAATGCCTGTAGTAACTGTATTTGTACTGTGCTTTGGCTTTCTTTGCTGCTCTTTATTTGAAATTTGATTTTCCAGTTTTGTTATGTTTGATGATGGTAAGGTCGTGTCTGTGGCTTACCCATCGCTTGGTGGACCATTTCAGCTTGCACAAAGGATCTGAATTGCAGGCCATTGTCACATAGTTTTCTGTTTTACCTCCTGGCAAATAGCATTTTTGGGGGGCAGATGTTGATTTTCAACACATTGTACCTATCAGGAGTAAATTATAACTGAAGTATCTCAACTTTTGAATTAGTTATAAAGTTGCCCACCACAGGTCATAAGCAAGGCAGTGGAATCTTGTTAATTGTATTTTGGAAACAGTCACTGAAACTGATTTTTTCCTTTATGTTCTGGTAAAGTGTGGTAGTCTGTTTGATATCTTAAAATATGATGTAGCTTGGAGTTTTACCTCTGTGATGTTTTGAATGATAAGTACTAAGATCATCTGATGAGTTGACTTTGCAGCATACAAATGAAGCCCTAGCGCCTTTAAGCATTAAAATATTCTCGCATTTGATTAAGCAACTTGGTGTTTTCTGACTGATGGTAGCAGACTGTAGAATCCTTGCTTTAGGCAGCTACGTTTGAGCACTCCTCTCTGTGTCTCTTACTCTGTACTATTTATGATAAAAACAGGTTTTTTTCACCTGTAGGTTTTGTGAAATAACTTTCAGTGCTAACAGAATGTACACTTTATTCAGAACATTTTGACAATTGTACTAGAGTTCACCTTGCGGGATTCAGAAATACAGCAAAGTCTTCATCACACCTCACCATAATGTTCTTTGGCAAGGTGATTTGAAGTCCTGGATCCATTTGGTCTGAAACATAAAATATATCTGGATCAAACTGTTAATAGGACAAAATTCATGGAGCTGTCAGCCAACACAACTCCATACTGTCACAGAACCAAGAACTGTTCTGCATCTTTTAGTAATACTGGACATGTCTGATTTTAGAGCAAACTACAACTTAGATCGTTACAGCGTTGCTGTTTTCTCCTTTCATTTTTGAATCTTGTCAGCCTTCTGGACAAAAACTTGATGCTACCTGTAGATTCTAATTTTTTGCCAAAAAGGGTCTTTTCACAAATTGGGAGAGTATTTGTCTGATGCTACTGAAGAGCCTATCTGTCTAGATTCCAGGGTGGCACAGTCTTGTCATTTAGTTCTCTTTGAACTGAGCCCCAAGCAAGTGGTTTTCTTCCATAGCAAAGACGCTGGTGAATGGCAAAGCCAGTTGACACACAGGAGGAAGGAGATGTGGAGATACTGCTCACACTTTCACTGTCGAAAGACAAACAAAATGAAGTTAATGCAGTTTCTTTGTTATGTTGACTGTGTACTGACCTGCTTTTTATTTCACTCCTGGCTAAACCTTTGTTTCTTGGTGGGGGAAAAAGCAATAGTCTCTGAATTCATTCTCCTTTCACTTGAAATCAGCTCCAATGAGAGGAAAGGAATGATAGCTGAGTAGCCCCAGTGAATGCTATTTACTACTTGGTATCAGAACTTCGTGTCACTAATATCTTGATTTTGGAAGCTTATACGCTGGTATTTTTACCCACATAAGTGTAATACAGAGCAGCAGCCCTTTTAAAAATAACCACTGTTCATGTGAAATGTATAGTATTTATGTTTATTCTATAATGAAATAGACTGAGATGCCTTAATTTGAAAATCATCTTTAGAATTGCATTAAATTATTTTTGAAGTGTTGAAGACTGTGCCTTTTTGTGACCTGTGTACTGTTAAAGGTGGATGTGTAGTGCCAAGACTAATAACTCATTCTCTTTCCAATTACTCAGAGATTAAGAACAGAAAGGGATTCTTTGAAAGAAACTATTGAAGAGCTTAGATGTGTACAAGCTCAGGAGGGTCAGCTCACCACTACAGGTAAAGGACAAATAAGGAGATTAAATGCATCTTTTCTAAATTTTACAGGACTTCTCTGGAGAATTTTAAATGTACTTTTGTTTAGCACAGAATAAATTTAAGCTCCTCCAAGATAAGCAGTGAGAAGCTGCTTCAGCTATTCATAACTTTATAAGCATTTGAAAACTTCAAATTTTATTTCAGTCAAACAGAAATTTTAGTTTCTCTCCAGTGTGATACTTCTAAATGTATTTTTCATTTCTGTGTAAATACCTAATTTTCTTATGAGAGATTTTAAAATTTCTTTTGTGCATGTGATGTTTCATGTGTCGCAGTATTTCTGTGTGTATTTCTTAGATAAACTTTGTATTTCTTAGATAAGCTAATAAGCAGAAAATACACAAAAATTATTTCATCAGGATCGATGTAGACAGAAATGATTATTCTGCAAATGAAATTGTGGTTGTCTGTCTTGCTGTAGCCTTACTGTGTCATTTTCCATTGTGTAGCATTACTTTAAAGCTGTAAACTTCTAGAACAATATTTACTTCTGGTCATTTAATAAAGTTAATAGTCTACCGGATAATTTTTTTTTTACTTCTCTTAATCCAGGATTGATGCCTCTGGGGAGACAAGAGTCTTCAGACAGTTTAGCTGCAGAAATTGTTACTCCTGAAATAAAGTAAGGTTTGCTTTACTAACCTTTGCAATGTAACCATAGATATTTAGTTAAGTGTTGGAAAGTTTCTAGAACTCATGTTTGGTTTTTTCCTCTCCTTTTGAATTTCTGCACAATAGGAGCTGTTAATGCATAAGACAAATTTATGTAGACCTCTCTTCAGTTTGTATTGTGATGCAAACAATAAGTGAAACAAAAAAAAAAACAAAACAAACCCACATTTCGTCTGTTCTTTTCCCGTAGAGAGTTCATATAACTGCAGCTTGTATGTGCATAACAGACAAAAATGTTTGCCACAGGAATGTGGAGTTGTACAAGGAAAAAATCACCAAAATTGTGAAAGGAAGAGTAGATTATTAATTCATTTTGTATCATGGGAAATGTTCACAATCCATGAAAAGAAGAACATCAGTGGCAGAGCTGAAAATCGTTGTATCCTAGAATGCTGCAGCCTGATTTTAGCATTACCAGTATGCTAAAAGTTTTTGAGACAGTCACATCTCAGAAATCTGTTTGGTCTTCAGGAAATAGTTTATTTTATCTCTTATCAATATTGATACAGTATCTTAACACTTGGAAAACTAAACATGTATTGTCAGTAGTAAAATAATATCATTCTAGAAAGCTAATTATAGAAAAGATTTGGTTTTGTCACAGCTGTGCTGCTGCACCTTATTACAAGAGCAATGCTTGTTTTGTTCAGAAACAACAAAAGAGAAGAGTAACATTTTGAGTGAAGTATGAAGTTAACTCTATAAACTTTCCACATGATTGCGTGAGAGAGGACAAGACCATAAATGTCCAAGCATAGGCTGTGGTTTCACTGACTCTTAATCTCTGTCCTCTTAAGATAAATTCTGGATTTTATGTCTCTGCAGACTGTTTGCAGCTGCTAAACTTGGCATCCATGCCTACTTGATAGAGGTTGATAGTAGCGGTGGTTGCTGTAGGAGTTGAACTTTTTTATCTGGAGGTCTGGTCTACTCCTTATCCTGACGAAGGGGAAAGACTGCGCAAGGCAGCCCAGCTGTATGAGAAGTTACTACTGCTCTCTTGTTTCCTCCTTGGTAACGGAGTATGAGTCTGTGCTAAAGCACCTTCCTCCATCTTATCCAGAATGGGAGAGCTTAGTGAGGCAGATTTGGTCTATGGCCTGTCAATTGCACCAGAGGAGATCAGCAAGCTAAGTGGCATGGAGGGCTCACTTGAAGTTTTAAACTAGATTTAAAGGGGTGAAGGGAATAAAACCATGCTCACTAGACATAAGCCTGGTGGCAGCAGGCCAGTGTTTAAAGGATAGCATGCTATCAAGGGGTACATTTGAAATGTTCCTGTACTAATATGCACAGGACCACAGCCAGCTCATATGAGGTTGGGGCTGGTGAAGAATGCAGCAGTAAAGACATAAGGATTCTTGATGCATTAGAAACCACAGAAAAAACTTGAGAACAGTCACATAGGAATTAGGACTTCTCCCAGAAAAGGTCACAAGATCAACAGCCCAAATGAAGTGCATCTACACCAATGTATGCAGCATGGGCAACAAACAGGAGGAGCTAAAAAACTGCAGCTGAAAAACTATGATAGAGTTACCATGGTGGTTACATAGTGAGATGACTTGCATAACTGGAGTGCTGCAATACTATAAACTCTTCAGAAAGGATAGGCCAGGAAGGAGATAAGTTGAGGTAGCCAGGTATGTTAGGGAGTATTATGAGTTTTCAGAGCTTGGTGATTCTGATGTGAAATGAGTGCATATGGGTAAAGATCAGAGGGAAGGCCAACAAAATGGGTGTCATGGTGGGACTATGTTATAGACCACCCAACAATGACGAAGAAGCGGATGAAATATTCTGTAAGTAGCTGGAAGAAACCTTATGATCACTAGCTCTTTTTTTCATGGGGGACTTCAACTTCACTGATGTCTTGTGGAAATACAGTACAGGAGAGAGGAAACAGTCTAGGAGGTTCCTGGAGTGTGTGGAAGATAACTTCCTGACACAGATGGTAGGTGAGCCAACTAGGAAAGGCTTCCTGCTAGACCTGTCATTTGTGAACATTTGTGAAACAGAGAAAAAGGTCTTGTGGATGGTGTGGTAGTTGGAGGCCATCTTGGACATAATGATCATGAAATGATAGAGTTTTTGATTCTTGGAGAAGTAAGAAGCGGGTTTAGCAAGCAGGTACCTTAGACTTTTGATGGGACAGACTTTTGGTGGGGCTTTTGGAGGGGCTTTGGAGACCAGTTGGCAGAATCCCATGGGAGACAGTCCTGAAGGTCAAAGCCGTCCAGGAAGGCTGGACATTTTTCAAGAAGGAACTTCTAAAGGTATAGGAGCGGGCCACATTGGTGTGCCATAAGACAAGCCAACAGGGAAGAAGGCTGGGATGGCTGAATAGAGAACTTTGTCTGGAACTCAGGAAAAAAAGGAGAGTTTGCCATGGAAGACAATAAAAAATGTTTCTATAGATACATTAGCAACAAAAGTAGGACTAAGGAGAATCTCTATCCTGTATTGGATGCAGGGGGAAACATAGAGACAAAGGATGAGGAAAAAGTTGAGGTACTGACTAACTTCTTTTCTTTAGTCTTTTATAGTAAGATCAGCTGCTCTATGAGTGCCCAGCCCCCTGGGCTCAAGGACAGGGTCAGGGAGCAGAATGAAGCCCCCATAATCCAAGAGGAAATGGTCGGACCTACTACACCACTTAGACAGACACAAGTCTATGGGGACAGATGGGATCCCCCCAAGGATACTAAGAGAGCTGGTAAAAGTGCGCCCCAAGACACTTTCCATCATGTATCAGAAGCCTTTACTAGCCAGGGAGGTCCCAGTTGACTGGAGGTTAGCAAATGTGACACCCATCTACAGGAAGGGCCAGGGAGGAGGATCTGGCAAACTGCAGGCCTGTCAGTCTGACCTCAGTGCCAGGGAATATTATGGAGCAGATTTCAGTGCCATCACATGGCATATACAAGACAGTCAGACAATCACAGAATCACAGAATTATCTGGGTTGGAAGAGACCTCCAAGATCATCAAGTCCAACCCTTAATCCTATACTATCATGATTACTAGATCATGGCACTAAGTGCCACATCCAGTCTTACTTGAAAAACCTCCAGGGATGGTGAATCCACCACCTCTCTGGGCAGGCCATTCCAATGCCTGATTACTCACTCTGTAAAGAATTTTTTTCTTATATCCAGCCTAAACCTTCCCTGGCAGAGCCTAAGATCGTGCCCTCTTGTTCTGTTGCTAGTTACCTGGCAAAAGAGACCGAACCCCACCTGACTACAACCTCCTTTCAGATAGTTGTAGAGAGTGATGAGGTCACCCCTGAGCCTCCTCTTCTCCAGGCTAAACAACCCCAGCTCCCTCAGCCTCTCCTCATAGGACTTGTGCTCAAGTCCCTTCACCAGCTT
>VWZX01009075.1:13707-39107 GCA_013399015.1 Galbula dea | reverse complement strand
CTAGATGCTTATTTTCATTTAAGAGTATGTTTAATTTAGCCTACCCTTACAATTTTTAGAATTAACTGCATGGAAGTAAAACACCTAGTTGACTTAAGTAAGCGTATTTTCCTAAGTAACTTAGAATGTGTTTAAGAATGCATCTTAAAATAAGTCCATACTATTAAGTTATTCTGAAATATTCTCTGTTGTCCTGGTTATTGTCCAAAATTAGATTTTTCTGGGTTAACAGGAATAGGAAAAATAATTTTCAAATATCGAGTGTTGTAAATGATCCTCATCTAATTGAATTCAGCTTTAATTACTGCGGTTTTGATTGTGTCCCTCTTTGAGGCTCTGGTTTAAACAGTAGTTTAGGACATGTCTGCAACTCACTCAAAAGAGTGGCTGCAGCCTGTACAGGCGTCATTTGATATGATTCTGTTAGCAGCAAAACATCACCATCACACCACCACAATGCAGCCTGCTATGTCTACCAGGCAGCCCTTAGGCTGGCAAGATCATGATGCAGTTGCTGCGTACCTAGCTTCTGTGTAGGTCTGACTGTGCCAGTGGTTATTTATATGCACTAATCCCATGGCCTGTTTTGCTAAGGTCAATGTGTAGGATTTCATTTACTCTTAAAGAAGCAAAAGAGATAGTAAAGACGCAAAGAAGTATTGAGGCTGCAAGAACCTCTGAAGATATGGACGCCTCATCCATTCTTCCACACAAAACGCTGCAAACATTGAAGTTAAACCCAGCTGCTCAAGTAGAGGGAAGCTGTGCTGGGAACACATGTGTTATCCTTAGTATACCCTTACAAAAAGAGTGATTATTCAGAAGCATGAGAAAAAAGGATAAGGAGAGACATGGCATACAGTTCATTAAAGCATCATTTTCAGCATGTTTCCTCTGTTTTTCATTACTTGTCTGCAATAATGTACTTACTTTTGTATACTTATAGTGTAAATATGCTCAACCTAGAAAACTGCTAGTATTCAGTCCAAAAATGTATGGTGTGGTCTTGACATTGTTTTATTTTGTTTGTTTTCAAAGTTGAAGGAATTTTTAGACTTGCCCAAATAGTACTAAAAGCACTATTCTAACCCAGGCAAGTATCATCAAAATGATACATGCTGCTTACCAAGATCCACATGGAGAAGCAGTTTTGATTTTGTATTGAAGTGCAGTGGAAGGAAGACATTAGGAAAATATCAGTGCTGCTGGGCACTGACACACCCAGCTGGGATGCATGAGAAGTCAATCCTGGCTATTGCCCGGCTAGACAGGGAAAGGCCTCTTTACCCTAGTCTTCCAGAATACAGAAGCAACTCAGACATGCCTGGTCAGAATTGCAGGTTTGAGTTACTGTCTTCCAGAATGCAGTAGTTATATGTAGGGCAACTCAACAGGTACCCTGAACAGCTTCAGCTACATCATTTGCATGCTGTATTGTCACTCTCTTTTGTCATTGTTGCCGTAATATCTTCCTATATAAATAACCTGCCTTTAGTTACCTTTGCCCTCCTCGACCTAGTCTTGCTATATCCGTATGACATCTGGTGTTTCTTATACTGTTACATATGCAGTCTTGGTCTTACATGCTGTTAACTGACATGGTTACTAAGTCCTCCTGACTTGACACCTCTCTGAGCCTTTCCTCGTAAGGAAGATGTTCCACCCCCTTAATCATCTTTGTCCTCAAAAAGGGGACAGACCTATTCCTTTGGCTTGTTCAAGCATGGAAGAAATTTCCAGCAAAAAGACTTTATTTCTGTAGGGTTTTTTGACGTAAAAGAAAGGTAGCAATTAAATACTGGGGAGAGTACCTGTTTCCTAAAACCGCACCACAATAATTTTTTTTTTCTGGTGTTTTGTAAGTGGACCTTCTTAGCAGTAGGAGGACAAACCAAAACAGCAGCCTGCATTTGCTGCTTTTTACAGTCTTGTTGTAGAAATGATCTTCTATTGTGAACAGATAAAACATTTGGAAGAAGTTAGATTTAAAACTAGCTCAAAATTAGATAAAGCTTTTTGGTTTTAGTGGAGGGTCTTTGTTTTTATTTTTAAATCTCCTATGAGAGAACAACAATTACAGTAATTACTTGTCAGGAGCAGAGGATTTGAATATGTGGTGCTGACTGAAACTAAAAGAAAAAAAGTAAACTTTACCCATTTTTAGAGTAATTTGTTTTAATTTGTCAGCCTTGCTACAAGTATATACTGGGTGGCTAGAATAATACATTTTTTATTTAATGTTTTGTCTTATCTTCTGTCTCAGGTAAATTACTCTGGGTAAATTCAGCCCTGCTTCTTTATAAACTCTCTGTGCTGTTTGTCACTGCTAGTTTCTTGCTTGGGAGAGCGTATGATCTGTCTAGATGAGAGAGGGGTTACTCCCACAGCAATGCTTGTGCTATGCAAATAAAATATATGAAAATATACCAGTGAAATCAATGTTAACAAATAGTTGTGTCTTTTCCAAGCTAAACTCAAATGAAATATCAAGATCACAGAAAAAAAGCTGAGTTCAATTTTTATTTTCTTACCTTAGGAAAATGGGCATTGCTACCAACTTTTCCCTTTCTTGTCCAAACCAATAGTCCCCTAAATAATGAGACATAAGTGATAGTATCAGTTCAAATGGTTTGTGACCAAGAAAGATATGAACACATATTTATTGTTACAGAAAAGGTGGTGTTGCTGCATTTGTTCAGAGGAATCGGGAAAAAAGAAAAAGCCACATAGTTAAAAATTGTTTTCTCATAATGGAATAGGAAATCCAACTTGGAAATAATGTAAAACCATGACCCAGGAATGTGATAAAAGAAACTATTTTTAAGTATTTACACTATAACAAAAATAAAAGCTTTTCTGGGTGAACTTGGTAACTGTGTCTGTAGGTTCAGCATCTAAACCTTTGTTGAAAGACTGTTAGACAAAAAGCAATGGTGTAATTTTGTTTATGTTTTAATGTTATATTTTGATGGCACTCTGGACCATCAGTCACATGCTAGACCTCCAGTGTAATTTGTACTGGATAAATACAAACAAAAAAGACAGGTTTTAGTTTAAATAGTCAGCAATTGTCTTGTATTCAGTCAGTGTGGCAGTAGCACAATTGAGGATCACTCCACAGAAACACATGCATCTCTTAATTTTGATTGTAGACCAATAGACTGCTTATTGTCCCGTGTTTTGTTACTTGTATGATTTTTGTTGGAAAATTACTTTCTAAAATAGCAGGTGCTCTGCTTTGAAATTCTGGATTAAACACAATGATTTACAAATGTGCCCTTTTACTATTTTTATCATTTTGGGTTTAGTTATATGTTTTAGAAAATGTTACAGGATGAAACTTCTGATGAGAACAGAGGAGAAATATGCATGTGTGAAAAAAATGCATAGCTTTAACTTTTTCTATTCATGACTTTCTAAATAGTTTCTTCTGTTGGCTGCTGTTTTGCTTTATACTAATGTCATCTCTGTTTCTTGGCATGGGCTTCTGCTCAAGGCTATTGTGAGTATGGCTTTCTATTTACTCAATACTTTCAGTTATAGACACTTAATTGCGTTTATTTTTTTCTTGGAAGTTACTCACTGTATATAAAGTGAGTTTAAAATTAAAATAAAATTCGCTTTGAAGCTTTTATCCAAAAAGCTTATCTAAATCTGATCTAACAAGAAAGTGGAACACTGTAAGTTGTGTGATAACTCTTACGTGTCTATAATCAATAAAGATGAGAAACAGAAAAAGGGTAAAATTTCTGCTATAATCTGGTCAGAAAAACTTATACTTTGTGTAGTTCCTATGGGGACAGGAGTTTACTTCAACTAATTTGCTACATGTCTTCATGCAGATTGCATTGCTGTGTTGCTAGGAAAATTTGCTAGATCTTCCAGCAAATTTTTCTACACTTTCCAATTTCAGGATTTATTAAGTCTAATTTCAAAAGTACTAAAGAAATTAATTAATTAAAAGAACTGCCAGTTTTTTCATTTATGGATCTTGCTTTTATTGATCTAGTTTCTAGGAAAATATTTGTAAAGTTATAAAGTGCTCTAATTTCAGGAATGTCACATAGCTATGGGGAACAGGATTACTATGACAGAGGATGACTTCACAGTTGTGATCTAAAACTGAATGAAGTAAAAGTTGGGTTTTGGTTAGAATGCCAAAGTTATATTTTAAAGTAATTTTGAAATTGTGAAAGCTCTGCAATATATAAAAATAAATAATTTAACTTTCTATTTTAGTCAATTCTTCTGAAAAAGAAACTTGAAGAACATCTGTAAGTATTCTGTTTGCCTGTTTTGTCCGCCATTTGAAATGATGCAGTTTCCATGTAGTAAGGAAGGCATACAGTCATTAATCATGCATTTGAAAAATATACTGCTAATAGGAATTAGATAACACGAGAATGTTTGTGAATATGCTGTTCGGATACTATTTTCATCTCATTGAGGACTTCTGTGAAAGCAATAACAGCAATGAAGGAACCGTCGTCTTGTGGTGGTTAGAAAACTTTCCTTAACATTGCGTAAATCTTTACACGAGGAGTAGGTAGTTTTATTCTGAGGAAAGCATGGTAACGTAAACAAAATACATTTGTTTGTTTTGTAGTATACATCATAGTATAAAGGGTAACATTTAAGGAAGTGTTTTCATTTTTTTCTGCTGTTTCTGTACCTCTTACCTCCCTAAGATGCAAAGAGCTGTTTGCTTTTTTGTTGGCTTGCAAAAAAAAGATGAAGCAGCCTCTGAGTTTAGCCATTCTTTCTCAATGTAATCTCAATTACAAGTGTCCGTTTTAGTCATGCATTGTAAAATTAACTTTTAAGTTCTAAATTAAGTTTAGAATTACTGAGAATTAAGTTTTCTTGTTACAGTTCTCTAGACAATGTAATGTTTTCAGCTTATTTAACAAGTATTTCCACAGTGACATTGTTATTTGTCCTCATGCCCTACCATAAAAAACTGTCATGCTCTCAGAAAGATACCACTGTTTTTTGTATTGCTTGGTGTTTGTTAAAGCACAGTAACAATGCTGGGGAAACAAGATGTGCTTTTATGGTTTGTAACAGTGAGAAGCTCCATGAAGCTAACAATGAGCTACAGAAGAAACGAGCTATTATTGAGGATTTGGAGCCAAGATGCAATAACAGTTGTGAGTTACCTGTGCAGTCCATTTCTTTGTAAAGTATTTAATATGCAAGGTCTTTAATTATAATACCTAGAGGAGGTACAAGGTAAACAAAATATACATTTTATGACATTGATACATGTGTTGATGATTTCTCTGGAAGCTATGGAACCAAAAAGATGCTTCTAACACTTGAAATGCAGGGGATCACATTTTAGAGAGCACCATACTAAGAAATGATAATGGCCATAGAAATGCCAAGTCACTGTCATACCTGTTATTGAACCTCAGCTTTTCAGAACTGTTATGTCTCCTACAACTCCAATTTATTAAAGGTGTTCTGTGCTGCCATCATGAGATTCTTTTTTCTCTCAATATGTATTTCTTCAGTCTGTTTTCAGAACTATGTTATGATTTGAGAAAATTCTCAAGACAGTGGTCAGAGAGAATGTAGGGTTTATGTCATTTTGCTGGGATGATATGCAGAACCCAGCAGCCATTTATTGTTTGGTACATTAATGCTACCTTTTTCTTGAGAACTACTGAAAGAGGTAGAAGGTATTTTTCCAAGCCTACTTATTATTGGACATGACAAAAGATTGCAGTCAGTGGCAGCTTTTTTCTAATTTGTGACAAAGTGATTTTGTTCGTGAAGAGATCAAGGAAGATAGAAATATCAGTTCAGTATTCATTATCTACATTCTGTTTCTAAAAAGATTTTGGTAGAAATATCAGTTCAGTATTCATTATCTACATTCTGTTTCTAAAAAGATTTTGGTTTGTATTGAGCTAAAACTCCAGAATATGCTTATAAATTCTACATCTCTAGGAAATATTGTAACATGTAAATGTTGGAAATGAGGTTCAGGGACTTCATGAGTAGCTAATAAAGATCTAGATAAATCTAGCTGCCAGACTTGATAAGCTTCAGTGCGAGAGTACTAGCAATCTTCTTACTTGCTAGCTTCTAAACATCAGGGCATATTGAGGCTCCTGTAATTAATTTACTGAAATTACTAGTTGCTTTTTAAAAATCTGGGTCTGAACTTTTGTCTTGGTCAGATAAAAATAGTTGTATCATCTTCCTTTCTTTCCATGCTCAGGAAATGCGTGTGAATATGTTTTGTCAGGTTCTTGTAATGATACTGGCTGTGGCCAGAATGCTTGGTCAGTGCACAAGAATCATAGCACATTTTGTAAAATGGATTCTTGCAGTCTGGGAGATCATCTTCTGCTGGTACTCACACTGATCAATGAAAATCTCGGTCCTTTTACCACCTTAGTGTTTTCCAAGTACTTATGAGAGAAAACTGCAGGAAAACAATTAAACAATGTTTTGCATTGAGGCTGGAAAACAGATGGATGTTAGCCCACTGTCTCTGGTTGTCTGAGAACCATATGTCAGAGTTATACACTAGTTGATCCGGGATGGTGCAATGGATTTTTTTTGTAAGTGAAAAGATTCACAGGAGATGTGTAGGCAATAGTGACTTGATGTACTCCCATATCAACACAGGAAAAGGCTGTGCAGTGAAATTGTCCTACAGGTCTGCATTGCTGCTTAAGAAAATGTAGGGAGAAAATGAGATTGTGTATGTTCATGTCACAAGTCTGATAAATTGTATCTAATGTTACAGTTTAGCACATTTAAGCAAGAGCTGTACTTCTCAAGAATTATTCGTCTTACGTAAAGTAGGAAAACTAATATTATCTGAGTTACCAATACCAAAATATTATGGAATGTGTAATTCATTAGTAAACTCATTTTCTGGGTATATTAAGTGATGGGATTGATTTATGATTCCAGTCCTCTTTATTTTTTTGTAATCTTGAAAAAAGATCATATGTGTATAAAACAGCCATCTCATGAGATTGTATGTAAGTACACATTTTTAATCAGTTTCTTAGCTGTTCAGTAGCTTAAATTGTGGTATCTGCTACATCAAATTCTTTATGCTAGCTTTTCTTTACTGAAATAAATTCTAGCGGTGTCTTAAATACTTGTTGAAAATATAATCATGTTATTTTCCAATGTGTGCATCTCCTGACATAAAGCACTCAGAATTGAAGAATTACAAGAAGCTTTACGGAAAAAGGAGGAGGAAATGAGGCAAATGGAAGAGCGATACAAAAAGTATTTGGAAAAGGCGAAAAGTGTAAGTCTATGTATTCCACATTAATGATCCCTCTCTAACAGACTGCACCACATGTCTACTCTGCAGGACTAAAAATAAAGGAAGTATCTCTATACATGCTAGCAAGTAAAAGATAAGGAAGACCCAGTGAGTTCTTTGTGTCTTCTTACTATTACAGTGTCAAATACTGATTAATTCTGCACAAGATTTTACCCTAGTTTTGTGTTCATGGCTGCCCCCTTTTGCTGCCTATCCATAAACCCCTCTAATGCCTCTGTACTAATGTATACCCATTGCTACAGATGCTTGAGAGTCATTCAGACAAACCTTTTAAGCACCCTCCCATGTTAGCTGATGACAAGGAGAGGGTGTTAAATCCTTTTTAGAGCTGTGATAATCTGTTTCTTTGCTGAAATTCTTCTGGACTTCTGTATCTTGAGTGGCAAATGCATTTATCAGTTAAAGTGGTGGACCATACCAGAGCTAATGGTCCAGAAATAACCAAAATAGGTTGTGCTGTATTTTTAAATTGGAGAATCACTCATCTAAACCAGCTCAAGGGAAGGAAACTTCTTTAAAAGCATACCAATGTCTTTGTCCATTTGATCATGGTAGTATCAAGATCTTTGCTGTGGCTGTGTATTACTAAATGGGAATCTGTAAGTAGATTCCTAATATGACAAAAGTTTATGCTACCTTTATTTACTTCTGTGTAGTTTCCTCAGTGACTTCTTCTGAGACATTTCAAGAGTCTTCAGAAAATCTAAACAAGTAATATTTTTTTTAACATCTTATGTTAAAGTGTCTCAAGAGTATTCCAGTGAAAGACAGAATTGCAATTTCCCTTTTCAGTAATGTGTTTATTTGTATGTATTCTGTTGCTATCGGGTGTTTTATGCAACACTAGCATTAATTATTTTAGATTAGCTTTTTATGATCTTATTGACTTTCAGGTTTAGGGTTTTGGGTTTTTTTTGGTGAGGGTTTTTTTTTTCTTTTTTTGGTGTGTGTGAGGGGTTTTGTTGTTGTTGAGTTTTATTATTTTTATTTCTTTTAAAGACAAGGGCAATCAGTATAATCTTCCACTGTAGAAGCTGTATCCAGCTCTATTGTGTATTTTCTTAGAAGCACCATACACTTTCATGAATCTTCTTTCATGAGTATCAATTGGTAAAAATTACTTACTAAATTTAAAGTATTGTTTTATTTCAGCATCTGAACACAATTCTGAAATGGGTAGAATGACAAAAGATGTGAAGTCTCTTTCTGTATAGCCAAAGGTTGATAAAAAGTTTTAAGCTATTTTCTCTTAAAGGCTTGGGAGTCTAGGTATTTTTCTGAATTCGGTCTTGGTTTAGCTTTGTGTTTGGTAGCACTCATGCTACTCATGGTGGATGCCACAAATGAATATAAGTAGATGTTCCTTCATCTAGTTAGTAACATAATGATTATGGATGTGCTACAGAATGTTTCTTGGCTTGAGAAGCATCTATAAATCACAGCACCTGGTGCCCCAGGTAGATGAATCATGGCGTCCTTCCACACGGACCAAAGCAGTCCTTCCTCCAGCAGGAAAAATTGACAGGTAGTTAAACCTTAGCTATAAGGAGAGAAACCTGTGACACATGTTTCTACCACTGTGACCCCAAGGTAGTGCAGCTAGGTATAGGAACTACATATGTGGGTCCTGGATACTGAACTTCTTATGTGTCACTTTTTCCTATCAATAGTTTTGTTTCATAGTTCTGTAAAAAAGAGCCCAGTTCCGGTGCTCTAACATGTCATGGCTGATTTTCAGATGCAGACCTCCCTGCTGGCTGTTGCGATTGTTTAGCGGGAGTCAGTCTCTTTAAAATCCACACCCTTCTGTTTCACATTTTGGAGTATGATTTCTTACCAATGACATGTTTAAAGTCACATTTTTATTTCTTAACCTGACTTAAAAAGTTGTAATTCCTTCCTGTCTTTCTCTTGAATTAGATTGCTTTTGCAGGATTTAATTAAAAACAAACTGGTTTTCTCCTACAGGTCATCCGCACCCTAGATCCTAAGCAGAACCAGGGTGCAGCTCCTGAGATTCAGGCTCTGAAAAATCAGTTGCAGGAGCGGGACAGAATGTTTCATTCATTGGAGGTAGTAATCATCATGTTTCCTAGTAGATACGTAT
Organism: Galbula dea; assembly: GCA_013399015.1. Taxonomy (NCBI): domain Eukaryota; kingdom Metazoa; phylum Chordata; class Aves; order Piciformes; family Galbulidae; genus Galbula; species Galbula dea. The sequence continues at coordinate 29,679 of VWZX01009075.1, read as the reverse complement.
TTCCTTATTGCTTTATTATATTTTACTTTTTTATTATATTATACTTTTATTATATTTCAGTTTTAATGTATGCTTCTTCAATGTTTGTTTTATAGAAGGAATATGAAAAAACAAAATGTCAAAGAGAAATGGAGGAGAAATTTATTGTTAGTGCCTGGTACAATATGGTAAGAATCTCCCAAATATTTACTTAAAAAAACCCCACATTTTCCAACACACTGACACAGAATGAAATGCTTTATGCTTTTTAATAATTTTAAGCTATCACCATATCAGAGTATGTTCCTGATAACTGTGGGGTAAATGAAAAAGCAAGTTTGTTATTTTAAAGTTTTAAAACCAGAACTGTCACTGTCTGGAGAGAAAGATACCTCAGATTACGATGTCGTAATTCCAGCCCTTCAGTTATACTGACTTACACTGCTCAGTTTGCTTTTTTTGATTCTCCACTCTCTGGTCTTATGGTTGTTTCTCATGAAGAGGTACAAGAAAAGCAATAAAGCTTACTTGCTGCAGTAAGTGCTCTGAGAAACAACCCTTTTAACTTAGATCATAGAATCATAGAATGGCTCAGGTTGGAAGAGACCTTAAAGATCATTTAGTTCCAGATGCAAGGTTAGCCCTGTGCAAAGGGCAAGCAGAAGGGCAAGGCCCTCATTTAAATTATTCAAACCATAAGAAGTGATCCATGCAGCCATACAGCTTTTGCAGAGCCTCTTTGTCAGGAGATTTTCACCTTTGTCAAATGTGTTCTTTGGCAGTGTGGCTGCAGTGAAGTTGTTTTTCAGATAGGAAGAATCCCTGACCTTTGTAACATCCATGTTTCATTCTGCTTAATCGTAGAGTTCCTCCTCTCTATCTTTCCTTGGAGTTCTGAGTTTCCCTTCTTGCTGTTCTATGATGTTGTTATGTCCATGAATAATAATCAAAAAATAGCACTTAAGCAGTGTGTTTGAATCCTGTAAATATTGAAGGCATGTTGAAGTTACTAGTGTCCTTGACCAATTCTGTAACATTAGTCACACTGACAAATGGAACATAAGCCTGAGCTAAGAGTTGTGATTCAATAGCCTCTCATGAACACTAAGATGAGCGTTTGATAGCTTTGTGTTTTTCTCTGATTAGCCTCTGGGTTACACATAACTACACAAGCCATCACATCTTCCCTCATTTCCTCCTTACATTTCCTCCTGCTGAAAACATACTTTCTCTCAAGATGTACTGCTGCCATATAGCTCGTATTTTCACAGAGGAAGACAATACTTCAATTATTTTCAGAAGAAAAATATCATTCTAGCTCAGCATGCTGAAGGGGGCCAGGATGGGGAGGGGAAACGCTTTTGAAAAGACTCATCCAGTTACTTTGTTTATGTGGAGAAGCATTATGTTCAGATCTGGGACACTTGGGGGACCAACCTTCAGCAGTTACTCCAACCCCAGAAAATGATTGGAGAGGAAAGAATAAAAGATCCAAACCAAACCAAACACAAACAAACAAATTAACAAAGAAGAAAAGGAACACATAAAGAATTAGGAAAAATATCTTAGCTTTATGCTTGAAAATATGATGTGTTGTGTTTGAAATTCAAGAGTGCTTAGTCACTGTTGGCAAAGGAGGTAGTAAACAAAATGTAAATGTCTAAAGTTGTTCAGTGTTCACTGAGAAGTTTTTCTTTGTCCATAGGGGATGACTCTACATAAAAAAGCAGCAGAGGACAGACTGGCTAGTACAGGCTCAGGACAGTCCTTCCTGGCTAGACAAAGGCAAGCCACGAGCACAAGGAGGTCTTACCCTGGTCATGTCCAGCCAGCAACAGCAAGGTAGAGAAGCCTTGCACTTAGAAAGAAAACTGCCATGTGATCCAGGCCACTTCTGATGCAAGTGACAACATTCAAGGAAAATCAAACAGCATCCTTTCACTTTCTCCCTTGTTACTGCTGTTATTTTACAGTTCAGTAAAGGGGTTCATTATGTTTTCTCATTGTTCTTTAATGCCCTTTCGTTATATTTTTTGGAGTCCATCTCTCTCTCTCTGCATTTTTTTGAATGTGCCAAAGTTTTGAAACCATCTACAGAAGTGCTGTTTAGAAACAGTCTTACTTGTATGAAGCCTGGTCTCTTATGAGAAGTGTTATATGGGCTGTGTAACAATGTATATTTCCTATCACAGTTGATATGTTTGTGCCTGTAAGGGTTGTTAAGCTTTATAAGACTGTCTTTGCTTAAAGGGAATTAGGCTTTTTTTGTCTTGTGCTACCTGTTGCTTCAAAAAAATGCTGAAAACTCATTATAGAAATGCAAAATTAGTACATAATATTATTGTGAAATATATTTGCTACTAAAAATATACTAATGGCAATCCATCTCCTACATACGAAGTTTGCTCTTATTCTTGTCATTTAATAAGGAAGCAGGATGACTTTTTTTTTCTTTATGTACTGTGTTACCTCTTGCTGACAGAACTGAATATTTTCAGTTGGTTTATTCCATTCTTCTTGGTCAAGTGTATGCTTAACATATATTATAAAAAGATTGAGCAGTTCTTAGAATGCTTTGATATGCTAGTACATCATCAATTTAAAAGGGACATTTGGTTTAAAATTTTAGAATTTTAGATGAACAGAATGTAATGGATCAAGGCCCCATTTAATGTTGTTGATGCTCATGTGTTCCAGTTGTCATTTCTTACTAAACCACTTGCTTTTAATATATTGATTCAGGGTATAATTGTATCAGTTGCCTTACTAATGGTACCAGTGCCTTCAGGTGAGTTTGTTGCTGACTTTGTTAGAAACTGGCTGTGATTTGTTGTGATGCTGTTCTAGTATGTAGCTGGTTAATTGTATGTCACTCATTGTAGTAATTTCATGGTGATCAGTGGGGTGGTTGGTGGCCCCTGCTATTAACTTAGGTTTAGTACCTACAAAGTTCTGCTTTTTCCCTAGCTAGTTCTATGCTCTACCTATCATTTTTGTCAAATAACTGATGTACACAGAGAATCTTAAGTATTGGTTGAAAAGTTCATATATCTACATCCATCTTTTGGGGATAAATTTTTAAACATTTTTCATTTGGAGGCTGGCTGGACCTTAATGGACATGCAATCTGATTTATAAATTTACTATTTTACCTTGGTTTAATGTCTTCCCATGTGAAGATATTTTTTCATAAATCCCTTTATGGAAAAGACATGCTTGCATTTGTTAATCATCTGAAAGCTTATGTTAATTCACAACTTGAGTAGAGAAGGATAATTAAAACAAGCACACATGGATTAAAGGGCAAGGAACAAGTGAATGACGCTTAAGTACTGTTTTACCTTCAAGTACATCATCAAGGCTAAGAAATGCATTCAATATGTGTCTGAAAAAAATTACAATTTCTAATTTCTTTCCCCCCTCAGTAATATGAAAACAGATGATGAAGTCTGTTAACCACATATAGGTTTGACGTTTATTCCTCACATTTGGAAAAAATTGATTTTCTAAAAATTTTCTTATTTTAACATCTGATATATCTGGGCTAGGCTTACAAGATGAGATAGGAGTGAAAGTATCTTGTGTGCAGAAAGGTAAAAATGTAAAGGAAGCTCAGTGAGGTGGTACTTGTTTTGCTGTTTCTTACTGGGATAGATCATATGAAAGGGACAAGAAGTCATGTTATCTATCAAGATGATCACAGTTTGTGTATTTTACTGATCTTACTGTGCAACCCATTGTTGCCATTTGAAGTATGCATGCTATGTGTGAACAGAAGCAACTAAGATCACTTCTCTGAGGGAATTTGTTGGTTTTGTTTGAGATTACAGTATTTTGTGTTGCCCTGATAAAGAACTTAACAATACCTGAAGCTCCATTTTTATTCTAATCTGGCTGTCTCTGTCAGTTACCAAACTGCCAAAGCCTATTTGTGAAAGCAAGGAATACTAGGCCCTTAAAGGAAACTTACAGCTAAGAATTTAATTTCCTGTTGCTCTTAATTAGATGTGGTTCTAAATTAACTTGAACACAATCTGCACATTAGAATAAAAGTACTTGCTTTTATTAGTTTACCTTTTTGTTTTGCTGTTTTGTCCACAAAGTTTTGATGATAGGCAGATGCCCCTGACTGCTAGGAGATGAGCCTGATTAGAAGCCTTCTTTTTAGCTTTTACTTTCCTGTCTCTCATGACTTCTTTAGATTTTTTGTCATTGTTGACTTTTATCTTCTTGCTTTGTGATTCTGTTTAGTCTTTCCTTTTCCCTTAAGATATGACAGTTATGTGTTTTGTATAGTTCTCTTCAAGAATATAATAGCATCAAAGAGCAAAACGAGACTTATATTGTGCTTAACTGTTGCTCATAGTAATTGTTAGGCAAGATTGAGCAAGCGTTTTGTCTTTTGGGAATTAACATACAGAAATTCTGGTATTTCCCTGAACTTGTGTTGAAGATAACAATCTAAAAATATACTGCTATCTTACAGAAATATACTCTGTTGCTCTCGAGTTCCACTCAGTAATTTCTTCTGTCACTTAATGGTAATGATGAGGAATTCAGTTCCTCATTCTGCAGCATTTTACTTGTTTTATTTGCTGCATACATCAATTCTTAATCTTTGCATGTGGATGAATGCAGGTGGTGAACATCATTAAACCTTCTCTTTCAGAGGAACAACTTTTTATTGAAAGGATTTGGCTTCATTATTTTCCTTGCTTCTTATGTAGGTTTGGAAGTAGTGCGTTATTAAAAGGGGACTCAGTGTGAATTCAAGGAGGGAATAAGCACATGGATGAGCTATCAGTGAATGTTATTTCTCTTAATTGTAAAATAATATAAGCAAAAAAACCTTGTAAATCAGAATTTTATCAGTACATCAGATACTTCTTTATTTCGTAAGCTCTTAGGAACACTTTTTCTAGAGCAGCAAAGACTATTTACATCAAAATTGTAGTGGTAATTATTAAATCGGTGCTACATTCTGTCCTCATAACTACAAAAAAACCTCTACAGATTGGGGTTAAAGAGAAAAGATTCTCCAGGGCAGTGATAAAACAGCTGAGGAGTTCATGACAGTACATTTCTGAGCCTTGTGCCGAGGATCTGCCCGGAGTAATCTTTCTGGGAGATTGTAATTAATGTCAATTAAAAAAAAAAAAAACAACAGTTAAATGGATAAATATTTTTATTGTGCAGAGCAGAAGCTTAGTTTCTGGTCTTAAAGGATGTGTGCATAGTCCAGTTCGTATTCTACCATGGAAAGTTAAGTGGTTAACATACTTGATCAGACATTACAGAAAACAATATTCAAATTCTCCATTTTCTTGATAGCATCAAATAACTACTTGGATCATAATATGTATTTTCCAAGGGCTGTGAAAACTGATGTAGTCTAGTTTAGAGGTTTTGTATTTATCCATGGAGCAAAGGAGAATAAACTATTTGAGCACATAGCTTTATGTATTGTAAAATGAAGTAAATATATAATGGCTACAAGATGTTTTTCATTATCTCTTTGGAAATAAGCAAATGGTAATTTTGTCCCATTCTGATGTCACTTGAGATAGCAGTAATGTTTCTGCAAGTTTCCTGTGGCTTTCTAGTCATGTAGTGACACCAACAATTTTATATTCATTCTATATGAAGGAACTAACAGTGAATATTCCTATTATTGTGTTATGATTATCTTAAATGGTATGTTTAAGCTGTCAAGAAAATTTAAGAGGATTTGGCAGTTTTAAAGGCCTCGGTATTTTGACATGTGCAAGTGGCTTTTGCTATTCCTCAGTTCTCTAGTGTATGAAACTATCCACTTAGAAGCTTCCTGAAGGATTTTTTGCAGGTTTAATTATCTGGACGTGTTGACATTTTCTGTAGATTTGGTAGTTGGAAAATATTTTAGTTTCACCACTTGATTTTCTTCTAGTTAGTGATTTGGAGAAAGAATGTCCTGAAAGTGGCTATTTTTTCTTATTCTTATGAAGCTAAAAGTACCTGAGTTTTACTCATTTTATAGAGTTTTTTATTCTTACCTAACATTTGACTCTTTGCCAGGATTGATGAGGGAGGTATTTTTGCACTCTTAAGTCAGCTATGCAATACTGACTTCTTATGAGTTTTTGCACATATTTTTTAGTAGAATGTGGACTCTGTGTTTTGCAGTAATATTGTCTTAATAAACTTTGGTATGTCCAAACCAAGTTTAGCAAATTTTGCAGGCATTTTCCTCACCAGTACCTGTACCAGTTACATAGGCAAAAGAAGTTACTCTGTCAGGAAGTACTTAAAAGTGCTGTTTATCATGTTTCAGAGGTGTAACCTACTGAGTAGTTTGGTAGCTGGACTATGACTGAAATGTGATGTCAGAAAATCAAGCACTGATAAACGCGTTCAGAAGCTCTCCCTTAGAACAACTGTGTTAGCTGGCACTATGATACGTTTAGCATTCTGTAAAAAGGAAGGGGTGAATAGTTATAACAATTTAAATGTAAAGATAAAAGAAGGAAGAAATTAAATTAATGAAATTTTGAACCTTATAAACTGGACACAGTCCAGACACATATACCCTCCCAAGTAGAAGCAGTCTGTCTCCTTTATGTACTGGCAAGAGCACTGCATTTTGATTTTGTGCCTTGCATCAGGAGAAAGAAATGAAATCTTGCATTAGCTAGTAGATGATGTAGGAGCAAGTAGTGGATATCTCTTGTGCTCAGAAAATCTTCACAAGCCAAATCGTATTATTGGCTTGTGGCAAATGTCAGATTCTAGGTAGTGTCCAAACCGTATCTCCCATTTGTTACTTTGAAGCAATCAAGAAAATGACCTGGCATGACTAATTATATTGCCTTGCTCCTGTGATCTTTCTTTCCTCTGAAAATCCAGAAAAGGAGCAGAAACTTGTCAGTGACTCTGCAAGCTGTAAGTAAAAAAAAGAGGTAATTTCTTCAGTTTGAAGATGGAGGAGGCAGATGCAAGCAACTATTAAATACAGAAATCTGAAGAGCAATATGTCTTTCACCCTTTTGCTTTTTGGTGTTAATTTAAAAACAATAAAGCAGAGAACTTGAGCTTTTGTAGATGGGGTTTGGGTTTGGTTAGGTTTTTTAAATTAATTTTGAACTGCTGTTGATTAAATATTTGAGGTTTTACCTATGTAAATAAGACAGAAGCTGTCATTGTCAGCCATAGCAACATCAGACTTCTTGCATTTCGTATAGTGAGCCCCTGGAGATTTTGACTCTGCTGCCAGCTTCTTTGCACAATTTATAGATGTGGAGTACTTACCTAGCTTTGTATTCTCTTTTTCTGTGATTTTGCTTGTATGGATTCATTAAAATATTGGTTCACAAAGTTAATTCTTTTAATGTATCAGCTCTTTGACTTAGGTAATGAATGAATGTTGATTTAGAAGCTCTAGAAAACTTGACAAATCATACAGTCCTATGGGGATATTGAAGCAACACTTGACAGTCTAGCCAAGGCAGCTTCCCAGACAAATTGTTCTGGTGTCAGGTTGTAACAAGTGGATGAGTAGGAGCTCATGATAACTCTTGTAATTGCAGTCCTCATTTATTAGTTGCTAGGGAATGGTTTTGCTGTTAACTTTACTATGGCTCAGTTTTTAACCTTTATGTTCAGCCTTTGCCAAGGTAATGCAGGACTGTCCTGAAATAGATCTCTGCATTAGTTGGCTCTGGTGACAAACCCAAGATTTTCCTGTGATGCTGTTTATTTCCTCTGCTGTGGGTATAAAGTAATTTGGAGAACTTCATATGCTTCAGTCTCCTTTGATAGACTGAACTAGAAAAAAAAGTAGTTGCTTAGAGAAGATGTAACTGTGTTTGGTCATTTCTTTGGGTTGGTTGGTTTATTTGTTGGTTTGGGGTTTTGTTTGTGTTTTCTTATGTATGTGTTTTTGTTTTGTTTTCGGTTTGGTTTGGTTTGGTTTCTTTAATCAGATTTGACATATGTGAGCGTTGCCATGAATTAAAAGTTCTTGTGTTGGTGTGTACCTCCAGAGCTGGTCAGGTTAAGGAAAAGGGCTGCCATCCTTTCTGTGGCTTTGATGTGCTAGAGGACATTGAGAAGTTAAGGAAGATTTTAAGGTGCAGATAACCACTCATAACAAAGTAGAGATTAGACGGTAAATATTGAAGGGAAGTGCCTCACTATGAATTAATCCTCCAGGCTGGCAACGAGCCTTCACTTACAGCTGGCATATTCTGGACTATTAAAGAAAAGAAGCAAGAGAAAGTCAATCCTCTATAGACATATCATCTGCTGCCTAAACTTTCTCTTTCTGAAGATGCTGCAGAAGCAATGACAAGTATGATGAAGGAATTTACCCTAGCAGCATGCATCTCTGTTGTCATCTGAAGTGTTGCTGCCTCAATAGGTAGCTCTAAAACATATTGATTAATTTTGAGGACTGCACCAAGAGAAAGAAATTGACAGGTTTCTTAGAATAAGATTGGAATTTCTAGTCAGGAAAGGGCACTTTCAGGTGATTTTTTTACATCTTTTGTTACATGAGAGTTTACAAGACCTCTCAAAAGTACTGTTAACACCGAGAAACCTACAGTGTCATTTCTGTTTCTGTGCAACAGGACACTTGAAGTGCTACTAAATAATAAGGCTGTACAAAGTAATAGCCAGGTGAGACTGAAGAAGTAAACTATATTCACTTATGCACAATAGAATAGATACATTGTAGCTTGAACTTTTTTGTTGTTTGTTGTTTTTTTTAAGAGACTAACAACAGTAATCTTTGTATTAATAATACTGAACTCTGTAACTTTATGTGTTCAAGCAGTGCCAAGCAAGCTGAACAGGCTGATTACTCAAAATACACTCCTGAGGTCTGCTTTGAATGTGGTGTTTGTGTTATTGTTTTTAATTAGTGTTCCATTTGACTTACCTATCTACATCTCTGGTTTTCAGCTATGGTTAATTTCTGGGTGGTGGAATGAGAAGGAAAAAGAGGGGTATGCAAGCTGTAGGACTTGTAGCAGAAAGTTTTTTTGCAATAAGTCCTTGAGTTTAGTTATAAATATTCTTCCTTATCTATTTAACTTGGATTTTCCAGTCACAGGAATTGTTCTTAGGATCATTTTTGACCAGTGCAATAATACTAGGGAGAAGGAAGTGGGGATAGAAAGTTTGCATCCTTTGATCCTCAGTCTCATGGGGCTGGTTTGCTTTTTATAATGTCACAGTGAGTGCAATGCAAAAATGAGAGTGAGCATTTTACTGCTGTGCTGTGCTATGTAGGGATACTTAGGCTACTTTGGGAAGCTGAAAGTACTATAGCTCTGTTAGTAAAGCATTCAACCTATCCAGTTACACTGCCAAGAAAAAGGGCACATCAGCAGAGATGGACAAGAATGCCAGCCTCTCCAATTCTCTTCCACACTTAGATTCACTTCCACAGTGTTGTGATGTGCCCTTAGGGCTGCTCAGAGTCATACTTCGCTTGTTTTAATCTTGCAATTGACATCTGTATTTGCATGCAATGAGTAGAACTGCCAGTGTAGTGTGGCAGTGATGCTGTTGTAGCCTCACACCCAGGATGAGCTTTGATGAAACAAATGCTTAAAGTCTTTGGTGGTGCTCAGAGCTCAAAGGCTGAGACAAAGACATTATGACCCTGATTATCTTTCAATATATAACCACACACTGTATAGGACAGGCACCTTTCATTTTATATTGCTTTGGGTTTAACTGTTGTACTAACAGACAGCACAAATGCCTTAGACTTTTTCATTACTTTGTAAACTTAGTTTCCGTAGCTGTTTTAGTTGAGAATTGTAGCTTGAAGGACTTCACTCAAAAGCGTGTGAATTATGTCTAAATTTAGATACTGTTCAAGGCTGTTTTGTTGCTTTTTCCAATTATTGACATGTAACCTTCCTGTTAATTTGAGGATTTGCTCTGGCAAAGATGGTTTTCCCATGAATTTTCACAGCTCTAAGTAGAGACAGTCTTACTAAACTGCTCTGAAAAGTACCTGTTCTGTTCTTTGGGGGTTTTTTAACAATAATATGTTACCTGCTTTTTAACTTTCTTCTTTATTCTTTTATTTGCAGTGATGTGGTTGCATGACCTGCAGCATTATTATAACAGGGACTGTTCAGTGCATGACTTGCTTTTCTGTCCAGACTGCATAACCAAAACTTACCCAGTTCAACACTTAAGACTCATGGCCAACTGATTTCAAAAGGGGATCTACTTGCAGAGAAGCTTACCATCCTGGGGAGTGGCTTTCCCATTTCCCACTTCCATTTACTCTTCTCTTCACAAAAAGTCTCCTTTGAGGCTAGAAGAGAGGAAATCCAGTATTCAGAACTCTACAGGAGGTGTTCTACAAACTGCCAGAGCATTGTAGCTCTCCATTTTACTTCTGCCTATCCGCTTCATTTAATTCTGATTAACAGTATTAACATACAGACTTCCTGCAACACTTTCATATACTGAACTACAAAAATGCAGTCTTGGTGAGTTCCTAAAAACACCTTTTGATTACTGTTAAAATATCAGATCACCTGCACCCTTAAAGGATCCACTTGGAATCTTTAAATAATGAAAGTAAATCAAAGGAGTACCAAGAGAAATGACTAATGAATTGCTGCTTGGCCATCCCACCTTTCTTAGAATACCAGGCAAGGTTCATCTGATAATCTCCAAGCCAGGCAAACTACCAGGCAGTATTTTGTTCACATATACTGCCTGCTTGCTTATTATGTTTATAGACAGTAGTTTGTGGCTGTTGCGTTTTCCTCACTATGTTTTAGATGTGTTGTTGGTTTCTTTTAGAAGCTTTCTTTTTGATCTGTGTACAATTGTTGAAACAATCTGAGGAAAGAATGTGAGTGGAGAATGAAAGCTGTCTATTATGCAGACTGTCCTTGCCAGTTTATAAATTGGGTTGTTTCTTTTACCCGTACTGTTTTGCTTTTTTTGTCCTCCTTTTCACAGTCTTACCTATTTAATTTCCAATTGCACTAGCTTGACTGTTTCTTTGTCTTACAAAGTTTAGCTATGAGATTTGCCATATGTAGACAGTGTAACTCAAAATGCTTTGTACTTCCTATATTAATTTAAAATGCTACTTATTTGATAATCTTATATATCTGCATATTTGTACTACTGTATCTGTTTTGTATTGGACATCCAGTACTGGCAAGATTCAGAAGATGAGGGAATGCTGTGGTGTTGTAAGTTAAGAGGTTTATTGTGTAGGAGTTAGTATGTAACAGACAGGGAAGGGACTTTTAAGCCACGGGACTTGCTGGACCATCTGAAGAGGGTCTGAATGATGAGTACCTAAGTGGTTTGGTTTAAGTCTTAATTCTAGAGAAACCCCATTCTTGCTCACTTGGATCTTTATCCTGCAAAAACATAAAACCATAAGTACTCTGCTTACTCCAAGAATGGCTTTACTTATTCAGGCATTAGCATAGTGACCAGCTGTGTTTTCCATGTGAGCACACTCGTGCTGGAGAAATGTTTTGTCCACTGGTCTCTGCAGTCATTTCTGGTCACAAAACACCATGCATGCCTTGTCCCTTCCCATCAAGTGGGGCTCTGGATGGAGCTGCATCCTGTGCTTTGAGACATCTGCATGTGTTCAGTCCTCAGGGATCTGGATACTCACTGTGTCAGTGGCATTGTGCAGAGTGACTCAGAGAAAAGACAGATCATGTCTCCATTGCTGTTTCTATAGAGAGGTCTGTGCCACCTGGCAAAGAGAAGAGCAGGCAGGAGTGAGCTCTAAGCAGACCATGCAGGAGAGGGAATGGTAAGCATTAAGATCCTGGAGAGAAGTGTGTGGCATGTTCCCTTCTGGATACCATACCTGACAGGGGAGCCTGTGGCTGCCAGATGCTGTCTCTGACAGCAGTCAAGGAAGACTCTTGGACAGTCTGTTTTTCCTGGTCTGCCAGGACATAGGACAGTGAAGACTAATGTAACCTGCAGGCATGATCTGGGGTTTGGTGGTGACAAATCAGGTAGGTATTTCTGCAGCAGTGTCAGCAACGCTTTCGTCACTGAGTCCAGCAGTGAGCAGGAAGTTTTGTGTCTTTCCAGGCCTTAGCCATTGATCCCTTGTTATGTGTCAAGGCAAGTGTTAGTGGAAAAACATTTTTTTTTTTGGTTGGGTGTCGAAGGCATGGTTTGTTTCTCATTTCCAAGTGCTGCTCCAGGTGGGACCAAAACCTGCCCAAAGCCAGGCTGGGTGCTGGATCCCTTAAACTAGGGGCCTCTGTGCAGGGTGGGAGAGGATGGCTGTGTTTTCATGAACCCACCTGCATAAGCGTCCCAAGGGGAAGCCAAGCAGTACCTCATTTCTCTAAGTGGTCTGCAAATTAGACGCTAAGTATCAGTTGTTTTTAAGCCTGAATACATTTGTGTGTACATGTGTTTATCTAGACAAGCAATTGTTCATGAGTTCACTAGTGCAACAGAGAGATGTCAGGTGGAGCCAGTAACTTTCAGCAAGTGAGCTGGCTACTTTAATTAGATTAACCTAACATCTGTCATGAAGTGATTGCAAGCTCAAAACTCCGAGGTGATCTCCAGCATGTCTCTGATACACTAACTTCATAGAAAACTCTTTTAATAACATTCTTAATAGCAGCTTGTTTGACAGTCCTGAATTAAGTGTTGATGAATTATCCAAGTAACTGTTTGTGAAGTTGCCAGTGATACATTTTCTGTAAAAGAATGGATTCCTAGAGTGTCAAAATATTAATTTCTCATTTCAGTTCTCATATGAATCGTGTAACTACCAGATTGTCGTGGTAGCAGTATTAATATACAGATCTGTATATAAACAGAAAAGTACTCAGTAATGATCATTGGAATCAAAAAGTTTAATTTTTTTTCCCAGTCAAATACACTAATGCACCCAGAAGAGTGTACAGTTGTTAAACAAGTTGTAAATAAATGCTTATATAAAATGTAAATGCCTGTCTTGCCTTTATTTGGTACTTGGTTGTAAACTGAGGCTGAAGCACAGTTCATGTTAAAGTTACTGGTTTGAGCCTGAAGGGCTGTTCTGCTGTATGAGATGATGGTAGCTGGAGGGGGATTTTGCAGTCAGTCTGTGATTAACAGACTTTTGTGGAACCGCAATGGCATGGATAATACAAATCTTACTTTTAAATGCACTTAGAATTGGTTGCTATGCAACACCTGGAAAACAAAAATGGATTCGTGCAAAGCACAGATATACCTGGACTGCTTCGGTGTGGCTGGTCTGCCTGATTCTTAGATACACAAACTGCATTGTAGAAGCACATTTCCTGGAGAGTTAATGGCAGGTAGGCAGTAGCAGGAGTACACCAGAAACCACACACCTGACTTTTGCTGAAAAGCCTCTGATCTGGCTGCCCCATTACAAAAACAATTGCCCAACATGGTTTGCTGCTCAAAGAGCCAAGGCTAAACAGCCAAAGTAATAGAGTTTTCTCATGCTGATGGAAGTTTAGCTATAGAGGGAGTTAAAGTTGGGGGTGGGGTTTGAAACTCTTGCTAACATGAACATTAACAATTGTCCTTCCTTTCTGCACTGGTAAGTTGCTTTGCCAGCTGGAGTGGGAAGAAGAGGTAGTGTCAGGCATGAGTGAATGTTGTTGTGAAAGAAAAGGCCAACAAGAGAAACTGAGCCCGAGTGTCACACCTGGTACTGGAGCTGAGAAGGATGTGTGAAGACCCTGACACAGCCTTTCCTGGGCTGCTCTGTAGAAGGAATAAGAGAGCAAAGAGCAAAAGAACTGCACTGCTGGATGCTGCCATGGGCTGCAGCATTAATGTGGCAGATAACAGGAGTGCTGGGGCCTGGAGTAGGTGTTTGCTGTCCAAGGAGGGCAGGAGAGTACCAGGAGTGGTAGGCAGCTTTCTCCCACAGTGTTGGAAGCAGGGAGCTGCCAGTGCCTCATTCCAGGGACAGTGATTCACTCTGGTCCTCTGCCCTCCTAAATCCTACCCTAGTGGCTGATCTTCACTTTGGTCATTGCTGCAATATCTCCTGCTTTTGACCATCATCCCTTTGTTCTCCTATTGTTCATGCACTGCCAGCCTCTTCTTTTTGGTGTAGTTTTTCTTTTCTTCCTAGCCCCACCATTGCACACTGTTTCTGCCTCCATCATCCTTCTCTGTCCCGCAGACTCTTCCACATCAACTCCCACAAGCCCAGGCCACCTCCCTTAACCATTTACAGTCTTCCTTACACCCACGGTGCAGGTGTCGGGGGGGGAAGGGGAGAGGCTGGTGTATGTGTGTGAACTGCGGCTTACCCCTTTGCAGCTGCTAGCCCAATAGTTAGGAGGCAGCACTGCCGGTTGTCGCTCACTGGTACCTCTCCAACGCACCCCACAGCTGTAGGGTCCCTGCTTTTACCACTGTAATTACCACTGTAGCTAAGTGTGTTTATCACAGAATCACAGAATGTTAGGAGTTGGAAGGGACCTTGAAAGATCATCTAGTCCAACCCCCCCTACCAGACAAGGATTCCCTAGACCACGTCACACAGAAGCATGTCCAGACAGGTTTTGAATACCTCCATAGGAGACTCCACAACCTCTCTGAGCAGTCTGTTTCAGTGCTCTGGCACCTGAACTCGGAAAAAATTTCTATGTGTATTCACACAGAATCTCCTATGCTTCACCTTACAACCATTGCCCCTTGTCTTATCACTGGGCTTCACTGAGAAAAGCCTGAGCCCACCCTCCTGACACCTACCCTTCACATACTTAAAAGCGTAGACGAGGTCACCGCTTAGTCTCCTCTTCTCCAAGCTAAAGAGACTGACCCAGCTCCCTCACTCCCCATAAGGAAGATGTTCTACCCCCTTCATCATCTTGGTGGCTCTATGCTGGACCCTTTCAAGCAGTTCTCTATCCTTCTTAAAGTGAGGGGGCCAGAACTGGACACAGTATTCCAGATGCATCCTCATCAGGGTAGAGTAAAGGGTGAGAAGAACTTCTCTTGACCTACTAGCCACACCCCTTCTAATCCACCCTAGAATCCCATTAGCCCTCCTGGCCACAGGAGCACACTGCTGGCTTATGGTCATTCTTCCCTCTACCAGGACCCCCAGATCCCTCTCCCCTTCACTGCTCTCCAACAGGTCAGTCCCCAACCTATACTCATACATGGGGTTGGTCTTTCACAGGTGCAAGACTCGACACTTGGCCTTATTGAGTTTCATTCAATTTCTCCCTGCCCAACTCTGCAGCCTGTCAAGTCTTGCTGAATGGCAGCACAATCCTCTCGTGTGTCAGCCACTCCACCCAGTTTTGTGTCATTAACAAACTTGCTGACAGGGCTCTCTGTTCCCTCATCCAGGTTGTTAATGAATAGATTGAAAAGTACTGGTACCAACACCAACCCCTGAGGGACTCCACTAGACACTGGCCTCCAACTAGACTCCATTCCATTGACCACTACTCTCTGACTTCTGTCCTTCCACCAGTTCACAATCCACCTCAATACCCAATCATCCTGACCACACTTCCTCAGTTTAGTTTCAAGGATGCTGTGGGAGACAGTGTTAAACACTTTACTGAAATCAAGATAAACCACATCCACTGCCCTACCATCATCTATCCACCTGGTTATGTCCTCATTAAAGGCTATCAGGTTGGTCAAACATGACTTCCCTTTGGCAAACCCATGCTGACTGCTCCCAATGACCCCCTTATCCTTGACATGCCTAAAGACAAAGATAAAGTGTTCCATCACCTTTCCTGGGATGGAGGTGAGGCTGACTGCTCTGGGTCCTTCTTGCACTGTTTGAAGACTGGAGTGACATTTGCCTTCCTCCAATCCCCAGGCACCTCTCCTGTTCCCCAGGACTTACCAAAGACGATGGAGAGTGGCCTGGCAAGGACTTCTGACAGCTCCCTCAACACCCGTGGGTGCATTCCATCAGGACCCATGGATTTATGGATGTCCAGATGGCTTAACTGCTCCCTAACCCAGTCCTCCTCA